>JABTXL010012661.1:124087-149917 GCA_025134845.1 Neodon shergylaensis | reverse complement strand
ATGGTGCTAACCTAGGCACTTAACTGGGAACGGGAGACCTTCAAGCGGGCCCATCTCAGAGGTGCTAAGGTAGTATCCAAGCTGCAAGGGTGAGATCATATGGTGGGGATCTGGTTCTCAAGCCTAAGACTTCCTCAGGTACAAGAGGACTACAGCATCCTAAGCCAGCACGGGGAGGATCAGGTTCCAAGGGTGTGGGTCCTCAGGAGCCATGTGAGGACACATTGTCTTGGCTAGCTGCCTGAGAGGACAGACGCACAAGCTCGGCCCATCCTCAGCTGGCCACACCCAAGTAGATCTCTTAAGGTCAGAGCTGGCCCTTCACTGGTCACAGATGCCTGAGCCAAGCCGGCCTGCCTCCTTCAGAGGGACAGTGGAAAGCTGGCCAGGCTGGAAGACACAAGGTTATTTTCCCTTCAGTCCCTGACTCAACATGTTTAAGTTCTGGTGAGAAATTTAGCTGGGGCTTCCAGGGCCTGTCAAATCCAGTGATGACCAGACTACAGCATTGTGGACCTGAGCCTCAGCCACACCCACCGGCCTATAGTGAGGACGGTACTTTTGAGTCGCAACACCAACAAATGTGAGACCGGAGGGTGCTGATTAGGCCTTGACTAGCTGGCCCACCTCCCCATAAGCTGCCCTGGCTCACGATAGCCTCGGAAACACCTTCAGAAGTATCTCTAACCACCAAGGACAGCTGTGGATCACATCCCAGGCTGTTGAAATAGGGGCGGCCGGGGCTGCGTCCCCAACACCCCAGCCGCCTTGCTCGGCTAGCTTATGCCCCAAAATAACAACACACAAACTGTATTCACTTAATCACTGCTTGGCCCATTTCTATCTAGCCTCTTCTCGGCTAACTCTCACACCTGGACTAGCCCATTTCTAATCATCTGTGTAAGCACCCCAAGGTGCGCTTACCGGGAAGATTCTAGCCTACGTCCATCTTGGATTGGAGCTTCATCGCTCACGTCTGTCCGGGAGACTGGAGCATGGCTTCTCTGCTTCAGAGAGCAGAGCTGTCGAGTCTGACCTCACTTCCTCTTCCTCCCAGTATGCTATTCTGTTTATTCCTCCCACCTATGTTTTAACCTATGAGGGCCAAGCAGTTCCTTTATTACTTAACCAATGAAATCAACAGATTGATATATGACACTCCCACATCACCAGGCTATGATTTGTGAGTGGCCATCCTTCCTGGTGTCTGGGGCGTCTTCATTGTCTGTGGCTCTCTGTGGTCCTCTGAGACCATCCGCATGGTGAACTGTCATGACATCTGAGTGTTTCCTCAAGCATGTTGGCCACAAGTGCCCACCAGAGGCTCTGGGGGCTTCAGGGAATTCATTCCACCTAACTGTGACCATCTGCCAGTCTCTAGGGAAAAAGCTGATGCCACTTGCTGCCAGGGTTGGCTCAGGCGTTTACATGTCTGCAGTTGTCATGGAGCTCGGGACACACTGGACCACACAGACATCTAAAAGGATTAAGCTCTTAGTAATTCATTGTAAATCTCACTAAGGTACCAAAATTCCTAGTAGTGTGCCATTTCTAACCTCTGCCTCTCCCCTACTCTCGTTGGATCAGTACCCAGGACTCTGCACATCCTGGTATCTTAGGACTCCAGGTTGGCACATCTCATCCAGTATGTATGCACATAGGGCTCCGGGCCAGTGGCCATAAGTTAGATCCTCTGGGCACACTGTTCCGTGAGTGAGGTGATATTCCTAACCAGATCCACTGCATGGAACTTTGGCAGTGCACCGTACCTAGCAGTTAGTGGGTGCCGTTTTTAGCGGGTTCCTCCAGGAGTTCACATCTTCCATAAACAGCAGCCCTGGGAGAAGCACCTGAGTGGGAGCTGTAGGCCCGCCACAGTCAGGGGAACTTTGGAAGGAGAGAGGAAATGGAGTTGAATCCGGAAGGGTGACAAATAGGCAGGGCAGAGTAGTGCGAGCCAGGGGTCCTTACAGGAACAGGAATGGAACTCAGAGCTCAGGAATGTGGGTAAGGAGTCTGCCCCCCAACCAGGCTGCAGCATGTCCTTCTTAGGAACAGTAGGACCTGGGGCCTGGCCAGTGTAGAAACTACCAGTATTCTCATGTTCATATACTTTCCTAGCAGATAGCTGGGAATGTGGCACCACCATAAGTGGAAATTCCAGGGGGCATTAGACCAGCCGCCAGGTCTCACAACACAGTGTGTTCATGGGGAACAATGTACCACTACGTTCTGTAATGTTCTGATAAATGCTTACGGAGCTTTGTAAGAAATAGAGGCTAACAGACTCCTTGGGTCAGAGAGAAGCTCCAAATGGCCTCCAAAGCACTCTCATTTATGCTTCAAAACTGAACTCAGTCCTGAAGAGTTGACAGCCTCCACCAGGTGGCACCGGGTCCAGAACAGAGCCCAAATCCAGCTGGGTAGCAGAGGCAGGGCTAATCTGTGACCAGGAGAGCCTGCCACTGTGAGAGCTGGGCTGAGAAATGAGTATGACAACCAGTCTGGACAGCGATGAGGTTTGGGGGGTTCGCAAGGCCTTCTGAAATCTCAGGGTTGCTGCTGGAGCACCTACTGTGTGCTGGATGCTGTTCTTGGTACTTAATCATGGCGGCAGACAAAGCATCCTCAGGCTGTGCAGCTGATAGGGTCAGCAAAGGCGAGCAGGTGTCCCTTTGCCCCCCTCTAAGCATGGCCTTGCTTGAGCCATGACCAGCTGTTACTCAGATCATTTAAAAGCATGAAAGTGCCTGGCTGTGGGGTGCATGGAGACCACTATGATGGCTCAGCAGTCAACAGCATTTGCTGCTTAAACCTGATCCCCAGAACCCATGTAAAAGTGAGAGACTGGCTGCACAGAGTCATCCTCTGACCTTCACATGGAGCACCATGACACACGCCCCACACATACACATTACATGGGCACATGATACACACACAACAATAATAAGTACAGGGAGGACTACAGATGTGGCTCGGTCATGGAGCTCTCTGGTCTAGCACATGCAAGGCCCTGAGTTCTGTCGCCTGTACCAGGGTAGAGGGGGTGCTGGGAAATTAGGGCATCAGAATGTCATCGCCAAGGCTGACAGCCACACACCTGCCTGAGTGAGCCAACCCTAGGCTGCACAGGACAGGCCCAGGGCTCCCAGACCACTGTCCTCTGTGCAGCTCTGGGTTTCTCCTGCCATATCATCAAAGTAGCTTAAGACGATCTGACCACTTGTCCAGTCAGCGTATGGCGGTCGTAGCCTTCTGTGTCAGTCTGTGGAACTCTTGCCTTTGGCTGGGCACTTAGAGCTTGCCATTTACCTGAAGAGCCAGCCTCTGTTTGCTACAAAAGTTACCAAGATTTATAGCCAAGATCATCGGAATAGCAAAGTCTAGCCTGCTATTAGAAGAACCAGAGAGAAGCCATGTAGAAGGGACTGGAAGAAACTAAGTACCCAGGCCTTCAGCAGGGTGAGAGGTGAGGGTGGGGATCATTCATTGTTACAGTGTGGCTGAAACTCTTGGCAAGAGCCTGCCACTGGTGACCTCTCTGGGTTTTCCTGGATGTGGAGCCACAGAGAAAGGTCTAGTCACAGGAGTAGGACTGGATAAGGTGAGAGGGGTATATTAGCTACTTTGTTGATGCTGCAGCAAAATGCCTGACAAACCAACTTAAGGAAAGAAAGAATGTATTTTGGCTTACAGCTCAGGGGTGCAGCCCATCAGGACTGGGACGATGACAGTGGAGGGAGCTTGAGGCAGCTGCTCACAGTATATCCACAGTCAAGAAACAGATCGCAAATGCTGGCACTTGGCTTGTTTTCTCCCTTTGTTGTTGTTTTGTTTTCTTGCAACACCGGTAATCTGTCTTGTTGCTATGATTAAACACTGTAACCATAAACAAGTTAGGAAGAAGACAGTTTGTTCTGGCTTACAATCCACCGATCATACTCTTGCAGAGACAAGTCAGGACTAGAACTCAAACAGGGCAGGAACCTGGAGGCAGGAGCTGATGCTGAGCTCATGGAGGGGTGCTGCTTACTGGCTTGCTCCTCAGGGCTTACTCGGCCTGCTTTCTTATAGTTCAGGGATGGCACCACCTCCAATGATCTAGACCTTCCTCATCAATCACTAATTGAATAAGAATGAATGAACCTCAACTGAGGTCCCCTTTTCCCAAATGACTCTTATCTTGTGCCAAATTGACATAAAACCATCCAGGACGGGATTGGGCCCACAACTTGTGTACGCTAGCTAAGAGTTCTCCACTGAATCACATCCCCAACCCTCTCTCCCCTTTTTATTCAGTCTAAGACCACAGCCCAAGAGATGGTACTGCCTCATATATCAGGTGGGTCTTCTTCCACTTCAACACAATCTAGACATACCCAGAAGTTTACCTTCTAGATGATTCTAAGTCCTGTCAAAATGATATACTAACCAACACAAGGGTAGTTAGTAGTTATAGCAGTAGCTGAGAGTGTAATGCCTGTCTCTAAAGCAGGGCAAGACCGGAAGTCAGCTCTGTGAACTCAGTGTGGGGTGCCTTAGCCTGTACCTCCTCCCTGGAGTAGAACTCCCTGAGCTGCCCCGGAAGACACCGTCCATTCTGGGTGTCAGGATGCAGCCAAGTTCTGTACCCGGACCTCCAGAGCTTCTGTTTGGCAGAGTGGCCAGTCTGGGGTCAGTGTAGTGGCATCTGAACCATGCAGAATGGAGAGAGGAAGGCATGTGGGTGGATGCTCTTGGGCTTTTTCTGTTGTGTGCCATGGCACAGTGACACTGGGCTCTGAAGGAATGTTTGCCTGGCCTGTTGGAGAAAATCACACCCTCAGCCGAGAACCACCTCTTAAGGACAGTGACCTGTCCAGTGGCTATTATCAACGCACTGTGACACACCCACACAGAATCCAGTCCTGGTCCATTGGATCTAGCTAGTCTACCCTGCTCAAGAGCTATCTCTGTGCTCACTTGGCGGTGTGACTTTGGGCTGACTGTTGTACCTCTATGTGTGTTCTGTGCCCCTTCTGGAGAACAGGGAGGCCCATTTCTCCCAAGTACTGTTTTCTCCAGACAGGCTATGAATGAGGGAACCTCAATAGAGAGAGGGGGCCAGCATCTAGGGAGGTTAAGGAGCCATGGGGCAGGGAGGTCCTGGATGCAGGGGAGAGATCCTAGCCAGCATCCCACAGTGCTCCTTCCTGAAACCATGTCAGCCACTCAGCCGCTTCTCACTGGTCCTGTCATGGAATCCAGGAATTACAAAGAGAACAGTGTCCCCAGAACACAGCAGCAGAGGGGACAGGACTGCATGGATGGCAGGCCAGCAAGTAGAAGCTGACTTTTAGGAAGGAAGCCAAGGAGGGACCCCTGGGAACATCGGTCCCAGGAAAGGCAGAAGGGAACAGGAAAGTGTCAAGGGACCAGCCTCTTGTCAGGCCTGTGCAGGTAGCAGCCAGCAGGGAGGGCCTCTCTATAGCCGATACCATGGCCCTGACACAACCCTGATGCTCCCTTGGGGAAGCGCTGACTCCTCCCTTCATCTATCTACCTCCAGGGAGCCAAGCTGCCTGTCCTGAGCTCCACCCCTGCAGAGCAGTGTCACTGGATCCCTATGTCCCTCTGCCTGCCAGCAATCACAGACAAGAGCCTGGGCATAGACAAGGTGGGGCCAAGACACCAGCTCAAAAGATAGCTGTGTGGACATCCCTGAGAAGTGAGTTGAGGAGGCAGAGTGATCCATCCCATGATCCTAGAGCCCAGAGGAAGTCTGGCCTTTGAAGAGTAGGGACTATGCAAATGACAAAGACAAGACTTTGCTGCATAGGAGTCCCAGAAGAGATTGTTGTGGGTCTGGGAGGGACCTTTCTGGAGTGACTTGTGAGACTGTCACCAGTAGCAGGATAGGTGGCCCTCCCAACAGGGCCTTACAGGCACTTGCTAACATCCTGAGGCCTCAGAAAGATTGGTCAGGACCAGACAGGAGCTGTGCCGACCAGTGCACTGGCCACATCTGGCTCCAGGCAAGGCCCGTTTTGTCCTGGGTTTTGCAGGTAAGGGTTCATCTGTATCCTAAAACTGCGCTAGGCTGCATGAGGTCCCAGAGGTCTCTCATACAAGCCAAGCCTGGGCCAGGGGAAAGCACAGCATTAGGCCCTGGGGTCTGTTGTGGGTAAGTCATTTCACTGCTGGGGACCTCAGTCATCCCCTCTGGTTGGATGTCCACCAGGGACAGTGGACTTCAGTTAGGCCACACCTCGTGTCTTAGGGTTTCTTTCGCTGCAGTGAAACACCATGACCAAAAAGCAACTTGGAGAGGAAAGGGTTTATTCTGCTGGCACTTTTTTATCCCTCTTCATCATCTGAAGTCAGGACAGAAACTCAAAACAGGGCAGGAACCTAGAGGCAGGAGCTGATGTGGAGGTCATGAAGGGATGCCGCTTCCTGGCTTGCTCCCCAGTGGCTTGTCCAGCCTACATTCTTATAGTACCCAGGACCAGCAGCCTGGGGGTGTCTCTACCCACAATGGGCCCTCCCCCATTGATCACTGATTAAGAAAATATTTTACAGCTGGATCTTCTCATTTGAGGCATCCTCTTCTCTGATGACTCTAGCTTGTGACACGTTGACAAAAAACTAACCAAGAACACCCCACAAAGGACTGCAAGACACAGCAATGAAAAGGCAGACCACTCCACTGGGTGGATAGTGCCTGGCTTCCCATCATTACCAACCAACTGAACCTCTGTCTCCATTAAACACTAATCCCCTGTTCTAGTTTTATTTCATCGCTATGGAAAAAAAAAAACACCTTGGCAAAAGCAACTTGGGGAAGGAGAGGGTTTGTCTGACTTAACATTTCCAGGATATAATCTATGATTATGAAGAAATCATACATCTGGACACATCACATCCACAGTAAAGAGCAGAGAGAAGCAAATGCATCTATGCTGACAGCGTGTTTGCTGTCAGTTAGCTTACTGCACTCTTACTCAGGTCAGGGCCCAGCCTAGGGGATGATGCTGCCCACAGTGGACTGGATCCCATAGACATGCCCACAGGAGAACATGATCTAAATAATACCTCACTAAGGCCCTCTTCCCAGATGATTCTAGATTGTGTTAAGTTGAAAGTCACACACTCTCCACTCCTCTCCCCTGCTTCTGACATGCAGTTTCACTCTGTCTCTTGTGATTTTGACAGCCCCGGGGACCTCACTCGGCTGCTTTCATTGAGCATGATCTCCATCTTATATGTCAGAGTTCCCTTCTTGAAACAGAGCAGTATTCCATTTTATAGTTGGTTTATCCATTCAGACATGCTTTTTACCTTTTGGCTCTGTGACTGCTATGTCTGTTTGACATAGACACACACACACAAAAAAAAACTGAATTCTTTTGAGTCAATTTTTATATGAAAAATGAATGCATTGTGTATTGAGATTCCTGTATAACTAGTGGGTGGGTGAGATGGCTCAAAAGTAAAGGGTGCTTGCTACCAAACCTGAAGACTTGAGCTTGATTCACAGAACCCACATAGTGGAAGGAGGGAACCAACTCCTACAAGTTGTCCTCTGACCACACATGGCACCTGTTCACACACACACACTTATAAATGCATGTAAAAAAATAAATTGTAGGGATGGAGAGATAGCTCAGAGGTTAAGAGCAGTGATTGTTCTTCCAGAGGTCCTGAGTTCAATTCCCAGCAACCACATGGTGGCTCACAACCATCTGTAATGAGATCTGGTGCCTTCTTCTGGCCTGCAGGTATACATGCAGACAGAACACTGTAAACAAAATAAATAAATCTTTAAAAAAAATAAAAAATAAAATGTAACTGACATCCTAGTTCCCTTTGCTCTACTCCGATTGTGCTTGCAGGGCAGGGTGGGACCACAACTGGAAGCCACATTCATGCCCTTGTTGAACAAACATAGGTATCGTGTGGGCAGCACAGCCTAGGGAAGCTGCCTCTTCGCAGAGCACATTGACTCCTGCTACAGTCTTTGCCTTCCACCCAGGAATTCCCCTGGGGTGGGAATCCAGGGAGCCCACACTGCACTCAACACCCCTCACATAGCCATTCCCAGCCACTGACCTTGGGTGTGTTGATTTGGCTATCTGTATGCCACCACACCAGTGGTAGACAAGTTGTGTAGATAGAAGTGATTCTAACCCTGACCCCTTGTTTGTGTGACACTGATTAGGTGCTAGGAATAAGAGCCTTTATGGATGGGAACTCCTCCCTGGGGGGGGGGTTGAAAGAAAATAGCCCCCAAAGGGAAGGGCACTATTAGGAGGTGTGACTTGGTTGGAGGAAGTGTATCACTGTGGAGACACGCTTTGAGGTCTCATATGCTCAAGTCACACCTGGTTTCTCAGACCACCTCCTGTTACCTGCAAGATGTAGAACTCTCGGCTCCTTCTCTAGCACCATGTCTGCCCTCATACTACCATGTCCCACCGTGATGAGAATGGACTGGATTTCTAAGACCATAAGCAAGCCACCCCAATGAAGTGTTTTCCTTTAGAAGAGTTGCTGCAGTCATGGTGTCTCTTCACAGCAATAGAAGCCCTAACTAAGACATTGCCCTTACAGCACAAGCTGCTGGTTGACATGCCTCTTGTACCTTCTTGGAAGAAGTTCTGAGTTGGTTATAGTGGTAGCCTCGTTCCAGAAATGCCCACGGTGGGCAAAGTTGCCCCTACCTGTTGTATTTATAGGTGTTTTAGCATGACAGCTGATAATGCCTGCTCGGTAGAGGTGGAAAAAAAGGAAGTGAAATTTCCTGGGGAAGAGGATGAGAGCAACCTTTGCAGGGAAGCAGGGGATCGGCTTAGGAAGGTGGCTACCAGGCCATAGGAACAGCTAGGGTGGCTGCCAGTGGTCCCGTGCTCTTGCCCTGGGCTCCATCATGGCTGGATTGTGGCATGCCTTTGTCATCTCTACCAGTCTGGTATTTACAGCCCTGAGGGGGAGCCTGCTTTCTGTCCCTTTATTCCATGTAGACGCATCTGAAGCAGGGCCAGTCTGTCTTGTAGGCCTCCTCAGTTGTCCTGTGGCCCGGAAGTGGACTGGTGGGTCAGCTCGATGAGAAAACAGTGTAGAGCCCAGGACCACGGGCATGACCAGTCCCTTTCACATGTATCCTGCCTGAATTCCCCACTCTGCACCATGTGGGGATTAACTGTGAACTAGAAGGCGGGACTGAGGTTTGCTGACTTGGTGAAGCAGCACCTCGAGCTCTGAGTGGGCCTCACCCTACAGCCAGGTCACAAGATCGTGGTCTTGGTAGGCATCAACACGGGGTCTTCTTCATCTCCAGTGTGTTCCAAGAGCATAACATGAGCCATGAATACTGGGGCAAGATCTTTGGCCGCCGTGGGACCTTTGGCCCTGCTGAGACATCTCCTACCTGGCATTCACTGGTTGGGTGACCCTAGCAGGGAGTAGGTAGCTTAGGGGGCAGCCATTAGGGTTTCAGGATAGAACCCCTTCCTATCCTCTTGATCAAACAGCTGCTCACCCAGCAGATTCCTGCACCCCCGCAGTGAGACTAGGAAGATTGGAGGGATCTATACATTGCAGGGTGGAAGTTGGTGTAGGTGGCTTTCCCCAGCTTGAATCAAAAGCTGGAAAGAGGAGATGATCAACAGAGTGAGAGAGCTGCCCTTGTCCCAGGAGGGCCAGGGCCATAGACAGAGTGGCCTGGGAGGAATTTGGGGCTAAGTTGGCTGGTTAGAGTGAGAGAAGCCTCCAGGAACTGGGGACAGGGCCTAATGGGGAGATTAGGAAGGACTGGGAGATTTGACCTTTGAGTTCAGAGAGCAGAGGAGATCTGGCATTCTGCTAGTGAGGGACCTCTTCAATGCAGCCAGCTATCACATTCCAGGGGAGAAATTTGACCATCCCTGGACCTCCCTTGCTAACTAGCCCTAGTTTTCCATGAGTATCTGTCTGCCCTGCTGAGGCCAATGAGTCAGAGCACCCGCTGCTGCATCCCACCCTCACCCCTGGCCGGGGCTAGCGGAAGAGGCCTGATCCTTGAGTCCTCGGAAATGCGGGGCATCACCGCAGGCAAGCGGGGGGGGGGGGGGGACGCAAACGCCTACTGTTTCCAGGGAGACAGGGGCGGCGCTGACTTGCCAGTGAAGGCTGCGGGAGGAGGCGCGTCCCAGGGAGCCGCCTTCAGCTGTGTGCGCCAGTGAAGACTACCACTGCCCTGGTGCCCTGGGCTGCGGAGTCCATCTCGCAGGCAGGCGCCCCTAGCCTCATCCTGTCTTTTCCTGCTGAGTCCTGCTGCTCTGCATTTGCCGGGCCCCTGCACTGGCACTCGGAATCGCTCTTGCCATCCGGAGTGCGTCCATAGCTGGGGACACCGCTGGAGCAGCCAACCAGGAAGGGGGTCTTAAGGCCAGGAGGGTACCTGCTAAATTGGTGCCAGGCTGAGTCTTCTAGCCGCCATCTCCATCACCATTCCCATTTGCCTCCTCCTCCCCCACGCTTTCACCTCTCACCTTCAGCTCCACTACAGCCTATCTATGTCTCATCTCCTTCCTCTGTCACCAGCCCCAATTTCCATTCATGTCTCTCCAACTCCTCACCTTCGTCCCATCCCCATCTCCCTGAAGTTGTCCTGCACCATCCTGGCTACTCCTCCCTATCCCATCCCTCCCTCTGCACCCCCACGGGCTGCCGCAGCCCCCTTCCTGCAGCAAGCCCCCCTTCCTCTGCTGAACCCATCCTCCCTGCAGCCTTAGCACACCCCTTCTTCCTCCTCCCATATCTGCCTCGCCCACTGCGGCAAACCCCTTCCCCGCCAATCACATCGCCCTCTCTCCCCTCCCTCCATCTCCTGCTTGCCGCAGCCCCCCTCCAAGTGCCCCCTCTGCCTGCCGCAGCGCTCAGCACTACGCGCACTAGCCGCACCCACTGCCGCAGCGCCCCCTCCTCACTGCGCCGCCAGCACCAGCGCCGGCATCTGCAGAACCTGCTTGCCAGCTCCAGCTGCGCAGAACCATCTCTGTTATGGAGGAGGCAGAGGTGGGAGCTGCAGGTGTCGCCTGCCCAGGCTTTGTTCGCCTGGGCATCGCCTGATGCTGGAGAGGCAGCTAGCTGGCAGGAGCCCTTGCCTGCCCAGAGATGACCTCTCCCACCGAGCTTATAGAAGTACCAGCAGCCGATGCCCCCCAGTTAGGGGGTCCCCCTGCGTGATGGAGGATCTTCTTGGTGATGTTGTCATTTGGGTGAAATTGAGGCAGGGGTGTGGGGGTCCTAGTGGCATCCAGGAGGGTGGGAGTATTGGAAGTGAAGGCAAAGGGTTGTACTTGATGCTTTTCCAACTTCAGAGATGGGGTTGAAATGCCCTCCTCAGGGACTAGCCAGGTCCAGGTTTGTTGGGGAACAGAAGCAAGCGATAGTGAAGGCCCCTGGATCCTGCCTGGGAGGCGGGTAGTCCCTCAGAAAGAAAGCTGAGCCATTTGCTCCTGATTGCTTTTCTGCCACCAGAGAGAGACCCTCAGCCTCCGGAGCTAGAAAGAACCCAGGAGCACAGGGGTCTGGTTTACTTTTCCTGTCCTATCAGTCAACAGAAAAGCTTGTTCTAGGAGCCAGCACTGGCTAGGGGAGGGTAGCCTGTGCGTCTGTGTCCCTTGGCTGTGGCAGCTGTAGTGTTGAGAGCTATCTGTCCTCTTGTGTGTTCCTACACGGCCCCGGGTAAGGGAAACAGGTTTTCCATTTTTTCAGCGTCCTGTGAACAAGGGAAGCTTCTGGAGGGATGGGCTTGAGGAGGTGGTCTGACTCCAGTCTCTTGAGAAGGGTGGAGGGTTTCAGGGCATTGGGTCCCCGAGATGTCAGGAGAGGTCAGGTGAGAGAGGTCTATGGACAGCATCTGAAATGCCCTCAGGATGCTAAAGCCCTAGGGTGACTACTGATGACCAAGAAGGGTGCTGTGTCTGTCGGGGAGGAGCAGGAGCTGCAGCTGTCAGCAGGTGGCAGGAGGGTGTGACCCCCGAAAGGTAGGAAGCCACAGGCTGTTGTCTGCTCTGGAGAAGAGTGGGGGTGGGGGTATGCAAGCAGCCAGAATCCGGGAGGAGGAAGACAAGAGATTGCCTATGGGTTTGAGGCAATGGGGTCACTAGAAGCCAGAGGCCCTGGAATGGGGGAGGGGGGCTTCGGGTTGGGGGGGCAAGGTTTAGAAAGGAGATTAGGTTGAGGAAAACCTGCTATGAACAAACAACCCCCTCCCCCAAATAAAACCTGGGGGCACCAGAGGAGGGGAACGTTCCAAAATCCAAGGAGGGAAAAATCTGGAAGATTCTGATTGATAGAGATGGGGGGTGGGGGGGAGGAATATTGCTGTCCCCACCCACTTTCGGGACTGGGAAGGAGGGAGCTGCTGGTGAGCTTATCCCTTAAGGTGGAAAAATACCTTTCCCCGGGGATTGAACTGAGAGAAGATCAAGTACCCAGGATGTACGCCAGTGATTTTCTGGAAGTGTGGGCAGCTTTGCAGACCCTGCACTTGCTGTTCCGATACTGAGTGTCTGTCGCCTGTGGCCCCAGTCTCAGGGGCTAGGGCTCAGCAGGCAGCCAGAAAGCCTCCTGTCTTTTACCCCCCCAGCAAGCAGCTCTGCCTTGCATGGGCTTCTGGGCAGCCTAGCCCAGCCTGCCCGGGGGCCCTCAGGCCGGTGCCCGGGCTCTGGCTCCGTGTCTTCACTCCCGTGTTTGTCCAAGGAGGGAGGGAGGGACGGGGGCGGTGCTGGGGCAACTGGAACAGCGCTGGTCACCGGGCTGGCTGGGCAAGGTGGCCAGGCAGAGCCAGGGGGCTGCAAGGGGGGGGGCGATTGAATGGGGAATGTTCATAGTGGTTGCCAAGAATCTCATGCATCCCACTCACCCAGAGCCTGCAATGGATTGGGGCCAGTGCCTGTTTCTTGAGTGTGTGCCTTTATTTCTCTTCTCCGGTCCCGGCCTAATTCTCCCGTATACATGGTGAGGGGTGGCAGCTGGATCCACCAAGATGGTGGAGGATGTCAGGAAAGAGGGAACAGTGGGAGGGGCTCACCTCTGTCCTGCTGCTGCTCTCCTGTGCAGCCTTGAATTTTCCACCTGACATCTTGGGCCTGCAACATGCCTTTGCCCTGAATGCACCTGTCACAGCTGACCCAGGATGTCCTCTGCACCCCATACTGCACCTGCAACCTCCATCCCCAGGGAATGTTCCCCATCTCATTACTGGAGTCATGGGTGGATCCTCAAGTAGAAGTGACCACAGCATGTAGCCTTAAAGCCCTACTCAGGGAGAGAAAGAGAGATGTGGGCTATCCCACCTCAGCCAAGCAGGCCATGGCCTGGAGGAGAGCAAGTGGAAGGTCCTGCTCTCCAGTCCTGCCCCTTGTAGGCAATGCTCACTGATTGATAACCTTCTGCCAAGCCCTCCCTACTCTAGAAGAGCAGGAGACCTGTGGGGAGGTCCCCATCTCTGCCAGGCTTGTAGCTTCTAGTTCTATGGGCCCCACACCAGCCCTCTCTTGAGGTTGGTGCTTGGTAACATGTTGCTTCCAGGACCTTCAGCCCTTGTAAGGGGCAGGTACCCTGGGCAGGAGGAGGAAGCAGAGTAGTCCGAAGGGGAGGAGGGGCAGAGGTAGGGGAGTGATGAGAGGGCCAGAGGAGTGTGCCTCCCATCCCTGGCTCCCTTCTTTCTTGACTCCCCCAAGAACTCTTGATTCAGAATACAATTCTGTCTGTTCTTTTACCAGCTGTCAGCCACTGCCCTGCTCTGTGGGCCTTTGGGGACTCTGAGACCAGATGGGACTCCTCAGCTTGTGAGGTAGAAGTTCCCAGAGGGTTCTGGGATGAGGCCCAGCTCCCATATCTCAGTGAGCAGAAGGCGGGGCCTCTACGCTAAGACCTCAACCTGAAGCTGAGAGAGCAGAGCTAGATAGACTGCCCGGGTTGAGGGGTAGAAATGGGATGGAGAGCCCCCACCCATCCTGGCTCTTCTTCTGGCCCTCTAGTATCCCCCCTCTGGCGCACTACACCTCCTCCTAGTCCCTCACTTTGAGGTAGCCTCTGTAGGTCTCTTCTATGTCAGATTAAAGTCACAAAGGCCACACACAGATCCACCCTGCAGCACCGCCACCACCCCACCCCACCCCTCGTTCAGCACACACAACTGCTTGTACTTATTGAGTACTGTAGACAAAGGTGAGATCATGACGTACTCGTTAGTGTGACTTCAACCTCCAAATCATTCCTGGGGTCTCCACTCCCAGCTGGCTTCAGGTGGGTGAGGGGTCGTAGACACCCCCCAGCACACAATGATCTCCTCCTGCGGTAGCAAGTTCCTGCCCACACACACTCTTGCTGTCCAGTTTCCTCTGGCTCTCCTCGGAGTCCTCCACCCCGCCCCCACAGCATCGAGCAACCTTAAGTCTTGGAGTCCTCAGCATCTCACCTTCCCCACTCCTCTCCCACTTTTCCACCAATCTGTCAGCAAGGAAAAGGCAAGGCAAGCTTTGGCACCCAGGGGCCGGCCCTGGCACCTGCTCCAGGCTCCGGAGGCTCTGCATCTTACCAGCTTTCTGGTTTCAGCCCTACAGCTGAAATATGCCTGGCTGAGGGAAGCTTCTACAATCCCTGCTATCCCTGCTAGCCCCTCCCTCTTCCCAGATTCTCCACTACAGCCAGGGCCGCTACCTCCACCTCTCCTCTGTCCGACTCAGCCAGTCTCGGGGCGGGGGCTTTCTCTAGTTCAGAGACCTGTGAGGAGGGAGTGGGACAGACTGGAGTCCATCAGGCCTAATGGGTCTTGAACAACTCAGAGACCCCCCCCCACACACACACACACACACTGGGACAAAACCTAATCTCCAAGCCTGGGATTTCCTGTGAAAGGTGTCACTGTAACCTAAACAGAGGGGTTCACACATCTCGCTGAGGATTTCTTCTGATGCCAGGAGACTCTCTTGGGTATGAAGCTGCCCAGCGCATGCTGTAAGGGCTCTGTGGTGGACACTTCACGGTGGATTGTGGGCCCAAAGCAACCCTCTGTCTGCAAGTGGGGATCAATATTGTCTTGAATGGTGCCACTGCAGGGCCACCAGGAGCTGGCACCTCAGCGCAGCAGCCTGGCATGCGCTGGCACCTCAGCACAGCATCCCGGGATAGCTAATAGAGTCGAGGAGCTCCAGCCAGAGCTCTGGGAACTGGGAGTGTATCCAGATGAGTGGAGCCTTAGGCCAGGACTGGGCGGCCTCTGGGACCCAGTGCCTGCACACAGAGAGAACATGCTTTTCTTCAGCCCAGATTGGTAGCCAGGGTCTGGCAGGATGCTGCCACTGGCCCTGTAGAACTGTCTTCACCGGACACTCCACTGTCTGTCCATCACATGTGGAACTAGGTGGCCTCTGAGACTGGGGAGGGCTAAGAAAGAAGCTGGCTTCCTCCCCTCTGCCCCCCCCCCCCCCGGGCCGAGGCTTCTGCCAGGCTTGAAAGCCTCTGCCAGATTTCCAACCGAAGGCAGGCAGCCTCTCCCTCTCTGTGCAAGGTCCAAGCTGGCTCTTTGTTTGGGAGCCCTAAAATGGCTGTCCTTTTGCACCTGACTTGCTGGGATATGCCACACAATACCCCCCTCTGATGACTCTAGAACACCTGTGGTACCCCATCCCCGAGTCTTATCGGGGTCCTGGGAGGTCAGGGCCACAGGATCCTACCCTGTCCCTGTCTCTGCCTTGGGCATCACACCTTGGGCCGCTTCTCCTGGTCACACCATCCTTTCCCATCCCACAGGCGAACACCTGCGTATCTGCCCCCAGGGCTACACCTGCTGCACCAGTGAGATGGAGGAGAACCTAGCCAACCATAGTCGAATGGAGCTAGAGACCGCCCTCCATGACAGCAGCCGCGCCCTGCAGGCCACTCTGGCCACCCAGCTGCATGGCATTGACGGTGAGTCGGGGCTGGAGGGTAGGGACTTGTGGGTGCGGGGCAGAGCTCCAAGGCCAGGATTTGGATAGCTCATATCAGCAAAAGGACATCCCTCTTCCTGCAGGGCTTGAATGGAACAGTGAACCCAAGTTGTTGGCAGAGCCCTGGGGAGAATGGGCCTGCCTTTCCGAGGGGAACTGCTGCTCTTGGGGTGTCACTTTGCCCCAAGCGGAGTTCCCTTGAGGACCTACAGAGGGCTGGTCTGCATCTCACCTGCACTTTTTGGGGTTCCTTGATAGGCCACTATCCCAGCTACCATCCCCTAGCCAGGGAGCTCAGACTGGGGGTGTAAAGGGTGCAGAGCCTGCCCTGAGGTGACTGCCTCTTAGCCAGGGTCAAAAGGCTCCTAGGTGCTTCAAGAGGCCAAGTCAGCTACTGTTTAGCATCATTTATGGTGAACCCCTCATGTGGCCTCACTGTATATGGGCAGAGAACAGTATCCAAACAGTGGTGGCATGTTAAACAGGAACCGTATGGTGTCCTGGGGTCAGAGGAGTCCCCTAAAATGTTAACCTGTAAGCAATGAGGTTTGCTGTCTTCAGAAGGGATACAGGGCCTGTGCAAAGCTGTGGACTGCAGACCTCCAGACCCTGGATTTCCAGTAAACAACTTGTTTTCCTCTGCTCTGAGCAGCCTGCAGACCCTGATGGCAGGGGAGTGGGTTCTGATGAGCCTGAAGCTGAAAGAGCCCGAGAGCTGGGGCGTGGCCAGAGCCCTCTATAAGCTGCCCCTGAGCACAATAAAGTGGACATTCTTGGCACTCTTGTATCAAGGATGTCCCCACGGCCCCATCTGTCTGTCTGTGTGTTTTTAAATTTTCAGCCTAGTTCCCGTAGCGCATAGCGATTAGAACACAGAACTGGTATAGTTTTACAGGGTGGAGCTGGGAAACAGGAATTATGAAGCTGTAGAGAGAAAGCAGGGACACTGAGTCTAAATCACAGCTGGGGCATAGCTTTGAGGGGTTGGAAATTCCAGCAAATATCCCAGAAAATATCAGAGAGCCCCTAACCATACTCTGACACTTGTTGCTGAGCCTTCCCTTGTTGCTCAGTATGGAAGGGAGGGGCTTAGCAGTCACAGACCTTAAGTCTCACTTCCAGAGGAGATGCCACTGCCAAGTGGATGCAAGGGTGCCACCGCGGACGGACGATTCTCTGAACCTTAGAATCTGGTGCGCATGTTCACACCTCCCCAGAAAGCATCTGTCTGAGATGCTGGCTTACAGGAGGGTTTGAGGACTGAGGCTCCTGAAACCTGAGAAGCTGGGGGGGGGGGGGGGGCAGGGCTTGCTGGAGAGCCCAAGAAGGAGGAGGGCTGGTAGGGCAACTGGAAGCCTTGGGGGGAAGGGGGAAGAGACAGGGAAGCTGGCAGGTAAGCTAGGGTCACTCTGGTTCCCCGACACACCCCTACTATAGCCCCTCCCAGAATCACTAAATCTCAGCACCCGTTGGTTCCTAAGACCCAACTCAAAAATGACCTCTGGAGCCCCAGCTAGAGGCCTGTGTCCCTAGAGAGCACAGCCCTGACTTCTGCACCGCTAGTGAGGAGAGAGGTCTCCAAGAAGCTGCAGAACCCTCTGCAATATGGTGCCCAGCTTTTATAAGCATGTTCTGAAAAGCAGGGGTGTTCTGCCAAGTGCGCTAGCAGATTGGCAGAGAAGCACAGCCCGCCTCAAGGGGCCATGCTTCTCCTCTGTGCACAGACCACTTCCAGCGCCTGCTGAATGACTCGGAGCGCACACTGCAGGATGCCTTCCCAGGGGCCTTTGGGGACCTGTACACGCAGAACACTCGGGCCTTCCGGGACCTTTATGCCGAGCTGCGCCTCTACTACCGCGGCGCCAACCTGCACCTGGAGGAGACCCTGGCCGAGTTCTGGGCCCGGCTGCTGGAGCGCCTCTTCAAGCAGCTGCACCCGCAGCTGTTGCTGCCCGATGACTACCTGGACTGCCTGGGCAAGCAGGCAGAGGCCCTACGGCCTTTTGGGGATGCCCCGCGGGAATTGCGCCTGCGGGCCACCCGTGCTTTTGTGGCAGCACGCTCCTTCGTGCAGGGCCTGGGTGTGGCCAGTGATGTAGTCCGGAAGGTGGCCCAGGTACACACACTGCCCAAGGGACCCTTGGGAGTCCCTCATGCTGCACCCAGGCGCTTGGTGTCCTACACCCTCAGCGCTGTTCCTCCGAGCCTTCGGGCCCTCAGCCTCACGGCTGCAACCCATTCTCAGTTGCCCACACGGCAGGTCTTCAGATGTGAGTCCACTGTCCATCTGCCGGCCAGTCCTCTGTCCTTAGCCAAATGATGACGTTGGGCTGCTGGGCTCAGGAAACAGGAAATGAGAAAATGATGTAGTTGAGCCTTGAGCAAGCGGAAGCCCTGCAGGCCAGCATGGTATCTCACAGAATGGGGCAGCGCACAACAGACCTGTATGGGGAAGGCACAGCTTTAAGCTGCACTGCCCCCTAGCTCTGCTTGGCCCAGCAAGTCACCTCCCACCTCTGGGCCTTGGTTTCCTTGTCTGCCGTGAAGCCTGGTGACAGCAGTGTGCCATCGTGTCCCTTGGACCATGGGCCTGAGATGGCCTAGGCAAAGTCCCATAGCCTGTTAGTGCAGACCCCAGATGTTCTAACTTGTACCTAAGCCCTCCATATTGGTGCTTCTTTAGGGGTAGTTGGAGACCAGGTGCTCAAGGACTACAGGGAGGCTCAGGGTGCCTTTGTTCTCCAGGTACCTCTGGCCCCAGAATGTTCTCGGGCCGTCATGAAGCTGGTGTACTGTGCTCACTGCCGGGGAGTCCCTGGTGCCCGGCCCTGCCCTGACTATTGCCGAAATGTGCTCAAAGGCTGCCTTGCCAACCAGGCCGACCTGGATGCTGAATGGAGGAACCTCCTGGGTGAGCCCTACCCACAGGTTGCCTGGCCTGCCCTTAGGGCACTATACAGGGATCCCTGGGATACAGTAGCCCCCGGTTTGGGCCAAATGAAAGCCTTAAGGGTCTAATATGATTGGGTCTGTGGGGGTCAAGGGACAGATTCTTTTATTGTCCCAAGGGGTGTGGCTGAATGGCTGCCTCAACATACACATACACCAACACATAGGTGAAACGTGTCAAGCCTATACATGCATGTACATACACTGACATGTGCAAGCTGGCATGCATGTGTGCTTCACACAATAGGCGTTTGTGTGGTGTGCACAGGGTCTCCCTGCCAGCCACAGGTGTGCCTACATGTACTGGCCAGTCGACATACACACATGCTGATACGTATGAATCGCTGTTGCTGTGAGGCGCATTAGCATGCATACATGTTGGCACTGGTACATAGCTGGCATGAGCTGGTTAGTATGCCGGTCATTGTCCATCTGACATGTTACATCTGTGCTGTATGAAAGCATGCACATGCAGATCCACAGTTCATGTGTACGGGAGCTGGTTATGAGGCACATCTCCATGCATACACATCAGCTTATGTGGGCACACAGTAGGCCAGAAGCTATTCGAGCATGTTCAATACCTGCATGAGCTAACATGGACATATATGGACATGAACTAGGCCATCAAGATTGCCAGATGTCCTGTGTGTTCGTGGAAACCTATGCACTGTATGTGGGTATGTTAATACTCTAAGCTTCACGAAGGTGAGCTGTTCCCAGTCTGAGTGTGAGCACCTGTGAATCTGCTGATCAGTACCTCTGACTGGTGCTGTCAAGACTGTGTGTTATTAACGTGCATAGGTGATGTGTGTGCATATGTATTAACACCCCTGCCAGACTCCATGGTGCTCATCACTGACAAGTTCTGGGGCCCATCGGGTGCGGAGAATGTCATTGGCAGTGTACACATGTGGCTGGCCGACGCCATCAACGCTCTCCAGGACAACAAGGACACACTCACAGCCAAGGTGTGTGAGGGCTGCGGGGGCGGGCACTGTGAGCATTGGAGGGTCTGTCCAGATCTGGGCCTGAGAAACCCTGCTATCCCTCCAGACCTCTTTTGGTATCTCCCTAGGTCATCCAGGGCTGTGGAAACCCCAAGGTCACTGGGTCTGAGGAGAAGCGTCGCCGAGGCAAACTAGCACTGCAAGAGAAGACCCCCACAGGTACTCTGGAAAAGCTGGTAAGTTCCACCGTTTCAGTGGCTAGAGCCCTGTATGTGGGAGGGGACACGGGCAATATGCCCCCTGGCTTTTCACTGGTCTACCTGCCATCCAACAGGTCTCTGAGGCCAAGGCCCAGCTCCGAGACATTCAGGACTTCTGGATCAGCCTCCCAGGGACACTGTGCAGTGAGAAGATGGCCATGAGCCCTGCTAGTGATGACCGCTGCTGGAACGGAATATCCAAGGGCCGGTAGGTAGCCACCATTGGCCACGTCCTCACAAACGCCCAGAGCATGGGAAGCTGGGCTAGAGGATTACACACCTTCACCAGCTCCCAGCATGAGCACATACCCGCTACCGTGGGGCCTACATGGGTTCCCACTGTGTTGGAGCTTCATTGGCTCTAAGGGTGTGATACATGATACTCCCAAACGCCCAGAGCATGAGAAGCTGGGCTAGAGGATTACACACATTCACCAGCTCCCAGCATGAGCACATACCCGCTACTGTGGGGCCTGCATGGGTTCCCACTATGTTGGAGGTTCATTGGCTCTAAGGGTGTGATACACGATACACCATGGTTCAGCTCCTTGGCGAAAGCTAATGTCATGAGCTGTGGCCCTGACTGCCCTGCTCTAGGTACCTACCTGAGGTGATGGGTGATGGACTGGCCAACCAGATCAACAACCCTGAAGTAGAAGTGGACATCACCAAGCCTGACATGACCATCCGGCAGCAGATCATGCAGCTCAAGATCATGACCAACCGTCTACGTGGCGCCTACGGTGGCAACGACGTGGACTTCCAGGATGCTAGTAAGGCCTGCCAGGGGTAGGGTGGGTTGGGGCGGGAATCTGTCCTGCTCATAAGAGGAAGGGGACAAGTCCTCTCCAGACTCCTCTGCCAGGGACCCTCACAGCCTCTCATCCTCATGAATGCTGGAAGGGTCCTATGTCCCTGTAGCATAGCTGAAGTCCAGCCAGGATGTCCATCTGGCTGTCACGGAACAGGTGGGAACAGCAGGGGGCAGACCTAGGGACTGAGTCTTCAGGTGCAGCAGGGTAGGAAGAGCCTGCTACAGCCTCCTGTCCTCCCCAGGTGATGATGGTAGCGGCTCAGGCAGTGGTGGCGGCTGCCCAGATGACACCTGTGGCCGGAGGGTCAGCAAGAAGAGCTCCAGCTCCCGGACCCCCTTGACCCATGCTCTCCCCGGCCTGTCAGAACAGGAAGGACAGAAGACCTCAGCCGCCAGCTGCCCAGAGCCCCACAGCTTCTTCCTGCTCTTCCTTGTCACCTTGGTCCTTGCAGCAGCCGGACCCAGGTGGCGGTAACTATCCCCTAGCCCCAAGGACTGTCTTGGCCAAAACATGCAACAGACAATATTTAATTCCCTTGGCCGTCGAGGCTCAGGGCAGGATGAGGAGACAGTAGCTCTGAGTACTGGGGCGGGGTGCATGGGGTGCCGGCCTGCTGGGTCTGACCGCGCCTGTCACCCTAGCTTTTAATTTCGTATCAGGTCAGCTGCGAGCCATTGTCCCCAAAAGCCATGTATTTCAGGGACCTCAGGGGCACCTCTGGCTGCATAGTCCTCCCTTACCCTCCTGCACCACCCCAGAAGCTCATGAGGTCAACCGGAAGGGTGGCTGTTAGCTGCAACCCATCGGAGACCTCAAGTGAGCCTGTGCCTTCCTTTCCCGCCTCTTCCCACTGGGGACACCCCACCAGACCCCACAGGCCACAGATGTCAGAAACTGAGGCCCATCCCGCAGCTCCCCAGGAAGCCTGCAAGGGCTGCCAGTACGTTGCTGTCCAGGCTCTGGCAGGGCCTTCAAGTTATGCATGATACCCTCTGCTCAGAAGAAACTCTGCAGCCAGGATTCTCATACACACCAGGCCTGGACCCTGTGCCACTGTGGAGCCCAGTGAATGTGGTCCTCAGAGAAGACCCACTGTGGGTGTCCTTGAGTGTGGCATAGGTGAGGTGGCGGCTGGCATGGCTACATTAGACTCATCTCTGCCACGCTGCTTGAGGGTGTGTTCTGTTCCCTCACATGGGCTCACAAAGTCCGGCCTTGGGCGGGGGGGGTCCGTGAGGAACCTCACTTCAGGGGAATAGCCGGCCACGTCTAGCCTCCCAACCCACTTATAAAGGTCCCCTGGCCACAGGGGTGCTGGGTGACTGGTGAAACTTCAGCTCAGGGTCAATGGGACCTGGTACTGCAGGTCGGGAGGATGCCTGGGCCCCTTCCTGACCAAGGCAGCCCTGCAGAAGCTGGGGGAGCATTGACAGTCAAGGGCTTTTACAGACATGCACATTCAGACCCTCGGTGTCCTTGTCCACTGAGCGCTACATCTCAGTCTTCCTTGACGGCACTGGAGAGGCTCAGGGCACCATTTGCATCCTGGTATCCTCCTGTGGCCTTGAGACCTGGGGAGCACCTAGCTTACTGAGGCTGTCACAGCTCCTTCTTCCCTTCTAGGGCCTTGGGGGTGCTGAGCTGCTATAGCCTGGAAGACCTTGGTCCTGACATGCAGAAGGCCTGGAAAAGGCTGCTTGCTTACCACTTTTTTTTTTTTTTTTGCTTTTCGTCACTGGGTTAGGGAGGCTACTGCCAGCACCAAGGTCTGCCCAGTAGTCAGGTCCCCTGGCCCAGGATGACAGGATGGGTATTCTCTGTGGTTGGTCCATGGATTTGTGGGTCCTTGCCCTGAGTGTACCCATCCTGCCACACAGCTCTGCTACTGCCACTCAGGCAGGGGTGGCAGGAGCCAGAGCTGGGCTCCAGGATGTGAATTCCTACGTGTCAGGACAACAGCACCCAGGATGGACAGGACAGCCAGGATGGTGGCCAAGCTACTGTGTCCTTCCTCCATGAGGCTCCGTGTCACTCAGTGCCAGTGGGTAACATGTGTTCTTTGAGTCCTTGTATGAATTAAAGGCTGGAGACCTACAGTGGACATGACTTCATGTAACTGGTGAGACTGCATTTGTGTTCATGTGAACATGGCGTGCACACACCAGGGCTTGTTGGAAGGGGTTTGAGCATGGGTTGCACCTGTAGCAAGGTCCTAGGGTTTCTGTGTGATCGTTGACCATTGAACCTCTCCAAGTCCTGCCTGGGAGGATGCCCACCTGTGCCAACTGAACATGCCAAAGTTCATGGGAGGAAGGGGCTAGGATACCAGCCTATGCTGGCCCCACCTACCTTCCACATTACCAACACCCCTCAATGCATGTATGCCTTACCCATAGAAAGGTTCTCATTCCTGCCAGGGTGCCTCTGAGTTACCCAGGAGAACAGTGTAGGAACCAGAAATGTCCTCCCACTCCAGTCTGTTCCAAGCTGTCCTACATCTGCAGACAGACCCTGAATAGCCTAAGGCATCCAGGCCTGTTCACCCTCACTTCAAGGACCCTGTGTGAGCACGCAGTGCCAGCCTCCATGGCTAGGAAGCTCACTCAGTAGCGAGACTCAGAAGCCCTGCTCAGCCAGGTGTGGCATGTGTACTTGATCTGGGAGCTGTGGCCCACGCTGCTGTACAAGTACATTTACAGTGTCACCCACCATTCAGTGGGGACATGAAGGAACAGAGCAGAGCCCTAACCCACAAATGCTGCTCGACCACACATCCCAAGGAGATACGAACATCTCCCAAAAGGAAGGGTCCTCGGTCAAGCTCCTGCTGCGTATTCGACCCTGCCCAAGGGTTCCCCTCAGTGTCCAGGCCCAGGGTGGCAGCTGCGTCTTCACTTTCTGCCTCTTTGCAAGTCTTGGGAAGCCCTGATTCCAAGTGGCCCAGGTTCTTCCCTGGGAGTGGGAAGGAGTACAGTCCTCTCTCCTCAAGTGGTCAGGATAGACAGCCATGGATTGAGAGCGAGGCTCGGTAGAAGCCCTGTGGGGAGAGCTGAGTAAGCGGGTGCTCACCGGTGCCTGCCAATGGAGCACTGTGTCAAATACTCCAGCAGGTTCTCCGCTTTGTGGACACGTCGTTCTGCTTTGAATCCTCGAACCAGACACACTTGGACTCCGTTTTCTTTTTGAGCTGGACATGGGTGGGCACATACGTCTGCCTTTCGTTCAGTGAGGGCAGGAAGCCCCTCCTCTCTATCAAGAAAAGGAGAACATGTCTGAGATGGGTACCCAACACAGGAGTCACCATCTAGGCCTGGGCCAGGTCTAGCACCAGACAAATGCCAGGTCAGCACCTTGCATCTAAGTCCTGCCACAGTGCTGCCAAAGAGGCTAGCTAGAGGGTAGTCCCTTCTCTGCCATCATGAGTTCTCAGAGCCTTCCTTGTGAGAACTCAGGAAGGCACCAGCATCCTGACTGGCCTAGTGGCAGTGGCCAGTTCTCCCACAGGCCTGCAGGCAATCCTGCAAACCAGCACAGTGCTTTTAGCCCACACATGCACTCACCCGTACTCGTCCAGGCACATGCCCATACATCCCGAGCCATTAGAAGGCAGAGGTTAGAAAGCCAACAAGGTGACCCTGGGTGGGTGAGGGGCTAGGACTCCTAGGGCACAGCTGTAGTTGGCCAGCTGCTTTGCTGAAAACCATGACCGCCTGGTGAGGAACAGGGGCAGTCGTTGCCCAGTAGGCTTTCCCTCTGCAAGAAAGTCCTCCTAGATGAAAAACGGCCCCATGTTCACACAACTCAGGGACAAGTGGATTGCCCTGAAAGTAAGACCTTAGTAACTAAACACTTCCCTTTTAGCCATCCCGAAAGGATGAGTCGGAGCACTCATTTCCAGCACAGACCCACCTCTAAGTGCAGTCTGAAGTAGCACTGGAGCGAGCCAGCCAAAACGGCAGCCCTCGGAATGTGAAGAGCCCATCTAAGCCATCAGCCCAACCGCCCAGTCGTGATGAGTGTTCTGAAGTGTGGGTTTGAATGGGTTACGGGGACACGGTAGACTGTAGGATGAACCCCTTCCCTCACAAACATCAAAACGAGGGGGAGGTGTGAATGTTTCACAGCTGGCAGCCTATACAAGATTTCAGATGAAGTAAACCCTGTGGCGGGGGAAGGGGGAGCACTGAGAGTCAACAGTAAACGGAGCGGTGTGTCCGATGCAGACCTATACCTGCGGTGGAAGCTAGGGCTGGGCCCCCAAGTGACAGAACAGCACGGTGCCACAAGGTCCCGCTTCTCTGGAGAGCAAGAAAGCATATGCTGCTCCCCAGGGCCCCCCACAAGGAGTCAGTGGCTGGTGACAGTATATAATGAGCAAATGCAAAAGCCCCGGAGGGGTCACGCACAGAGAAGCAGCAAGATCCTCCCTCACAAAGAAAGAGAAGTCAAGAAACACTGGTGCAGCAAGCTGAGATTTGTAAAATCACAACATGGCAAAAACCAGTTTACCCTGAGAACCATATCACGAGCAAACTAAAATTGTAAGTGCTCATAGAGAAAGGGGGGAACAGAGGCTATCAGGTTAGGACAAGCCTTTTGTGGGTGTTCACAAAACATGAATTAGAGAAACCCCAGAAGAAGAGGGGGTGACTCAGAAAGCTTACTTTAAAGACATACTAGCTGAGAGTTATCCAAATCTTGGTAGGTTATCCAGAGTTGTGAAGCTGAAAGGACTCCAAGCAAGATGAACCTGAAGATGGACGCCTGAGACATAAGCAAACTAAAAGTCAGGGATAGGGACTTCTAAAGGCGGTGGGAGATCCGCCACATACAAGGGAGCCTGCGTGTGTGTGTGTGTGTGTGTGTGTGTGTGTGTGTGTGTGTGTGTGTG
>JABTXL010012661.1:92879-117456 GCA_025134845.1 Neodon shergylaensis | reverse complement strand
CTTCTCCTCCTCCTCCTCCTCCTCCTCCTCCTCCTCCTCCTCCTCCTCTTCTTCTTCTTCTTCTTCTTCTTCTTCAAAACAAAGTTCCCTGCTAAGAGGGGCTTTTCTCGAGTTCCAGGACAGCCAGGACTGTTTCACAGAGTAACCTCTCTCTCTTGGAAAAAAAAATAGAGGGGCTTTTCTAGACCATATGCCCAGGGCCACAAGACTCCTCCTGGCTTAATGAGCGACACCATCCATGTATGCATTGCCCCACCTACCCCCTCTCACTTGATCCTTCTTTCCACCAATATACAGACATGTAGCTGGAATGTGGGAGCCTGAGGCACAGGGACCAGGCCACCATGTCCCATGACCTAAAAGGTGCCAGCTCACAACGGAGTTGATCCAGAAGAGGCAATGCATCTCTGAGCCTGTGGCTAGCAGTAGCAGGAAAGGCACAGACAAGTACCCAGCGAAAGCCACCCAGTGGAGGTGGACACAGCAGGGAGCCACAAGAGGCCAGCAAGTCTGGGGGGGGCTAAAGATAGGCATTGCTGCAGTGGCAGGGAGACCCCAGAGCAGTAAGGCCAGGAGGGGACAGAAAAGCCAGGAACATCGTGCAGGATAACCAGGATGGGAGGGACAGGGCTCCACTGGGCTTTGCTTTTGAGGGCAGGGATAAGCTGACTTCAACAGGTAAGATGCTCCAGAGAGGAGCCATCAACGAATCCCGTGCGAAGAAAACGATGGAAGTGCAGCCTCACATCGAACCCCGAGGTCTCAGTACTTCCAGGTTCCCCACTGTCTCTCACGAAACCAGCCAACTTCCAGCAAGATAACTGAGCTTGACAACCAAATCTGCAATCATTTCTAAAAGGGCTTCAGGGAGATGTGAGTGGGTTGGTTTGTCCAGGAGACAAGAAAAGGTGTCACAGCCCTGCAGGTTGAGGCCACAGGCTTAGGAGTCACCTGCAGTTCACAGGGAGAGACGTGACTGCCAGTCACCACTGGCCATCTTAGGAAAGACCCAGGACCTTTCCATTCCAGGCAGACAATGAAACCACAGGTGGACTGGTGACATACTAAAATAGCTATGGACAGCAGAAATAAGTCACCCCTGTCTACAGCCTCATCAGCCGACAGCTCCCTCAGCCTCGGGGATGGAGGGATCTGAGAACTTTCATGTGGTACAGCTCAGGCTGCAAGAAGCCACTTTACAGGTGAGGCAGAAAAAGGAGTCCCCATGCCACCGAGTTCTCCACACAGGAGGTGTGAGGAAGAAGATGAAAGAACATAAATTTCACACCAACACGGACAGATGTCACACACGGTCACTCTGACGACCGACATAATCTCCAAGAGCACACTTCAGAACACAGGGAAGCTTCCTGGAAACCAATGGAAGGGATAAAACCCAAATGAGTGTGTGCATGTGTGTGTGACCCTCTGTAGACTGAAGGACAAAATGGCCTGAGTTATAATCTGTCACTCCAGCCAGCCTCCACGACTAATTGAGAAACTGTGGAACAAGTGCACTAGAAAGTAAGCTTTAGGCCACAGTAACCATCATACTGTTCAAGGCAGAACTCAGTGGAGAGGTGTGTGTGTGTGTGCATGTGTGCATGGCATCTTGGAGGGCTGTGTTCATCCACAGATTAAATATATTCCCCCAAAGTGTTCAGAATGGGCCCTAAGACTAATATGGTTGTCACTATTGTCTCCTTTAAAACAATTAGGAGTGGCTGGAAAATTGGCTCAGCGGTTAAGAGCCGATTTTCTGCTCTTCCAGAGGACCCAGGTTCAACACCCAGCAGCCACATGGTAGCCCACAACCATCTGCAACGCCAATTCTAGGAGACTGAGTGCCCTCTTCTGGTCTCCGCAGTCATCAGCCAGGCATTTATATACATAAATTCTTGCAGGCAAAGCATTCATTCAAGATAAAATGAAAAAAAATAGCATATATTTTAGCAAAACATGGTAGGGCTTTCATTTGGAGAAAATGTTGTAGAAAAAATACAAATAAAAGGTGCCCATGGCCTTGTTTGGAACAGAAGAATGCCCTTACTTTTAGGTATGCATGTGTGTGTGTGTCCCTGTCTAGTCCCTGCATCCCTGCATGTCTGGAGACCCTTGCTGGTATCAGGGTAAGTGTCATTTGCATTTGCTTGCTCTTGCTTTCCATAAGAAGCGTGGAAGCTCCTTCCTTGCTAATGGACTGGAAGTGGGATACTCGTGCACACCCACTGCTGACATTGGCACCAGCACCTCAACCAGGAAGGCCCACTCTAGAACAAGGAGCTGGGTCACCCATGGCAACAACCGATCAGTGCTAGGGGACAAAGCTCCAGTCCCTGCCTGTCAGGAGTCCCTCTTGGAAAGCTATTTGTGGCTGAGGTCCACAAAGGAACAATTTGTTCCTCTGGCTATGGTCCTCCCCACCTACATTTGTAAGCCTTACCTGTCACCCCTATGAACCTCCCTCTTAGAGTAGAATTCAAAACCCAGGCACCAGAGACAGGCTGCCCAGCCGGTGTCTTCCCCGGTTCTCTCCAGCTCTGTAGCCCCCTTTCCACCTCTTCTCCAGTCCTGTGCTCTCTGCCCCACTTCCTCCCCCAGGCACCTCTAGGCCTGTCTGCCTTCAGGCAAGTGGCTACAGTCCTCCCTGCCTGCCTGCCCTCTTTGTCACCCTGAAAGTGGAACTGATTCTCTGGGGCAAATTCGCCAGCCTTGGCCACACTGCCTTGCTCTAGTCCTGTCCCTTTACCCTCATCTGTCCCTGTGACTTCCGCTGTGGCTGCAGGACAAGCTGAGCAAATGGCAGACATGCAACTAACGCACCACGAGAGTACCCTGGACCCCATAGGGAGTTGGAGTCCCTGGAAGGGACCTAGACAGCAGAGAACGGTTCTTTGGGACCGGGGGATGCCTCCAACTGGGAGAGCCAGTGCCAGCATGAGCCAGGAGCTGTCATTGTCCTGCAGTCAGCTCTCCAGCAGAGTCCTTACCGCTGATCTGCACAGCACAGGCCTTATGAGAGACTATCAGGGTGGTCATAACCAGCATGGACAGGGATTCTGAGACTTGGCCCAGGACACAGACTTGAGAACACACCATGGGTTACTTTATTGCCAGGTCTGGAGGACAAAGACTGTTGTGACATGCAGCTCCAGTAGCACACACACTTCTTGCACAAGGCCACCACAGGGTGCAACCCTGGGCTCCTCCCCAGGCTCAGCACCAAGCGCTGTCCCCTCACGGGGATTCTGCCGCCCTCCAAATCGAGTGGTCCAAATGGGGCACTGGATGGATAAGAGGAGGCAGGGAGGGGTATGGAGGGCCAACTGTTGGGCCTGAGCAAGAGACTCAAGGAGTAGATGAATCTGGAGTGTCCCTAAGGAAGCCAGGCCCTGGAGCAGTGACCACTACGCCTTGCTTCCTATACCAAAATGTTTCTCTCCCTGAGCTGCCCCCACTGTATGGGTTACCCGTGATTGAGCCCCCTACCTCATTCAGCTACGGCCTGCAATCAACTTCTCTATGCTTTGCCCAGAAAGTGCTTGTAAGTGCTGCCTGCAACAATAGGAAGGGCTGGCTATGGTCACCCTTCAAAGACAACTGCCTGCAAGATCTGCAAGGCAAAAGCTATTACCAAATTCTAGGTAAATCCCACTGAGGGTTTTATAGAGGAGTAGCCCAGCCACTTGGCAGGTGCCAAGTCCAGGACAGTGGATAATGTCCCCTAAAATGCCAGTATTAGAATATAGCCAGACCCCCGTGCCATTCACCCCTTTAGTAGAGTCAGGGAAAGGAAGGATGGAGGGGAAGGGCATAGAGTCAGGAGGGAGGAGGATGGAGGGGAGGACAGAGCCAGGGGAAAGGATCAAGGATGCCATTCATAGAAGCAGACACCTGTTGGAACCCACATTGCTAGAAATTCTAAGGGGGGCTGCTAAGTGGACACTTTAGAAGCAGCCCCTATAGTGAGCACTATCTTGTGCTGCACATGACTAGCAGATGCCCGGTGACAGCAAATCGCCTGGCACCCATATCTCAGCTCTGCAAGGAAGTTGCATGACCACTTTCCAGGTAGTGGCCATGCATAGAGACATCACCACAGGTGAAGAGCCAGGATGGCTCCCTGCTCTATCCTCCCCTTTCCACCCTCAACACACACACACTCACACACACACACATTCAGTACCGACTGTAAATTCCAGGAAAACAGCATAAAAGAGCTTCCAAGGGAGATGGCGATTCTCTCCCCCACCCACTCCCCAGACCTACATCTTTGTCCTGGGAGGCAGTAGAAGGCCCCTCCCTCGCCAGCCCATCACAACATGGCACCCAACCTACTCAAGATCATGATGTCATTGCAGTCCTTTTTATGGAAGTCGGCCCAGGCCTTGGTCTTGCAGTACTTGCTGCAGGTCAGGATCCCATAGCAGCGGGGACAGGGTGTGAGGCGGACCCCAATGGAGCGACCACACTGGTAGCAAAACTTGTAAAAGGCAAGGCTGTGACAGAATCCCAAGGTCAGGTTTGTGCCCACACCTGAGCTCCTAAGGTCTACAGTCATGGCCACACATCCTACCAGGCAGAGCAGCTACCACATATGAACAGAAGCCTTGATGTCCCCACCCACAATGGTCTCCACACAGTTATTCTCAACAGTTAATACACACGGAGCCTTTGGGCCCACCACAGGTTCTGCCATAAAGGCTGCTCAGGCAAAGTCTGTGCATCCAACATGGCGGCTGGATGGCAGCTTACCAGCACAGAGAAACGGGTCGTGAGTAGCATGGCTGCAATGAGTCAGCTACTCGAGGGCAGACCTCAGAGCTCATGTGTGGGGTAAGACTCAACACCAACCTCCGTTTCCAGAGGAGATGCTCCCCACCGCCCTCTCTATCCCTGCCCTGTCCCTCCGGATTGATGGTGCAGATGTTCCCACGAATATGTATGGGTCCTCCCCCAGAAGGCACACAGCACAGGTGACTACAGAGTCTGCCACAGAAACACCCTGCAAGAGGATGATGGGACTTCCTGGAAAAACAGTGCTTGAGCTGGGTTGTGCTCTGCCGTGAGAGATGGGCACCCCCCACCCCCCCTGAGGATGCAGAGCTCATGTGTCCCCCTCCCCAGACAACCCAGTTCACTGAGTGTGCCCTGAGATCCCATCTGTTAGCCTCATTGCAGCTGGAGCCTGTGCCTCTGTACCAGGCTGCCTGGCCAAGGTGCTGCTGCTCAGGACAGAGAGACAAGGTGGCCCCCAGGGACCCACTCACTGCTGCTTTTCTGTGGCTGAGGACTTAGGCACGCTGGAGCTCCTCTTCTTCATCCGGTGGCTGGGGGACAGCTCCGCTGTGGAGAGAGCTGAGTTAGCACCCCGTGGGCAGGGGAGCACGGCAGCTGGGGGAGGGGTCCTCACCCGCGGCCACCACCTGTGCCTCACATAGGGCTTACCTACCTGCAGCCCCTGCCTAGGTCCTACTGTTGCCTCCCACTTCCATTCAAGATCTGCCTTGCTACACCACTAAAGGCTACCAGGCAGCCTTGCCCAGTGCGCAGACTCTGAAGGAGTCACCCTGATGACCTCCCATCTGTCTGAAGTTCTGCTTATTTTTCCCTGCTCGTTCTCAGAGGCCAGTTGTCACTCACTCAGAAACCTGAATTGGTAGAGTCCACAGTGGTGGCCAATCTTGTCAGTTTGGTGATTTAAAATCACCTAGGAGACAAACTTCTGAGCATGTCCAGGAGGGCATTTCCAGACAGGCTCAACCAACATGGCTCGACCAATTCTGAATATAAGTGGCATCATCCCATAGGACAGGGGCCCAGACTAAATAAAAAGGAGACATGAGCCGAGACCAGCGTTCATCTCTCTCCGCTGCTGGACTGAGGCCGTAAGGTAACCAGCCACCTCCTGCTTCTGTCAGCACAACTTCCCTCTTGAACTGTAAACCAAAGTGAATGTTTTCTCCCTGAAGTGGCATGTGTTGGGTGCTTTGTTATGGTAACGAGGAAAGTAACTAATCCAGAACACAGTGCCAGGAGCTGAGGCTCTTGCTGTGATGGATCTGGTCCTGTGGAGGAACTGATGTGTGGGAGGAACGTGGAAGAGTCTGGAGCGGTGGGATAGACTAGCCCTGAACTGCCGCAAACCGAGCTCAGTGGGCCTTTCTGGGGGGAGTTTGGAAAACAAGAACGGCTAAAGGAATAAAGAACCACAGGCAATGGGGGCTCAGCTCATAAAGTTTCTGAGAAGATCAGGACTCCCTTGAGACTTGGACTGGAGTTTATTCAGGTTATACTCTGGCAAAGAATCCACCTCTATTCGACCCATGTCTTCAGAGTGTGGGGGAGGCTGAATCCCTAATGTAGAAATTTCTTTAGCAGATGACAGCATGGCACTCGGGCTGTGGCACAGTCACTGTTCGCTGTTCTTATTTGGATCAGCAGTGAGAGAGAGCAGCAAGTTTAGTGAGGAGAACAGAGCTAGCATGAGAGAGACGATGTGAAGGGCAGTAGAACCTGAGGTGGGGCTAGCCAAAGCTTTTGGGAGTCCATATAGTTCGAGAAAATCCCCAGATGTGCAGAAATGGGGCTGTAGGCTTTGGTGTTTGCCTTGTTGAGATTTGGTCTTGCTTTACGCCCATCTTCTCTTGGTTACTTTTATATTGCTGTGATCGGACACTGTGGCCAGGAGAAGCTACAGAAGAGTTTATTTGGGACTCAGTTTCAGAGGGCTAGAGTCCGTGACCATCATGGCAGAGAGCATAGCATCAGGCAGGAGGACACGGCTGCTGAAGCAGTCGCTGAGAGCTTACATCTTCATCCACAAACCTGAGACAGAGCTAACTGGGAATGGCACGGGCTTTTGAAAACCTCAAAGCCTGCCCCAGTGCCACACCTCCTCCAACCAGGCCACACCCCCTAATCCTTCCCAAGGGATTTCACCAACTGAGGGCCGAACATTCAAACTCATGAGCCTATGGGGGCCACTGTCATCCACATCACCACACTATCTTTGGTCCTCTTTTTTAGAATGGGGAGGCTTACCCCATGCGCTATGAGATGAGAATGAGGCCCTAGGAAAGCCAGTAGAATATTGTGACTTTAAAGTGGTGTGTAGCCTGGAGCGAGGGCTCAACAGGCGGACAGCGCTTTCCACCATACCTGACCACCGGAGTTCAATCTCTGCCACCACGTGGTAAAAGGAGAGGACTGATTTTTGATGCTTACATGTTGTCTTGGCCACCACGTGTGTGCCAAAGCACACAGTCGCCAGCCACACACACACAAAAAAAAAAACCTAAAGGAAATAAAAGTAAAACTAAGGGTGATGTGTTTAGAAGCCAAGTTGACAATGACTGGACTAGAGATCCTTCCTCTTGACAGGCAAGCAGCAGAATTTAGAATTGCCAAAGAGACAGCAGACAGGTTTAGCTGACACAGGAAGGCCACCCTTGATGCGGGCGGGGTCCAGCCCCTAGGCTGTGGGCCGTGAATGAGTAAAGAGGAGAAAGCAACTTGAAACAGCAACATTAACCTCTCTCTACTTCCTGACTGCAGGTGTCACGTGACCAGCTGCTTCTGAGCTCCTGTTGCCATGCCTTCCCACCAGGACGGATTATAGTCCCTTTTTAAACTACGAATCAAATTAAATTCTTCCTCCTTGAAGTAGCTCTCTTCAGGATTTCATCACAGCAATGAGGACAGTAACTGACGGACTCTTCTCCCCTGCTCCCAGTACTACGCTGCTCCTTGGAAGGTGCAGCCTTGGGAATTCCACAGTCACCACAGGATGACGGTGGCTTGAACAGGGCTCTTCCCTGACTACACCGGGCAATCTCTGGCTTCCAACAGTGCTTCCTCCTGGCGGAACTTGCTCAAAAGACCGACACAGCCAATCAGGGCTGGCTGCAAGGACAGGACCAGATTGGTGTTGGTTGTTTGCTCCTTCCAGCCACTTCTTCCATGCTCACTGGCTCCTAGTCACAGTTGTCCAGCTTGTCCCTCCAGCTGGGCTGCCACTCTTTTCACAGTTGCCCTCAAAACCTTTAGTAGCTCCAAGAACACCAACAGGCTAGTCTCAGTTACAATGATGTTACATCCTTGAGAGAGATTTAGGGCGATCTGTTCAACGGGCTTTTCCTCTGAGTAATATGAGCTGAGGTCCTGGAGCCAATGGCACACGTGGAGACAATGGCACACGTCTCTAAGGGACAGCCCTCACATTAGGAACTGAGTACCCAGTGCAGAGTAGGAGGTCTTCACAGCTTGCGTCTCCTGGCATGGAATCCTGCCCCACCAACTGGACAAGGTGGTCGGGATCCCAGGGGTCCCAGGATCTTCATCAACACACTGAAATTAAGGCTGTGCCTCTCTGTGTCCAGCAAGGGAGATTGGGTGCAACAGCAGAGTCTCTCTTCCCGTCACAGGGGGCGTGCACTCAGTGTAGAGCCTGGCCTGTGGAGTGAGCAGCTAAAGACGGCATGAAGACTGCTGTCCTCTGTGATTTCCAAAAAGGAAAGGCCTCCTGTTGGAGATTTCTGGAGGAAAGGACCTCCGATTGGGGGTTTCTAGAAAAAAGGCCTCCTGTTGGGGCTTTCTTGGCTATGCCAGCCTGGAGTGAACTCCCTGCTTCCATGAACTGTCAGCATGAAGAGGAAAAGCAGGCCCCAGTTTAGCATTCAATATTACGGTCTGTTGGCATGGAATTTAGTGGATTTTGTTGACTAATTGTTCCCTTATACCTTGCATGGTCTTTGAACCACTTGCAGAAACCTTACATAGTGGGGTGGTGCATTTTTACTTTGTGTTGGTGTGTGTGTGTGTGTGTGTGTTGGGCCTGCAGACAATGCTAGGCAACCATGGCTAAGGTGGGCACTAGATCTGTTATTGTGGGAGAGCTACACTCATCAGGAAGAGGAGAAGGAGGAACTGTGCTCTTGTGTACAGCCACCATCCTTCTTTCGGAACTTCTCACACTCTTCATTGAGCAGGTCTGCTAACAGCTCTTGACTTCTGTTATCCAGGAATGGTTTTGTTTTGGCTTCTTTCTTTAAGGATAGTCTTGCTAGCTATAAAGAAAACTTCTTAGTCAGGAGTAATTCCTGTGGCTCAGTGGTTAAGAGCACAGACTGCTCTTCAGAGAGCCTGAGTTCAGTTGCCAGCACCTACATGGCAGTTCCATGTCCAAGGGAACCACCAGCACCCTCTTCTGGCCTCTCTGGGCCCTGGGCACACAAGTGGTGCACATGTATACGTGCAGACAAAACAATCACACACACAGAAAAGTTAACAATAGTTTTAAAGCAAAAGAGCAGTACCTGATGAAAAGTCAACTACTGGTACTCCCTTGTAAGGACTAAGACATCTTTGTTCTTGATGCTCTGATGTCCTCCTGGTCTTCAGGGGTTTCAGACATTTTATTATAAAGTGTCTCTGGATTTCTTTGCACTTAGGGAATGATCTTCTAGAATGTACTGATTAGCACTTTTAGTGTCCCTGGGATACTGTAAGCTCACACATCTTTGACTGTTTCCTGCCTCTTTCTCTTCCTCTCCTGGAATCCCACCACATGCGCTGATGAGCTCACGGGTGCCACACTTCTGTTGAACCTGGTGCCTTTATCTTGGGACCTTCTTCTCTCCTCTTCAGACTAAACTCATCCCTTTATAGTCTTCTGGCTTGATGATTTTTTTTTTAAGTTATAGCCAAGACCCTCTAAGAGAATGTTTGACTAGGGGGCTGAACTGAGTGTGAACACTGGAATTCCCAACTGGTATTTTTGATAATTCCCACTCTTTACTGATATTCTCTACTATGCAAGGTGTTATCAGGGTACCTTCCTTTACTTCTTTACAATGTGTTTTGGTTTTTTGAACATGTTTATAATGGTGCTGCTGTTAAATCTGACATCTGGGTCCTCGCCAGGAGTGTCTGTGGTTCATGCTAGCACATGGGTCAGACTCTTTCTTTGCATGCATCTTGTTGTGTTGTGCTGGGTCCTAATCCCACACCCAGCCCAGGCTTGTAGCTGTTCACTTGTTTGGTGGTTATCTGGGTTATAAGGTGTCCCCATCCCACGGCATGAAGTGCAGCCTAGGGCACGGCCCCAGTCACCCTCCCTGTCTCTGTCCATGACTGCCTATATCAGCTCCTCCAGTGCTGGGCTGGTTACTCCACTGGTTTCAGAAGTGTTCCCCGAACATAAGTGACCCCGTGGAGTGAGTCAGTCACTTTGTGGCTATTTCAGGGGCAAGTCTCCAAGGTCGGTGCCTGAGCTTGTTCTGAACTCCGGACTGCTCCTCTGCCCTCATTTCTCCTGGGTCTTTCTAGTGGTAAGTCATCCTGCAATTCAGCCTGTGGTACCAGTGGACCAACTCCCTCACAGGTGCATCTCACCATCCGGCCTGAACTGGTCCATGCGCTATTGAAAATGAGTCTGTTTCTCTGTCAAAACTTACTGCTTTACAGCATGGTGCCAAGGCTCTGGAAACAGTGGGGGATGGCAACCCTCTCCGTGGGTGATATCCCTACTTCGGGATCTACTCAGTGGGGGAAAGGAGAGGTTATACGGTCAGGTCTTCTCAGCCAGCTTCCCTCAGCAAGTCCCCTGCCTGGGCGACTGTAGGTGATCAGAGGCCCAGAATTCTCAGTGGTATCATAGCAAAGGCACGGCCTGTGCCCCCACAGTAGAGACTGCGTACGAATACAGGTGTCACCTTCCAGTCACACCGGCTCAAACTCCTCATTCTTATCTGTGTCCACATGGGACAGCTGTTTGCATCAGGACAAGTTAGTACCGTGGGTAGGGACAAGGGTACAGAAATAGCTGGTGGCTGTGTATGTGTGTGTGTGTACGTGGACAATAATTAGGTTCTGGCCACAAATGTGCTAGCAGGTTTATGAGTGGGACTGTAAGTAGTGTGTGTGTAAGGGGAGCTGGTTGTGTGTATATAAGAGAAGGCGGTAGTTCAGTGTGTAAGTGTGGGTGTGTAGATGGCTGCGTGTAAGCATGGGTGTGTAGCTGAGAACTATTTGTGGAGAACAGGGATAGATGGATGTGAGCATGGGAGATAGGGAGGATGAGTGCATGTAGGGGGTGTTCAGGATATTGGGGTGTGAGTGTGCAGGTGGGTAGGTGTGCATGTGTGTGGCACATATGGTCGTGGGGTAGGGGTGGGCTACTCTGTAGGGGAAAGAGTGGATTATAGTTAATTGTGGCCAAATTTGTGGCCATCAGAAAGGTGTACAGGTTGGTATATGTGCAGAGATAAGTGGACCCTACATGTTTTTGAAACAGGTATTTGTGTGTATGGATGTAGGTTGTATGGTAAAGGCAGTGGTTCATGTGTGAGAGTTTCATGTGGGCGGATAGGTGTGCTTTGAGGACAATGTGAGTGAAGGCATCTGAGGGCATGAAGATTGTGTGCATGGTAATCAGGGTGTTGGGGACGAGTAGCGGACGTGTAGCCATGTGTGAGAAGGTTGGAACAGGGCGGGCTACAGTTTGACGTGACTGAGGGTGAAACCATCGGGGACATCGTCAGTGGGGGAGGTGTGGAAAGGATGTGGGTGAGCGGATAGAGACCTGAAGAATGAGGGCGCTGGGGGTAAGAACAGAGCTAGGCTGTGCACCCTGACAAGCCTCACCTACCCCGTTTGCTCAGGTACAGCGCCTTCATGTCCATCTGATTCTCTTTGCCAAGGACAGCACGCCGCAACTGCAAGCCCATATATTCTAGCAGCCTTTTCCGGGCCATGAATATCTCCCGCTCTGCTGGCATCAGAGCATGGAAGGGACAGTGGGCGATCTTCCGGTCCTACGACAGAGCACAGGGTCACTATGGGTCCTTGGGGCTGTCACTTGCCAGCCAAGAACACTCAAGGCTCACCAAGGACTACAGGCCACCCCCAGCCCAGACTGCAGAGTAACTGAGTGAGCAGGCTACCTCTCCATTCCCGGTTAATGTGACCGAGGACACAGAGGACACTTGCTCGACACAGAGGGCCACTTGCTCACAAGTGCCCAAAGCACCTGTTTATCATCATGAGGTCGTCTTCCCCGGAAGACCAGCCTTGGCTGTGGACTCCTAACTTTGCCCAAGAGAACCCAAGTCTCAAGAGGGGTGGTGCTCAGGAAACGAAGCCACACCTGGTAGAATTTGAAGTAGCCATAGTCCACAGCTGTTCCCACTGCCATCCTGTCACCTTGCACAAGTATCACAGGTTTCAGAATATCTGCCCCGTAACTAATCAGCCGGTCAATCTGGAAAGCGCAGAATCTGTTAAGTACACAGGGCTACTGGAAGGGTGACAGAAGCCACATGAAACACTGGACTGTGCAGGGCAGTTCCACGCGTGACCATGTCATGATGGGCATGGCTCTCGGGTCCTGTGAACACTACTCACTGAACAGCTGAAAGACAGCCAAGGGGCACCGCCCATCCAGAGAGCACAGTTGCCCAGAAGGATCATTGTCCCCTGCTTTCTACAGGGTAGCCATGCCCCATGTGTGTGAGGAAGTCAGAGACAAATGCGATAGACAAGATTGACCTAGCCTAAGATGCCACTCCCTGGAAAAGAGCCCTCCCTGACTCCATTCATGGTCACAGTAACATCGTGAATGGATAGACAGAATGTGGCACACACATACAGTGGAGCATCAATCAGCCTTCAAAAGCTGTGTCCAGCTTACGTAAGTCAGAAGCACCCAGCACCCTCTGTCAGCACACGGGGGGGGGGGACAACACCTCTGTGTCACCTGTTTCTGAACCACGCTTTAGCCTGTGCATGTTATTATGTGCAGTGCAATGCGTGACCTGAGAGTTGTCAGAGTTCACAACCAAGACTGGAATACAATAAAAGAAACGGTGACGGCTGCAGTTGGCTGACCAGTGGAATCAGGAGGGGGGTGGTGAGCAACAGTCTGTGGACTAGATGTGGCTGTTGTTCAATAAACCCCAGCTGGGTGTGGTGGTGGACAGCTGTAATTCCAGCCCTTAGGAGGCTGAGACAAAAGATTACAAATTTGAAACTGGGAGAGGCTACAGAACAAGGACCCCCCCCCACACACACACCAAAAAAACACCTAAATAAATACATTCAGGCATTCTGGAAAGATACAAATGTCTGCACTTTCTTAGCACATTTCATTCACACAGGGTCACAAACCCTGGGTTCCAAGAAGCCCACAATGCAGAAGTGGACCTGCCAGGCCCAGACACTGTCAACAGATTAACACCATCTCATTTCCCAAGCACCGTGGGAGGCGGGTGCTGGCTGCAGGATGCTGGGTCCTTTAGTCTATTTTAGCCAAGACTTGATCTTAAGATGACACAGCCTATTCCACCCTGCCCCAGCCAGTACTCACCATCCCCCTACCTCGTCCCCTGCATCCTCCCCTGCTTCCCCTCACCAGGGCAATCTTGTTCTCTGTGCTCCTCTGTTGCTCGTAGGCCAGGTCACAAACAACGCATAGAGCAGTGCCCAAGCCTTTGGTCAGAGGCAAGTTGGGGTCAGCTCCCTGGGACAGGAGCTCCTTCACAACCTGGACACACAGACAGACCTCCTCAGCAACCATAACCCTGGGTACGATCCACAGGTCCCACCCACAGGGAACATAATGGGTGGGAAGGATCATGGTGAAGCTCCTTAGGGAGGAGTTGCAGTTCTACCCAGGGCCTGGTTATGAATGACACTCTCTTGGTGCTGCTCCAAGGCAGCTGCTCTGATGGGTCCTGCTCATGTCTCACTTTCTAGCCCAGGAAAGAGCATGGCTCTCGGGCAGGTATGTACCACTGGCCAGGAGCGCATCTTTCCGGGCCCTTTGCCTGCTCCTCCCCAATTCTCCTTTTTCTTTCACAATACTCATCAATATCTAAAACTGTGCTGCATGCTGGTATAGTGCCTGATTCCCCCAGCTCTGATGTGTGTCAGGGGATCCTCAAAGCAGAGGCTCTATTCAAAACCGACTGCTCAAGTGGTTCCTTCCTTCCCATTGAAGGTGCTCAGTAAGCAAAAGTTAAATAAAAGGAAGGATGGGTGAGAGGTTGTGTAGGCCGGGGGGAGGGTGGATGAACGAGTAGGTGGATAGGTAGAGGGACGTCTGGGTAGGTAAGGGAAAGGCTGAGTAGCTATGTGGTTAGATTGGCAGGTAGGTGGCTGGATGGGTTAGTAAGTGGGAGATTGGGTAGATGAACCAACCAATAGATGGAGAAGTGGAATATGACACAGCAAACCCAGTGGCTGATTGGAGGAAAGGGGTCAATGGTGGCAGGAAAAGCACAATTGCCTGGTGCACATGTACACAGGAGCTGGGCACATGAGCACCACATACACAAGACAGGCACTGGGCGTGCAGGTGTGCAGGAGTCAGGCTCGTGGGTGCAGAGAGGCTCACCAGGTCATTCCCACTGGCAATGGACAGGGAGAGCGGGGAGTGGCCACTCCACAGCATGTTTGGATTCGCTCTGTGTGAGAGAAGGAGCCGGACTATGTCCCTGGCACACTGTGGGAAGAAAGGCAGAAGCACCTGAAATCAGAGGCTCCCCTACACACCATCAATAACACTATCGCCACCTTTAAAGTCAAGCCGGTCACTCGACTGCTGGCTCCTTGCACCAACACCACCTAAGCAAAAACTCCGAACAGGGACATGGAGCAGGGGAGATGGAGGATGCTCTGACAGACTCCAAGCATTCATTTGCAGGAAGCAAACAGGAAAGGCACTGGGATGATGGAGGGAAGTTCCTTTACCTGGGCTCACGTGGGAGCCTCTCCCCAGTACTGTCGGTTACACAGTGGTCCCTCTATTTCCCCCACCGCAGGGGCTTATCTCTAGCTGCCCTATACGCTTTGCTGACACTATACCCTCAGCATGTGACAAACCCTAGGAGCTGGAGACCAATCCCCTTTCCCTGCCTGTTTCCCTGCAGCCAATGACATGCCAGAAATCTGTGGAGAGGCTCTTGGGAAAGCTTCTCCATCTTCACCGGATAATATGGAGGTGTAATAGCTTGACTACCGCAGCCTCGATGCCCTCAACTATGGACTCTGAACTACACGCCCTTGCCACTGATGTCTCCATTACCTAATGATAGTGCCACGTTAGTGCCTCCTACTTTCCCGGGACTTTTCATTCTGAAATACACACCAGGGGAAAATTGTTTGTTCAGGCCGATGCCTCACACTGGCCGGAGCCTGGGTCAGCCTGCCTTCTTGGAATCTCCCTGCCCCTGTTCCCAGAGTTCACAGCTGCCCTCTGGGGTTCTAGAGAGAATGTGCACACACTAATACCCACATGTGTAGATACATGAACATACACACACCAACTCAGAGGTGAAAGCTTATAGACACATACATGCCACATTTGAACACAGCTCTTGCCTGGCCTAACATCCCTCACACAGCACCCCTGGGAGCTCAGGGCTCAGGGCTCAGTCCCTTCCTTGCCCTGACCATCACACTCCACACTCTGAGAAGCCAGCCAACCCCACGGCAGGGCTCCATGGATGCTCACCTTCTTGTTGTCCTCCCGTTCACAGGCCACATGCAGAGCCGTGCGCCCACCCTCCTCCGGGACTAACGAGTGCACCGTGTAGTAGCTTCTGGGCGGGCCTGGCTCATTGTTGAGCTTCAGGCTTGAGGGCAGGAGGTCATTCTGCGGTAAACACAAGGCTTGAGAGAGATCCTATGTGTCCAGGAGTGCCTGCTGGCAGACTGTAGGTGTGGAGTATCTTCCCACGGAGCCCTCCGCACACCCCGCACACCCCCTCCGAATCCTCCCAGAGCCACGTGACTCCCACAGCACTCAGAACACCCTCTGGAGGGTTGGACTCACAGGCATGCACCACCAAGCCTGTTTTTGTGGTGGTGGTGGTGGTGGTGGTGGTGATGGTGTCTTTGTTTCGTTGCTATGTGATACCAAGGAAACCGGGCTACCAATTGAGCTCCAGCCCCAGACTCCCCGCCCCCACTTTCTGAGACAGGGTCTCTCCCTATGAATTTACTATGTAGACTAGACTGTGTTGGAACTCGCAAAGATCTGCCCACCTCTGCCTCTCGAGTACTGGGAATTAGAGGCATGTGCCACCATGCCTGGCGACATCCCCAGCCCTTTAGTCAATTATTTCTGCCTGGAGTCTCCCAAGCGTGTCAAGCTTGCTTCCTCCCATGGCCACTGTTGGGTGCTGACTCATCTGGCCTGCCCACACTGGAGGGGCTGTGGTCAGGAGCACAGCGATCAGAGCATGCACGCCGTCTCTTCGTCAGCAGGCAAAGCTGCAGATCCAACCAGAACCACACCTTGCCAGCTTTGTAGATGTCGTCCTGGTCAGCCGCCTTGGCATCCACATCAGTGACGGCGTGGAGCAGCAGCTCCGTGATCTTGACGCCCTCCTCCCCAGGAAGCGAGGCTGCGATGTGGAGCGGGGTCAGAGACTGCAGCTGCGGAGGAAGTGTGGCGAGGGTGAAACCCAGTCTGCAGCCAGGCAGGTGAGGCCCTGGTTTGGGGTTTGTCAGGGTCCTTGCTGCCTGAGCGGAGGAGAGGGTTGCATACCTTTCTGCAACCGTTTCAATTTCCACAACACCATCTCCTCACCAGGCCCCTGGGCGCAGGACACGGAGGCCCAGGAGGGCGGACATCGACAAATGCCCACGAACAGTGGATGAGCTGGATGCTCTCCACATGCCGTGTAAGCCACAAGCATCCGGGATCACAGCTCTGAATGCTTGAAAATCAACTGGCTTGAACCCAGTTGGTTTTAGGCCGTCTGTCTGACACTATCTTCTAAGAGTGCCACCTCCGTGTCCCCGCCAGGCTCTGGTTCAGACACCACCATCCAACAGGCTTCTGACTCTCCCCATGGTGTCCCTCTCTCCGTTGTCTGAAGTTGGTCCCTGACCCCCAACAGTTAATGGCCATGGAGGGTGGGGACCCTGCTCTCAGACTGAATGCCAGCAACTGAGAGGACCCAGACAGAGAAGTCAGGAAGACATGTTCCACTTGTCCCCAGTTCAGTTCCCCTCAATGCGATCTCACTCAAATAGGAAGGTGTCCCTGAATAAAAGTGCCTGGAGGGCTGGAGAGATGGCTCAGTTAATGGTTAAGAGCATTGCCTCGTTTTCCAAAGGTCCTGAGTTCAATTCCCAGCAACCACATGGTGGCTCACAACCATCTGTAATGAGGTCTGGTGCCCTCTTCTGGCCTGCAGGCATACATGCAGGCAGAACATTGTATGCATAATAAATAAATAAATAAATAAATAAATAGCCACACCCTGAAGCCAGGAAGCAGAGAGAGTCCACAGTGGGTGGATGTAATGAGGCAGGGGAATATTCAAATGCTGGGAAGCATTAGCTCTACAGGGCACATGACCTATGACTCGCTCCTGCAGCTGCTAACTCAGGCATGAAGGCTCCAGAGCCCACGAGCAACCAGGTGTTGTAGACTACTAGTTTAAGATGTGATACCTTTATGCCGGGCGGTGGTGGCGCACGCCTTTAATCCCAGCACTTGGGAGGCAGAGGCAGGCGGATCTCGGTGAGTTCAAGACCAGCCTGGTCTATAGAGCTCCAGGACAGGCTCCAAAGTTATAGGGAAGCCCTGTGGTGACCGCCCCCCCCCCAACTCCCACACCACAAAAAAAAAAAAAAGATGTGATACTATGTGGTAGTTTATGCTGTGGACGATTTGCTTAATGATGCAAGGATGTGTTACATCCTTCTCGGTCGCATTTGTTTAACTCTGTGAAGCTGTGTTACTTTGCCTGCCTAAAACACCTGATTGGTCCAATAAAGAGCTGAATGACTAGTAGCTAGGTAGGAGAGAAAATAGGCAGGGCTGGCACGCAGAGAGAATAAGTAGGAGGAAAAATCGATAAAAGAGGATGAGGAGCGAGAAAAGGAGAAGATGAGGATGCCAGGGCCAGCCACAGAGTAAGAAGGAAAGATATATAGAATAAAGAAAGGTAAAAAGCCCAAAGGCAACATATAGTTAAAGAGAAACAGGATAATTTAAGTCAGAAAAGCTGGCTAGACACAAGCCAAGCTAAGGCTGGGCATTCATAAATAAGAATAAATCTTCGTGTGTTTATTTAGGGGGTGGGTGGTGGGCCCCCAAAGAGTAAAAAAATCTACATCCAGTCCTTACCCCTACAGCCAACACCCACAACCGACAGCAACCTCAGCTGTCACATGGTGACCACTGAGATGTGAGCGGTTAGGTTCCTTCCCTGGTACACATGAGTGACCGAGTGACTACAGCAGACAGCACAGTTTCCTGCTGCGGTGGCTCCCAGGAGGAGATGACATCCATGACAGCCAACTGAGGTTCTCAGACTTTTCAGCCGTAGCTACTGAGAAGCAGCAATTGAGGCAAGCGACAGAACAGACACAACCGCAGGGGAAATCGGATGGTGCCGCTGTGGAATCATCCCAAAAACAACAGAAAAAGTAAAAGAAAGAAAGAAAGAAAGAAAGAAAGAAAGAAAGAAAGCATGCTGCTCCTCGCTCCCCAGTTAGCAAACAGAGGAGAGCTTGTGGTGAGCCCCAAGACAGCAAGGCGAGGAGGGAGGATAAGCCATGGAACGTCAAACACCCGCAAGCAGGAAGACCAGCTACAGAAGGAGCCAGGATCTCTCACAGCAATGCATAAGTGGGGCACACTTCTCACGAGATGACAGAAGTTCTGTGCTGATGTGTGCTAAGATGAGGTGCCGTTAATAAAATGGTGGAGCCATGGCTCAGGGAACTACCGCGAGAAGACCAGTGCCTCACACACCAGTGTTTATAGGCAGGGTGGATCGGCCCGACTGCTGGCCCCGAGGAGCTGTGGGCTTTTGCGAGTCTGTGGGGTGGGGGGACATCCATCATGCCTCAGAGGCCCCCTCTCTACCCTGACACCTACCTGTGGAGGATACTGGATATCAGTCCGGGCCCCGCTCTCCAACAACAGCCTCACCCCATCCACATCCCCGGCCTTCACGGCGAGAAACAGGGCCTGCATGGGCACCTGGCATAGGTTGGGATCAGCTCCTCTACGCAGCAGCAAGGTGATGGTCAGCCAGCGGTTTTTACGCCTGTGGGTACCAGAGGGACAGTCTCACAGGATGGAGGGGATGTGCAGGGTAGTCGCCACACCTATGACCTGGACAGGATCTTCCCCACAAGAGATGCAGGGTGCTGACCACATAGAAACACTGCACCCCGGTATCGAGTCTTCCTTGAAAATACCCAGCATCGGCCATTCCGAGAGCCTGGTCCCCACCCTGGGAGATTCAGAAGCATAACATCAGACCTCCCTGTGTGGGTCACCTGAGTCAACCTCAGCTGTGGTCACACAGGGCTTCGGTCCAGCACAGGTCACTTAACCTCATGAGATGGGGACTGGACTCTGCTGGGGGTGGGTACCAGACAGTGAAGCGAACACAAATATACACACATCACACACTGCCCATGTTGAAAATGCAGCCCCACCACAGTGCCCTTGCAAGGATGCTGTCTTAGTGAGGGTTTCTTTGAATAAAACACTATGCCAAAAAGTATTTTGGAGAGCAAAGGGTTTATTTTATCTTACACTTCCAGGTAACAGTCTGTCACTGAGAGAAGTAAGGGCAGGAACTCAAGCAAGGTAGGAACCTGGAGGCAGGAGCTGACACAGAGGCCATAGAGGGATGCTTACTGGCTTGATCCTCATAACTTGCTCAGACTGCTTTCTTATACAACTCAGGATCACCAGCTCAGGGGTGACACAGCCCACAATGCTGGGGCCCTTTCACATCAGCCATCAACCAAAAAAAACGCACCACGGCTTGCCCCCTGTCCAATCTGAAGGGAAATTTTCTTAGTTGAGGTCCCCTCTTCCCAAATGACTCTAGCTTTGTGTCGGGTTGATATAAAACTAGTCATCACGGAGTCCCAGACAATAGGACACAGTCTCTAGAAACAGCTCCTGGTGGTGGCAAAGGGCTGTGATGGGTACCCACTGAATACATGGCTTACGCTGTAAGCGATCCTCCGCCCCCACCCCAGAGCATCAGTGACTTACTCAGCCATGGTCTGTGCCATCTTCCTCACAGTCCCTTTGTCTGAGAAGGAGGGGACGTGCAGCAGGGAACTGTAGGCCTGGGCACTCTTCTCCAGGATGTCCTTCGACACGTGGATAGAGTAGTTGCGCAGGCACATGTTAGATTCGAAGTTTGTGTCGATGCTGTGAATGGTGCTGGCGTCCACATTTCCTATTATGTCCTCCGGCTCTTTCTCTAAGTCACTGTTGGCACTCTTCACTGATGGGGTGTCTCGCTTGTGAACCACACTGCTCTTCCAGCTCAAGGAGTCCCGGGATTGTGCAGTCCCCAGGACCAGGGCATCATCCAAGATGCTTGAGAGGGGCGGTGATGATTTAAGATCCTCTCCGCCTGGGGTGGACGTGCCCATATCGTAGAAATAATCCACGCTTGGCTCTCCAAACAAGAATGAGATTTTGGGGGTGACCAAGGATTTGGGAGGTTCCTATGGCAAGCACCAAAAAAGGTCTCATTAGAGGAAGGAACTGGCCCGGTGAGAACCCGGGTGGTGGCGCGGGGCTCCTTCCACAGTCTACATACCCTTGCGGGGGGGGGGGGGGGGGGGCCCCCCCCGGCCAAACCCCAGAGGGGGGGGGGGGGGGGGGGGGGCAGGGACCACCCTGAGCAGAACCCAGAACTAGAAGTGAGCAGCTGCTGTTCGGGGTTCCACCACCACCTGTGCCTCCTGTACATGATCTGCCTAGAATGAGCATCGCTGTGCAAGCCAAGGATGACTGCTCAGGAGATGACTCACTCTCATCCCTTACGCTGAGTCCACACGGGGCTGGGCTGGTACTACGTACTGTATGCTAAGTACAACTGCATCGTGACGGTTCACTTCACTACTCTCTCGCCACTCAGAAGTTCTCATTGTACCCTAGTGCTCCAGGTTAAACTGCGTTTCTGCCCCGTGGTGCTGCTCCCACCTCTCTCCTTAGGCACCTGGATTCTCAAAGAGAAGTCCCTAGTTGGGTGACTTCCGCAACCACCAGGGATGTGTAAGACGTGCAGATTCCCTGGCTCTTTCCCCTTCCCAGCATGTTGCTGGGGAGGTCTCGGGACCCCAAGCTGCTGTGTATGTGGCTCATAGGGAGCACACACCCCTTGGTGCACGTGGCATGGCGCAGGATGCCTTTGGGAGTCCCCAGGCTCTCTCTTCTGACCTCTTCCCCGCTACACTTATCTTTCCATTCACCCTCTACGGGCCTGGTTCTCACATCAGGGAGGTAAATGGAACATACGCGGATGATGAGGGTGTGGTGGCTGACGGGGGCTGACCTGGGGCAGGGTCCTCTCGGCAACATTGGGCTGGAAGGATTTGCTGGGGTAGTAGTGGAGGAAGCACATGCTGAGGGGGGTGAGGCCCTCATCCGAGCACTTGTTTACGTCGGCCCCATAATCCAGGAGGAGGTTGACAATGTTGCGGTGAGAATGCACCTAGGGAGCGACAAAGTCAGACTTGTGCATCTGGGAACTGGCCCCCAGCAGGACACGGGGAGGACCACCTGGAATCCATGCCGCCCCTCAGAAGGTGGCACGATAGAAGGGCGTGCGACACTTGGTGAAGGGGCCAGTGTAGGATGGAGAAACGAATGGATCAGGCCCGACCTACTTCCATTTGGCCTTGAATATCACACTTGAGTGAGTGGGGTTTTATTTAGCAGCAAGGACTGGCCAGCTCCTGTCAGACACTCACGATCAGAGTGGACCGCACAAGGGAGCCCACAGGCCCGGGTTCCCGCCGGGAAAGGACTTACCGCGGCAGCGGCAAGCACGGTGTAGCCCTTGGAGTCAGCCACGTCAGCGCAGGCGAGGTTGTCCCTCAGGATTCCAAAAATCCAGTCGTAGTCCCCTTCCTGCGCCTTCAGGATCATCTCCCTGGAAATGTGCTCCTTGGGGCCACTGGGCCCAAAGGAGCTGCGCTTCCCCTCCAGGATGGCGCTTATGTTCCAGCTAGCGTGAGCACTCTTGTTCCTGGCAACACAACCGGCTTCATTGGTCTCCGACCAGAACCTGGATCACCCGATACTGTCCACAAGAAAGAGCCCAAGGGGGGGGGCTGCCTTCCTCCACCCCTCAGTCTTCCGAGCCCTCAGAACTCCCCTTCCTTCCCTGGGCTCCCCATTCTCTCCGCAACCATCACCCCTCTATCACCCTGAGCTCTAACGGCTGCCTACCAGTTATAATCACGATACCCAGTGAGGGAGACATGCGACCTAGAGGTAAAGTACTCAGGCCACGTGCTGCCCCAGCAAGGACTGCAGCCTTGTCCCTGGCTGGCTCCTTGGACTGCCCGCTGTTTTACTGGGGAATAAGCTCTCAAGGGCAGGACCCTGAATGGGCAGCAGGTGGCATACACGTGGCTCCACCGTTGGAGTCGAGCCAAGTCATCCCACCCTCTGCTCATTTGCTTTCTGTTGGAGTTGACAGTATCAGTGTCCCATGGCCCAGGTCATCACACCACACTGACTCTTCCCGGGTACACAGAATGCCATCCACAATCAACAACCCGTGAATTTTATTCACTCAATAGTCGTCGATGTTTATGAGTTCAGTTGATGGTTACACAATGGATAGGTGGCGTAGGTAGATAGATGGTGGGTGGGTGGGTGGATGGATGGATGAACAGGTGAATGGAGTAAGTGTGTGTGTGTGTGTGTGTGTGTGTGTGGACATAGTAAGTGGGTAGATGGAAAGGTACATGCTGAATGCAAGGATGGAATGGGGAGGAAGATGGATATGGGGGAATAAATGGGTGGATTGAATGAATAGAAGGGTGGGTAGACAGGTGGACAGATGTAAGGTGGTTTCTCGGGTAAAAGGATGAGTGAGTGGGTGGATGCATTAATTTATTGCTGGGTCCGTGGAGTGGGGGTATAGGTGGATAGGCGGAAGGAAGAATAGATGTATGGGTAGATGGTGGGAAATAGTCATGTGTGCCCATCAAATGCTTTCTAAAATGTTCACTGATATCTGAGGGCATTGTTTAAGGACGTAAGGATAGTAGAAGGTACTTGAGTATTTTAACTTTTAAGGTAAACAGTTTTCCCTGGGTGGGTGCTGACCTTCCCCTGGGTTGTGGGTAGGAAGGGTATCCTCAGAGATGGCAGAACAATGCCAGGTTTCATGGCTTTCCTTACAAAGGCCAGAGGTCTAATCAGTTTGCAGATCCCATTCCTTCCCCGCATCCCACCCTTGGCTTTCTGCCAGACCCGTCGTTAACAAATGATAGTAATAGCGATCTCTTCTGTTACGATGGTGTGGAGAGTCTTGACTCAAAGAGCCTCTAGTGGCGAACAGGAATCTGCCCTTAAAGTGCCCAAGCTCTGGCTCACAGAAAAGGGAATATACGCAGGTCCAAAAGCCAAGGTGCACGTGCCCTCAGGATTCTGCTCAAAAGTTTATCCTAGATAATATCCTCTTCAGGGTTCTGATCCCAGCCTGGGACTACAGCAGCTGCACATGTGTGAGCCATTCCTGGCCATTTCTCTCTCAGAGAGTGTGCAAATGGAAGGCTAGAGACCTTGTTCCCCTACACAGACAAAGATGCCTGACCACTCTGCCTGGCTCCCTACCCTCAGGACACCCATCTGGTCTCAGAGCACAGCAGGGACCATTTGAGTCACTGACGCAAAGGCTGTGCGCTCATGCTTATCCAACAAGCAATGCCGAGAGGTACTCGGGCCCTTAGCAGCAGCCCAGCAAAGCGGAACATCAGAACCCTTCCTAAAATGGGATCCCTGTTCAACGAGGGGACAAGAAGGAGAGAAAGACCAGACTGGTCACCTGAACTTGTAAGTTTGCTTCTGGATTTTGACCAACAAAGGAGTCTCGTTTGTTATAAGCCAGGGTTCTTCATCCTCAATGAACGGAGGGATCTCATTCAGGAAGATGCGGTCATCCAGCTCCTTGCGCAGGGAACCCGTCATGGGCAGGTGGTTGTTGTCAGTTGAATAGACATGCATCTCGGGAGGCAGCGTTAGGTCATCGTTCAGGAGAAACCGTTTATATTCATAGAAGAAGGGGTCCTGCTCCTCGGGAAGACCCTGCTCCGTCTTCTGCTCATCCGAAAGGCTGATTTTCTGCCTGGAGCTTGTGAGGAAGTCTAAGAATTCTGGGTAGTTCAGCAAGGAGAAGCTGCCGGGAACCTCTATCCCCAGCTTGAGGAGGTGCTCACGGAACCACAGTCCAACATCCTGGCTGCCGTCCGGGTAGGTCTCGATGCCGGGCCCGAACCGTTGGTCCTCTTTATACAGTCCCTACAAGGGAAGTCCCGGGGGCCAGGAGAGACACTCAGTCGAGTTTTCCAAAAATCAGCAAAAGAAAATGTACTCATTCACCACACACACACACACACCACACTACACCACACCACCCACACACATACACACACCACACACACCACACCCTCCACCCACACACACCACACCCCCCACGCACACTACACCCCCACACACACACCACACCACACCCCCCCACACATACACACACCACACTACACCACACCACACACAATA
>JABTXL010012661.1:67816-92779 GCA_025134845.1 Neodon shergylaensis | reverse complement strand
CACACACACACCACACCACACACCCCCACACACACACCACACACACACACCCCCACACACACACCACACCACACACACCACACACACACACACCACACACACACACACACCACAAACACACACGCGCTGAGGTATGATGTGTGCTGGGCACTAGGACAGAGCAAGGCCATGGTACTCAGAATGCAGGACATGGAGAAGGTGCTGTGGCCAAGTTGGAAGACAAAGGGCCAGGCTAGGAGTGGCCTCTCTCCAATGAGGACACGACAGGGGGCTGTAAGCCGAAGCTGTGATGGATAGATACACGTGTGTTCAATCCCAAGAGACTCCTGCGGGCCTGAAGCTGGCTACTAGACAGGCCGTTTTACCTACAAACTTCTACACGTTAGAGGACGGGGAACCTGCGGCCTGGGATGTTGCGCTCAATGACCATCAAAGCCTAATTATGTCTTTATCTCAGACAAGGTCCTTCAGGGAAGCTTGTTAGGAACCAGCCCCACCCCTTCTGTCACTCCAATTCACTCCATAGTGGAGAAGAGGAGGAGGAAGGAAGAGGACAGAAAGTAGAAGAGGAGAGGAATTGCTCTTTGCTTTCTACGACCCCAAGGGAGAAGTGCAGTTTCTAGGCCGTTCTAAATGCTTCCATCACCACCGGCCTTGGGTTTGCAGAGAAGAAAGGATCTCAGACAAGAAAACTGTGAGCAGTGCTCTGGCGAGGGGCTCAAAGTCAAGTCTTGGCTTGCCACAAGAATGCCTGGAGGTCACTGGGAGGTCAAAGGTCAACCAGAGTCAACGGCCTAAAATATAGAAATGATGGCACCTGTGCCCTCATCTACTACAAAACAATCTCATCTTGGCTTCCTGGCCTCAGTCTGAGGTGAGCGATGTAAAGGTCTGTAGAGTGGATCATGAGAAAGAGGGGTGAGGTGTCTGAGGGTGGCTTCACTCTACAGGGTGACATGGGGTGACAGACACATTTCCAGAAGGCTCTGGGAAGGGCCAAAGTGGTGGGGTGGGAGACTCAGACAGAAGTCAGAGGAGGGGTTGTGACACAGTGAGGAGCCAGGTGGTCTGCGGGCCTGATGGCTCCAACAGGGAGGCAGCACCCTTATCTGGAAAGTTCAGTTTAGGTAGCAGCTGTAAGAGCAAGCTGAAGAGGCATTAGGGAGCCAAGCAAGACAGGGGCCGGAGGGACAGAGGCACTCCAGGGGAAAGACGCTGTCGCATGCATGCGTGGAGTCCACGGAGCTCTTGATCAGGACCCAGCAGCCCCACTGACAGAAAATCACTCAAAAAAGATAGGCCAAACATCAGCAGAACCCCACGAGCCGGCTCCTCACAACAGAACAGATCTCCGTTCTCAGCTACTCCAGTGTGAGGCTAGGAGACTGCACATCTAAGGCCAAGCTGGATGGCAGAGCGAGCTCAAGGTCAGCCTCAGTGACTCGGTAAGACCCTCTCTCCAAACAAAAGCTAAAAAGAGGGCCGGGATGTAGTTCTCTGGCACAAGAGAGTTTAGTGTTCCCATGTCCCAGGGTTGAATGGTAATTGCATTAAAGTGATTCCTCAAAAGACATCCCAGTGCTGAGAGATTTTTTTTTTAAATCACATCACTGATATGGCAGAGAGGGCATAAAGAGCTCCCTAACTGTAGTAACACAAATAACCTAATTAATATCAGTAACTAAACATATAAACAGACAATTCACCACAAAAGATACACAGTTAGCAAACAGGAGTGAGGCAGAATCAGCATCGCCTGCCATGGAGGTGCTCCAAACCCACACCACAAGGAGATGTCCCCTCGTGCCCACAAGAATACTGACGTCTAAAAGACAGACGGACTGTCAAGTGCGGACAGGAACGTGGAGTCACTGAAGTGTTTGCTGAGGGCAGAAATGGCGTGACCACGTTGCACAGCAGTTTGGGGAGTTCTTAGAAAAACGACTGCACACCTACCATGGAAACCAGCGTTCCCACTCCCGGGTATTGTCCAGGTGAGAATCAACGTAGGCATGTGTCTACGTGAAGACTGGGAGGCAGCCGTTCTTGGCAACTACCTCTCAGTTCAACGTTACCAAAATTTTGAAGAACTCAAGAGAGCATCTATCGGTGAATTAAAAAGAAGCAAACAAGCAAACAATAGCAACATCAAAACCATGAGATTCCCACACGGTGAAATACTTATCTATAACAAAACTAAGTGAACACAGAAACACTTGAGTCTCAAAAGAGTCATGCCCTAAACAAAAGAAAGCAGACAGGAAGTACTACATATAGTATGACTTTATTTATTAAAAATGTAAAGAGTGATGTTTAAAAAAAACAACAAAAAACTAATGTGTGTGTGTGTGTGCCAGACAGTAGTGATGCACACCTTTAACCCCAGCACTGGAGAAGCACAGGGAGGTGGATCTCTGAGTTTAAGGTCAGCCTGATCTACGAAGAGAGCTACATACAGGACAGCCAGAGCTACACAGAGAACCCCTGTCATGAAACATCAAAAACAAACAAACAAACAACAACAACAAAATGTATCTCCTGATATGTTGTCCAAAAAAATCCCTGGAAAATATGGGCTTTTAATATCTAAAATTAGCATATAACTCAAAATAGGAAAATGAAGCTGAAATAGTCTAAACTCATTCTTGCATTTTTTAAACCAAGAATTTATTCTGTAATGTTGGGAGCAGGGAGAGTTCTAAAAAGATAAAGAGTGTAAAACTTATAAACCAATAGTCTGAAAATAAGATGATGTTTTTGGTTTTAAAAATATCCTCTCAAGGGGCTGGAGAGACGGCTCAGCGGTTAAGAGCATTGCCTGCTCTTCCAAAGGTCCTGAGTTCAATTCCCAGCAACCACATGGTGGCTCACAACCATCTGTAATGGGGTCTGGTGCCCTCTTCTGGCCTGCAGGCATACACAGACAGAATAATGTATACATAATAAATAAATAAATATTTAAAAAAAAATATCCTCTCAATCCAAATGAAAGTCAGAGGTAAGGGAATGCTGGGCAGTGGGTCAGCACAGCACACACCAGGCAATAGACTTAACCCCAAATGTGCTTCTACTAACGCCAAATTGCTTGGTCAGAGGCAGGCAAGAAACCAAGAGCTAAACATGTGATGTTAAGTTTCCCGGTAGCAGCACTACAAAAAGTCAAAATCTGGGCAAAATTCTATTTCCTTTTCAAGACAGGGACTGATGTATCCGAGGCTGGACTTGAGCTAAGTTGCCAGGGATGAGCTTAACCTTCTGATCCTCCTGATTCCGCCTCCTGGATCACAGGCATGCACTGGGACATCCAGTTTCTGTGGTGCCGCTGATTGTACTCGGAGCTTTGTGAGCGCTATGATACCAAATGGGCTGCATCTCCTGTCCTGAGGTGGAATTCATTTTACTATCGTGTTTATATTTAGTTCAACCTTTCCAAAAATATCACTTATAAATATACCAGGTGTTCAAAGATTTTCAGATATTTTGCTTTTTTTTTCTTTTTGTGATCTGGTCTGTGGGAGCTGAGAGTGTAGCTAGGCATGTGTAAGGCCCTGGGCTCCGCCCCAGCACTGTCAAAATAAAGAACCTAGTGTGTGTTTCACATTTACAGAAACCTTAGTTTGGAGAGCTGCATCTCAACCATTCAGTAGACACGATCGCAATGGCTTTTGGCCACTGTAGGGGACAGGGCAGATCTAACTGTCCAGTGACCAAAACTACAGAGAAGAAATATCTAAAGTTATTTAAAATTATGGTGACAGATACACCACAATGAAAATAATGTCCCAAAATCTATATAATTTTATTAACACTAAATTCCTAAATTTGGGTCATGAAATATTGAAGGGGATTTTTTTTTTGTTTGGGTTTTGGTTTTCTCCCTTTTTCATTTATTTGCTTTTGAGACAGGGTCTCTCTCTCTCTCTCTCTCTCTCTCTCTCTCTCTCTCTCTCGCCCTGGCTGTCTGGTGTTTGTTATATAAACCAGGCTAGCCTCCAATTCATAGAGATCCACCTGCCTCTACCTCCCAAGTGCTAGGACCAAGCCTGGCCTAAAGAGATTATTTCTAAAGATGGTGTATCTGTTTATTATAATAAAAGGGCATAAGACAAATACCAGGGACATACAATAAATCTCCAATTTTACTCATTAAATAAATATCGCAGTCTCAAAGTATATTAAGATGAATGTGGTGCTGTAGGGAGTAATTTTAAAATTTTCAATTGTGGTGAGACATCCTCACTCACCATGTCTGAGTGCTGGCGGAGTCAGCAGAAAAAAAAAACAAAAAACAAAAAAAAAACAAAAAATGTATATTCAACTTAAAATAACACAAACAGCAAAAACATGTGGCGCTGGAAACACTGTGGTCAACAGCTGCTGAAATGCATTTAGAAGTTAGCCTTGGACCAGCCAGACAGGGAAGGAACCAGCAGAGGACCAAAGCAAACCCTCTGAATGTGGGTGACAGTTGTATGGCTAGGCCACACTGAGGGGTCACTGGCAGTGGCACCAGGATTTATCCCTACTTTTTGGAACCCATTCTCTTTGGATGGATACCTTGCTCAGCCTAGATATAGTGGGGGGGGGGGGGGCTTGGACCTTCCCCAAAGCAATGTGCCTTGCCCTCGCTGAGGAGTGGATGGGGTGGGGTGGGGGTAGGTGGAAAGTAATGGGAGGAGGGGAAAGAGTGGGAACTGGGATTGGTATACAAAATAAAAAAAAAGATAGTTTGTCTTCTTTAAAAAAAATAAAATAAAATATAAAAAAAGAAAAAAAACAACAACAACAAAAGTTAGCCTTGGGCTGATGAGAGGTTCAGCAGGTAGAGACTTGCTCTGCAAACCTAGTGATCAGAATTCCATTCTCTGAACGCCCGTCAACATGAAACCAACTCCACAACGTTATCCTCTGACCTTCATGTGAATAAACAGATTTAAAAAACAAACACTGCTAAGTCAGCCCTGCTGGGTAGACGTGGTGATAAAGGCCTGTCATCCCAGCTGTTTAGAAAGTTGGGCAGGATGACTGCCAAGTCAGGACCTGCCTGGGTACAGAGTGAGTTCAAGGCCAGTCTCAAAACAAGGACAAAGACGGCTGGGACTGGGACTCAGTATTAGAGTGTTTGCCTTGGGTACACAAGGTCCTAGGTTTGATCTTTAGCACTATAAAAATAAGAACAACAACAACAAAATAAAAAAGAAGACTGACCATTGTCTAGGTCATAACACAAGTCACAGCCAATTTAAAGAATGGAAATCATACAAATTAAGCAAGCACAGAGGAAATTAGTAGCAAAAAGCCAGCAAAAGCCCAAGTCGGAGCATGAAAAACAACTCATGACAAGGACCTAACGCCAGGCGGTGGTGGCGCACGCCTTTAATCCCAGCACTCGGGAGGCAGAGACAGGCGGATCTTTGTGAGTTCACGACCAGCCTGGTCTACAAGAGCTAGTTCCAGGGCAGGCTCCAAAACTACAGAGAAACCCTGTCTCGAAAAACAAAAACAAACAAAAAAAGACAAGGACCCATGGGTCAGAAAGCAATCAGAGCAGAAGTTAAAGTGCACTTTGAATTGAATGGAAATGACAATATGAGGGAATCAAAACTGTGGAACATAAAGCCGGGGTGTATATCTAACAAGCAGGTGAGAAGAGCCTAGAAATCACTGCAGGCAGGGGTGCACAGGGAGGGCAGAGGCAGAGGTGCACGGGGAGGGCGGAGGCAGGGGTGAGCGGGAGGGGTGAGCGGGGAGGGCGGAGGCAAGGGTGAGTGGGGGAGTAGAGGCAGGGGTGCACGGGGAGGGTGGAGGCAGGGGTGCACGGGGAGGTGGAAGCAGGGGTGCACAGGGAGGGTGAGCAGAAAGAAACAGGTGGTAAAACAGAATCAAATGGATAAATAAGCCGACCAAAAGCTGATTCTCTGAGGGAAACAAATAAGAAAATTGATAAACACCTGGCACAGGGTGGGGGGATTATATTGGCTCTCTGTTAGGAAGGAACTAGTCCCACCCACAATGAGGCTCCTTGCTATTAGCAAGGATCACTAACAACACCAAGCGTTCACACAGATGCAGACCGGCATCCCACAGTCATTGGTGGGGGACAAAACATTACAGACAGGGAGCATTCAGACACTCCAGGCTATATTTAGAAGTTTCCCCAGGGAAATGAAAACCTGACTGTAATGTTTACATGCACACACAAAAACAAACTAAACATGTGTGTACGGCAGCTTCATTCACAATTGCCCCAAACAGGAAACAGTCTAAAGGACTTTCAGTTAAGCTGTGGTTACTTCATACCATGGAGACTTCAGTAACCAAAGAAACAAGGGGAACACTGGGCCATGGGGTTGGATCTGCGCTGCGGAGAGGAAGACGCTGGACCCAGCTCGGCAGGGCTCCACCTTGTGGCCTTCTCTTGCAAAGGCACAATTACAGGCAGAAGGTAAAGCCGTGGCTGGAACTGGAAGGAAATCGTACTACAGAGGCATGGGCTGTGATGTGGGGTAAGGGAGCCATTGCAGACAAATCTACACTTGAAACTTTCAAAACTTTCTACTGACAGAGTGCATATAATTGTGAACTATATTTAATAAATTAAGGGGTGGAAAATCATTTGAACTTTTTTCCTGGGGGAGGGGGGAAAGGCAAGTTTTAGATAGTACATATAAGGAAGACACATTTTATATATTAAAAATAAAAATTCATGGTATTTTTAATAAAAAAGATAACTAACTTGATAACATCCTTCTGGGAACAGATAGATGCATTTTTGGGTTTTTTTATTTATATCTTTATTACTGACAGTATTACAGTTACTAAAATAAGAAAGCTACTTCTATTTAAGCTTTTCCAGAACCTAAATATCTTTTTCTCTGCGGCGTTCTGAGACACAGACTACAACCGCAGTCCATGAGGTGAGTGACAAGCCCTCCCCGCCCCCCAGCTGGACAGCTAGTCTCTAGGCCCTAGGCCCCCTAGGCAAAACCCCAGAACCCTTCCCCACTCGCCTCAGCTGCACTGGCTGGCTAGCAAGAAAGCCTCCTACAGGTAGGCTGCTCCAACACCCCCCATTGGACCCTGTAATCTACTAGTCCCACTCTGCCCCCAAATCCACCCGTCCCCAGAGACCTTAGCAGCTTCTTGAGACACAGACAGTGACTGCAAGGATTGCACCAAGGGGCAAAGATACTGTCTGCACCAATTGGTAGAAGAGATGTGTAGGTGCCAGTATAAGAATACATTCAAAAGGGTAATATGACACTACCAGAACCTAGTGGTCCTACAGGAGGAAGACGTGAACCTCCTAACCCAGAAGAAGCAGAAAATGGTCTTTAAATATAGCTTTATGAAGATGATAGAGACCCTTAAAGAGGAAATGAAAAATTCCCTTAAAGAAATGGAGGAAAAGACAAAATATTGGAATAATTCAATAACTCTCTTAAAGAAAACCAAGAAAAACAGGTGAAGCGAGCATCTCAAACAGACCAAGACTTGAAAATTGAAATAGAGGCAATAAAGAAAACACAAACCAAGGGAATTGTGGAAATGGAAAACCTGGGTAAACAAACAGGAACTACAGATGCAAGCATAACCTACGGAATACAAGAGATGGAAGACAGAATCTCAATAGTTGAAGATATGATAGAAAACAGATTCATCAGTCCAGGAAAAGTTGAATCCAACAAATTCTTAACACAAAACATCCAGAAAATATGGGATACCACCAAAAGACCAAACCTAAGAATAATAGGGATAGAAGAAGAACTCCAGCTCAAAGGCACAGAAAATATATTCAATAAAATCATAGAAGAAAAGTTTCCTAACCTAAAAATGGATATGCCTATGAAGGTACTAGAAGCTTACAGAACACCAAATTGACTGGGCCAAAAGAAAAAGTCCCTAGTGCTTGAACTGGCTTTTTGGAGTCCATTCTCTTTGGAGGGATAACTTGCTCAGCCTAGATATGGGGAGAGGACCTTGGTCCTATCTCAAAGTGATGTGCTAGACTTTGTTGACTCCCCACAGAAAGCCTTACCCTCTCTGAGGAAATGGATGGGTGGTGAGGTGGGGGGAAGGTGAGGAGGATGGGAGGAAGGGAGGGAGTGGGAACTGGGACTGGTAAAATGAAAAAAGATCGTTGTAAAAAAAAATAATTATCAAAAATTATAAAAAAATCTTTTTCTCCAGTAACCTAGATAATAGCTGCACCCACTCCTCACCCAAACACACAAAGGCCCCACCCGACATAAACACACAGGTGACACAGGTAGTGTCACCTCTCACGTGAACACACAGAGGTCCACTCCTCCTCACATGTGTGTGTTCATACGGTAGCCTCTCCCCTCATGAACACGTAGTAGCATCTCCTCATATAGTAATCCTCATATAGTAACACATAGTAACCCTGCCCCTCACATGAACACACAGTGGTCCCGCATAGCACATGATCACAGGATCTCCTCACCTGGAATAACTTTGTTTTCGTGTACATGGTGCCATAGCCTTCTCGTTGACTGAGGTAAAACATGCCTGTGAAGCTGGAGCCATCCGGCCATGTGTAGGTACCCATGCCATGGCAATGGTCCCGGTAAAATTGCCCACGGTAGGTCTATGGAGAGAAAAGGTAAGTGAACCTTCTTTCTGGGAGAAGCCACTTCCGTCTGGAACCCCAGCCCTGGCAGGAACTCCTAAGCCAGGTCACCACATCTGGTTGGCAGAGAATGAGGACCATGAGGCTGGGATGGGCTTCTTGGGTATCTAGACACAAGGCTTCGTTCAGGCCAAGTAGCCAATGGGATGATTGGTCTCTGGGCAGCCAGCCCTATGAGTCCACCCTCCCTGCCCTCTGCTCTGGTACTGACTTGCAGGAGGGTGTCAGAATTGCCTGTAGTTGTTGCCAGGACAGCACCCACCCTAGGTTTGGCAGAGCCCCCCACTTAGGAGTCCTGGCCCCACTCTGATGAGCTCTCCATCAGATAACAGAGACCAGGCTGGATGGAGGATGCTGGAGGGAGGACTGGACCAGGTAACTCCAGCCTTGGGCACTAAGTTAGAGAAACCCTTACCAGAGGCAGAGCCACCTTTGGGACAAAGGAGCAGAACAGAGCCCATGGCTCCCCAGATGTCACGAGTAACACCAGACTGAAAGATTCCAGTGCCAGGGCTCCTAGACTACCTGTGGTCTATAGCCTCAAAGGGAGTGGCACTCTTAGGAGGTGTGGCTTTGTTGGAGGAAGTGTGTCACTTTGGGTACGGCTGCTCCAGCAGTGCTCAGTGTGACCCTCAGGCCATTTCTCACTGTGCCTGCAAGACATAGGGCTCTTAGCTACTTCTCCTGCACCACATCTGCCTGCACGCTGCCATGCTCCCGGCCATGATGATAATGGACTGAACCTCTGAAGCCTTAAGTGAGCCACCTAATTAAAAGCTTGCTTTTATAAGAGTCACTGTGGGGGGCTGGAGAGATGGCTCAGAGGATAAGAGCACTGGCTGCTTTTCCAGAGGTCCTGAGTTCAGTTCCCAGCAACCATATGGTGGCTCACAACCATCTGTAATGGGTTCTGTCACCCTCTTCTGGCGTGCAGGCATACATGGAGGCAGAATGTTGTATACATAATAAATAAATAAACCTTTTTTTTAAAAAAAAAGGGTCACTGTAGTCACGGTGTCTCTTCACAGCAATAAAAACCCTAGGCTCTTTCTCCAAGTCTTCTACCTAAACACAAGTGATAGGAAAAGAGAACCACTGGAAGTGTTCACAGCGCTGCATCCCTGGTGACCCGGCCAGGCCTCCAGACACACTGCACCTCTGATTTGCTGCACACTGCGATATTACCCCATCCAGTGATACAGGAAGCACAAACAAATTTGGTCACGTGGCTTGGTTTTGGATCGCTGCCTCCATGAAGTCTTCGCTTATGTCCTGGGCATAGCCTAGCATGGAGACTGATGGCATTTTCAGTTTATAGTTAAGAATATCTTAGCCAGCAAACAATTTCAACAAGTAAAATATGCGAGTTTCTGCAATACTTTGAAGCTTCGAAACATTTTCCCACCTTGGGGGAGGGGACTCTACTACTGTTGTTTTGCCAAACTGATATGTTGCCAAGCTGCCTTCTCGATGTTTATATGAATATCCATTGATTCATGCTGCCCTCGACCTTGGTCAGAGAAGCTTCTTTTTGCAGCGGGAATCAGTCAACACAAAGATTTATAACTGGTCAAGGTGCTGAGAATAAGTGATTGATAAGTCCTCGGCCCTAAACGGGACGTCTGTATCTATCTCCCTCCCGCAAGGCTCAGGCAACGTTGTAGAAGTGGGAAAGAGAATGTGCCAGGGAGGAAAGCTGTACAGTACTGGTTTCTGGACATGGCATAGCAGCTACACTCATGAGTTCACAGCAGCATGGCTACCTGCACAAGGCCTGCATAAGGCTCCAGAGTGGATGAGGGAGGGGCTCACGAGGCCCCGCCCCTAGCTGACGAGCTATTTACTGGCAGTTAATGACTTCTGGAGATGAGAAACCCGGATTTCTCTGGGGGTGTGCCCGCTGGCAGGCTGCCCATGCTCCACGGGAGGGCCCCCCACCCATGCAAATGTGGGGAGCACTGATTGGACTCGGTAAGCTATTTTAAAGAGAGACAGAGAAAGAGGACACTAAGATGGGAAGGGGACATGTTGGTGGGTTGGAGGGAGTGGAGGGTGGGGCAAATATGCTCAAGATAAACCTATACATGGGTGAAACTGTTAAAGAATAAATAAAAGCATTTTAGATAATAAAACATCCACTCAGAATAAGAACTTACCTTCTTCAGCCGCAGCTTCCCAAACCCCATGCATGACCCCCAGGAAACCATGACATGATACAGAAACGTGCAGAGAACGCCTCTGGAATTCTCCTGCAGAAAGCCTGAACCCCATCCTATGGGTCACTTCGAAGGTTCACAACGCCTGCCCTCGGGAGAAAGGCCTGTGTCGAAGCCACCTACCTCACCTGTGGGCCAAGAGAACTCGCCATATCCAAGCTTCATGTTGAGTCCGAACTCCCCTCTGTAGACACTGCCGTCCTGCCATTCCTGCACACCCTGGACAAGCTGGATGTAGGCCTCCTTCAGGTCCTGCTCTCTCGGGGAGCCTTCAAACTCCGCCTCATCCTCCCTGGGATCCACTGAAGGGTCCCTAGAAAGACAGAAAGCTACAAAAGAGCAACCAGGGACACCCCAAGGGTGACCACGTACAGAGTTCTGCCCCTCCATCTCCTGTCACTCCAGAGGAACCCAAGGCTCCGAATTTCCACAAAGGGAAACTGGGCTGTAGATGATGGAGTGATGTAGTGATTATGGGTTCCCCAGGAAATTAACTGTGCAGGAAGGGTACAGACTGACGAGAGTAAATATGCCCCTCAGATAGGACCAGTCAGTCCCTCTAGCCATTTCCAGACAGATTGCCCACAGTCCTCCCTCTTGAGCTGGCAGTACCAGACCCGGGCTGGGCAAAAACCAGATGCTCAAACACACAAGTAGACCCAGGAGAGGTCTGAGAGAAGTTATAGGGGGCAGCAAACTGACAGACAGATGGACAGATGCCGGAGCACAGACTGCAGTAGGGAGAAGTGTGTCCAAGGCAGGTTTGCCTCCCTCTGGCCCTTGTGTTCTGAAGGGATGAGTTGTTACGTAGACAAGGATCTCAGTCCTAAGCCCGTGACACTCCCCCCTCAGCCTCCTCTTGGCTCTCTCGGGATGCTCTGTGGTGAGACTTCTTCTCTGGAGACCAATCCCAGTGTCTGGCTGGTGGCTAGATTGGCAGCACACAACATGGGATTCCCTCAGACCTGGTGATAATTGACCTCGATTGTCAACTTGACTTCATCTGGAAACAACTAAAACCGAAAGCAGCTGGGGACACCTGTAAAGGACTTTTTGCACTGAATAATTTGAGGAGAGAGGATTCATGCTAAGTCTGGGCCATGCTGTCTGGCAGCAGCCAGGACGTGGAAGGAGGAAGCTTTTGCTTGTTTTCCCTCATTCTTGCTGGCAAGTTCATCTATCTGTCCTGCTTGCTGTGGCATTCCAGTTATTAGAGCCTACTTTCTAGGAGTTCTAACAAATACCAAAGGCCAGCTGAAACATCCAACCTTGTGGCCTTGACAACTACCATCGTTAATTCTTGGCCATTCTTTGAGGAGACAGAAATTGTTGGAATACTCAGACCACAGGCTGTAAGCCACTTTAATAGTATATGTATATAGTATATGTATGGTACTATTGTACGATATTGTACTATTATACATTGCTGTGGAATAATCCTTTTATACACTGTGAAGATTCGTCACTCAGGTTTAATAAAAGCCAACTGCAGAACTATAGGTGGGACAATCAAATTAGGAGGATGATGGGAAGAAGAATAGAGTCAGAGGAGATGCCAGCCAGCCACTGAGGTAGTAGGAGGTAGTAGAATGTGTAGACAATGAGGTAACAAGCCATGAGCCGTGTGGCAAAGCAATAAAAAAAATGGGTTAATTTATATGTAAGAGGTAGTAACAAGCCTGAGCTATCGACCGAGCATTTATTATTTATATCAAGTGTCTGAGTCAGTTATTTGGGAAGTGGCTGCCAGTTATTTGGGAAGAGACAGTGGGGACAAGAAACTTCTGCCTACAAATGGTGCCCACTGTCTGACAAAGATCCACATAAGGCCTGAAAAAGCCTTAATAAGATTCTAACCACACACAAAAACTGAGCCAGATGCAGCTTCCTAGTCTCCTAGTCTCACAGTCTCACACCAGCCACAATGCAGAGACCCGTCTCCTGACAGCTGCCTGCGAGACGAAGTTGGCCGCCAACTGCCATGAGCTCAGTGCAGAGGGCAGCATACCTGAGCTCACAAGGACTTACTCCCCAGAACCTTGTGGATGTGAGCTCAGACTGGCAGAGAGCGGAGAGAGAGAAAAACAGAGCTCTGGCCCGGTCCCTCTTCTCTTGTTGTAAGAACTTTAGTCCTATCATGAGATTTCACCCTCATGACATCATCTGGATTTAACGACCTTCCCAAGTCTAGCCTCCAAGTCTCGTCTCATCACTTTGATTAGAGTGTCAACATGGATTTTGAGGTACACGAGCATCCAACCCTAGCCCATAGCAGGGCAAGTACAATGAGTGCAGAGCAGGTGGGGGTTTTATTACGGACAAGGCTCTGCCGAGGCTCCTGGCCCAAGCAGCCCCTGTTATTATCCACTGAGTAGTGAAGGAGCTATGCGGGTAACAGGATGGAGGAGGGTTTCCTTCAGCTGCCTAGAAGCGAATGAGACTATGCCGACAGTCCCAAGAACAGGCATGGGATTCCCGCTACTACTTGCCCATCCTTTTTCCTCTCGGTTTGGTATAATTGAGAGTTTTCTCTCTCCAGAGACTAGGCTGGGGAGAGTAAAGGAACCTTTAACGGTGTAGCGGGAGGGTAGTAGTAATGTTGGAGGCAGGGTCTCACTATGTAGCACTAACTGGCCTAAATTGCCTTGTGCAGGCCAAGCTGGCCTTTAACTGACAGAGATCTGCATGTCACTGTCTCCCCAATGCTGGGATTAAAGTAGGGTGCTACCACATGAGCCTTCTTTTAGCGATTTTTAAGGCCTGCCCCAATACTGAATTCCAGCTGATGCATGGCCCTCTGGTGCTGATTGCACCTTCCTGCCAGCAGGTCCCCTGCACCTTCTGGTGAAGAAGGTGGAGCTCTTCACAGACTCCTGACTCTCGGTGTCAGGAGACTGACCACTCCGTCCCTCCAGACCTCTGGAACTGAAAGTTTTCGAGACTTGGGAGTCCAGAGTGGCAATGGAACGAACGTCGTCCATGTCTGTCCTCTTCAAACCTAGAAGCAAATCTGTGTTCACAATTCGCCCTCATGACCGAGGACAGTGGCAGCTGGGGGACCCGCCCGCAGTCCCACCTAACTTGGGCGACCCTCTTCGGAGTCTCCCAAGTAGACACCCCTAGCTCCTGAAGGCTCACTGGCTTTCCTGGGGGGTTCCCTGGCCTTCCCTTCACCGCAAAGGGCCGTCAGGACCACATGGGATCTAGCCTCGCCTGCTGACCTCCAGACGCACTCGGGAGACCCTGGCTTTGAGGGTATCAAGCACCTCAGAGTACAGCAAGCCGCGTAGACCCACTACTCGAGCGTCACGTTGCCCTGGAGACGGTCACGCTCACGGTGTGCTCCCAGCCCTAGCCAATCGGAGCCAGCCAGGTTGCACTGACCCTCCCCCAACTCCTCCGCCCCAGACCCGCCTGAACAAACCTCGGCCAATGCAGGAGCGGATCTGAGATTACCACGCCTCCTCCCAGCCACCGCCAATCCCCGAACAGGCCGCGTTGGTTCGGCGACTGCCAAAGCTCCAGTCCTTCAGTAAACGCGGTGTGTCAACCCCACACTGCCGGTTAGGTTAGCCTCGGTCCAGAAGCTGCCAGCATTCCCAAGGAGAAAGCTCGGCGAAAGACCCTGGGGCCATGGCTTGATTAAGGCCATCTGACTGCTAAACCCAATTGTATGCAGTAGTCGCTCGCAAAGCCCTAGACAGCAGCCTGGTCCTGGCAGAGAGGAAGACATCTAGAAGAGGGGCTTCTAGAACAGGGTTGCAGAGAGAAAGCACTGGAGTGCGCATCCGGAGTCACATTGAGGAACTGGGTACCAATGGGCCTTGAGTGATGGAAGGAGCTGCAGATGATGAGGCTGGACCAAAACACATAACGTGCTGAAATTTTGTTTATATTCATAAATAAATGCATGGACACTTGGCATACAAAGATCAAGAAGCTATATTTCTATAGTTTGTCATATAAACGTTCACCAGGCACAGTGGCACAAGCCCCTCATCCCAGCACTTCGGGGACTGAGGCAGGAAAATCGCTGCAAGTTAGAAGTTAGCCTGGATCACAGAGTGAGACCCAGCATCCTCTCAACCCCCAACCCTTCCCAAGTTATTCAAAAGTAATGTTTTCATAAAATGTTAACACTCATTAAGAAAACCTAGTTACATTCGCTTTTTAAATGTTGGTGAATTGGTAAACTTAGCAGATTCCACAGATTCTACAGTTGGAAACTGATCTCAGGCCAACTTGCTTTCAGCAAATTAGCGGCTTGCATTGCCAAAATGGGTATCTGCAAACATGAGGTGCCTACTGAGCCACTGCTGTTGCTATAGAATTCCATGAATCACTGGTTGGAAATGAGGCTTTTTCTACTAAATCTGGTAAAGACTGAAAAATTAGCATTGGAAATCACTTCAAGTCACATATTAGACCCAAGTTTGATATTTGGAAGCAATGGTGGGAAAAGTGGAATTCCAAAAGGACTCTCCTTTTATTGTCTATAGCACGGTTTTAGGTTCTCACAAAACTGGAAGACAGGCAGTACTGGGTCCCACTAAAGATGTTTACCCATCACCTAGCCCTAGCTCAAAACTGTCGTGAATATATGTGGCATGTACTAAGTAAAAAATTCCATTAAGGTGGTGTGTGTGTCTGTGTCTGTGTGTGTGTTCACTTATTTTAGCTCTGTGACTTTAAATAACTTAAGATTCCCTAAATGACGGGTAAAATGTCAGCACATATGAAGCCACACCAAGGCAGGCTTTCTGGGTCCACCCCAGAGTTTCTGATTCCACAGATCTTCAGCAGGCCTGGGAACCAGCACCCAGGCAGTTCCCCTACACTGATGCGGATGCTGGAATGTGGTTCATACTCAGTACTAGTGAGTTACCTATAAAGAGCAGGAGGGGTCTCAAAATCCAGGCTGAAGGCAGAGTAGCGGAACAGTTCTAAACGCATGCTGTTTTGTGTGTCCTCTCAGGGGCTTAAACTTTTTGTCTTCAACCTACAGTAAGAACGTTTAAGACAGCCCTTTTATACTATGGCAAAACAAAGCTCAGAAAGATTTGTAAAGGGCTGGAGAGATGGCTCTGTGGTTAGGAGCACTGGCTGCTTTTCCAGAGGTCCTGAGTTCAATTCCCAGCAACCACATGGTGGCTCACAGCCATGTGTAATGAGATCTGGCGCCCTCTTCTGGCCTGCAGTCATACATGGAGGCAGAATGTTGTATACATAAGAAATAAATAAATAAATCTTTAAAAAAAAAGAAAGAAAGATTCATAAAGAGTTCACCCACTGCATGCATACACCCAGTTGTTCATGCAGTCCATTCTTTTCTCTATCTTTAATGAAAAGAAAAACCATGCTGGTCATGACCTACGGAACTGATTTGTTAACTCACACTAATGGTCAATCAGCAGAATGTGCCAGAGTCGGGGCTCACCTCCAGGAAAGCCCAGCTTCAGAAAGTATATTCCAGCTACCCAGAGGAGAGAACAGCCCAGAGGAAGACAGACTTGGTAAGGAACTCATGAGCTCAGTAGAGTTGAGCATGAGAAATCAGCTCAGAGGCTCTGGAGCCACACCCACCTCCAATACCCTCTAGGGAGGCACAGGAAGCAATCCCAGAGTAGGACTCCAAGTTTGGTTTGATTCAGTGGTTCCAAACTCCAGTGATTCAGTTTCTCCCAGCCGCCCTGCCTTTACCCAAAGTTGTCTTGATGCTGACCACTGGACAGGACAGAAAAACCTTCCAACCCTTCCTCCCCATCATTCCCCTTAGTCCAGTCCCACTCCTGAGGCCACCTCTGGTGTGTAGGCAGACCTTCTCTGTCCTGCCACTCAGTTCTGTCCCACCAACCAGTTCCCCAAATAACCACACACAGACTTATGAATTATAAATGCTCTGCCAATAGCTAGAGCTTGTTACTAACTTGCTCTTACAACTTAAATCAACCCATATTTCTTATCTACGTTCTACCGCATGGCAGTGCCTTTCTTCAGCACAGCTTGAGAATCTCCTGCTTCCTCTGCATCAGGCTGGCGGGAAGGCATCTTCTTCATCCTGGAGCTCTCTTTTTGGTGCTCTATTTTGTCCACAAGTCTTGCCTATCCTCTACCTGCCTAACTATTGGCCATCTAGACTTTTATTAAACCAATCAGAACGCACCTTGGCAGAGGCACAGCTTCACAGCACACAAAAAGATTTTTCCAGAACAGTGCTGGTTTGAATAAGAAAGTTGAATGTTTGATAGTCAGTTGACGGAACTGTTTGGGAAGGATGGAGAGATGTGGCCTTGTCGGGGAGGTGTCAGTGAGGATGGAATCTGCTGTTTCAAAAGCCCTTCACATCCACTTAGGTTTCTCCCCCCCCCATCTGCCTGTGATTTTTTTTTCTCAAGATGCAAGCTCTCAGCTACTGTTTCAGAGCCATGTCTGCCTGCCTGCTCTGTGTTCTCCTCTGTGATGGTCATGAACTCCTCCATCCTCTGTGACCCTGAGCCCCAAATTAAATGTTTTATTTTATAAGTTGCCTTGGTCATGGTATCTGAGCACAGCAATAGAAAAGTAACTGATACACCATCACAGGGTGTGAGGCTTCACTGACACAGGGGAGCGTCCTGAGCTTGCTCCAGACCTGGGGATAGAGAAATGTACACCTGAGTGGGGGTGGCTCCTATAAACTGAGGAAGTAGAGTCAGTAGAAAAAAAACAAACAAAAGACTGACACTTAGCTAAAGGCTGACTGGACAGTTAGAACACTGAGACCGGAAAGAGCTGGAAAGATCATTTAATCCAGTTAAATGATTGTGGACTGTCTTTAATTCTCCTAACAGCCATTCATTGCCCACATCTTGGTCTCATAAAAGCCAGTACTCCTCTGGAACTCGTGAGGCCGGTTCCCCTCCACCAAAGAAACCATTTTACTCTCAGTCAGAAGGGACAAATAACGATCTGTGGTTCCTGGTAGTCCAGGAACCACACAACACACACACTGGCCTCCAGGCTCCCTCAGTACACTAGTCCCTGTTACACACTTCAGACTCCATGCTGGCATCCTGACTCTTCTCACGCTTACCTCAAACTTCTCCAGCTCAAGGGGTTCCCTCCCTCCAGCTTCTCATTGTCCTTATAAACCCTGCTATTTCAGCTATGCTCTGTCTTTTCCCCCTTTCTTGGTCTTCTTCTGTTTTCCTCTCTTGCTCTCCCTCTTTCTCTCCTCTTGTGGCCAAGTCCAACCTACTGGCCATATGTTGTCTACTACTTTCTCTCTCTGTCCTGGATTCTTCCAGATGCCTCTGGCTGTACTCTCCCTCACATCTACAATGGGCATTGATGGGCAGAAATTGGGATAGAAATTGAAGTGATGGCACATGCCTTTAACCTCAGGCAGGCATGTAGGCGGAAGTTTCTGTCCCGCCTGGTCCAGTAGCCGTTCAGTCCCAAAGAAACACTCAGAGGCTTATATTAATTATAAACTGTTTGGCCTATTAGCTCAGACTTATTAACTAGCTCTTACAACTTAACCCGTAATTCTTGTCTATGATTAGCCATGTGACTTGGTATCTCTTCTCAGTGCAGCGTTCTCATCTGGCTTCCTCTGCATCTGGGTGGCGACTGTAGACTGGGCCTTTCCTCTTCCCAGAATTCTCCTAGTCTGGTCACCCTGCCTATACTTCCTGCCTGGCTACTCTCCAATCAGCATTTTATTAAACCAATATTAAGTGACAAATTTTTACAGGGCACAAGAACATTATCCCACAACACAGGTGATTTCAAAGTCAATCTGGTCTACAGAGCAAATTCCAGGACAGCCAAGGTTACACAAGGAAACCCTGTCTCAAAAAACCAAAACAAATAAAAATTAAAACCTTCTGCTTAACCATACCTTGGAGCGTCACACCCTCGGTTTATACACTAATGGTCTGTGACTATTAGGTAAGTGTTTGGACTGTATTAATACACTAGCTGCCTCCAACGCAAAAGCTAAGTGTCTGAAACCTATACCAGATCTCCCCATTTTTCTCTCACCCACTTACCTGATATTTCCACTAATGTATCTGAGAAGTGCTTTCCTTTTGTTCTGTAGCTACAAACGCTAGTGAAACTTTCTACACAGGAACAACCCATTTCAGGCAACTTGAGTCCTCATTGCCAGCCATGGCCTTCATATTTAACTCATTTCCTTTGAGGTTAGAACTGTTTTCTGGCCACACATTGTTTTCCTGTCCCAATAAAGCCAAGTCAGCTCCTTCCTTGGGGGTCAAAAAGCTGAGGCAGCTGCTGGTAAGGCCTGCTCTGCAAGGGCTGGCAGCGAGGCTGATCTGGCTGCAGATATGTTGAGGATTTAGCACAAGAGGAGGACCAGGCTACAGTCGTGAGCTGGGAGTCACCAACATCTAGTAGCAGGAGAGGAGAGAGTAGGCCCATCTTTTTCCTTGTTGCCAAGATTTTTGAAGAAATACTATTACTGGGGTGTACGGAGTAATGGAAACTGACTTCAGGGTGTAGGAAATGAAACCAAATGTTTTCGCTGCTGTAACAAAATTGAAGCTGAGATGATCTACCTGTTCATGGTGGCTTTGAGTTGATGGTGCCGTAGGAAAATTACTCCTCTAAGATTCTGGGCATCAGAAAAAAAATGGTTTTCATAGGCACTAAGTACCTCTATTTCTAATTTTAAAAACGGTTTTGTGATTGCTTGTATGAGCACTCATGTGCAGGGCAGAGAAAAACTTGCAAGAGTCGGTTCTCTCCTTCCAACTGTGTGTGTCCCGGGAATAGAACTCAGATCAAGCTCGGCAACAGGTACCTTCACCCCCTGTGCCATCTCCATCTCCACGGCCTCACTAAATAACTCTAAATAAGCTTTGGGAAGTCGCACCACCGACTTAAGATTTTACCTTATGATTAAGTAAAAAAAAAAAAATTCTGGTCTAGGAAGACACGAATACATTGTGGTAGTTTTATTGCATATGAACCATGTTTTACAAAGGAAAAGTTGGGGGTGTCACGGAGCAATTTACTAGACAGCATTCAACGAAAGGAAATAATGTTGCAACTGACAAGTAGCCTGCTGTCCTGGGCGGGGCCAGCCTCATAGCACTTACTAAACACGCCTGTCACCTGTTATCGTCCCTCCCCTTACATCCACACCACCTCTTCCTGGCCCCGCCCACTGTCAATTTAGCCGACGCCGAGCCGAGGCCAGGAGAGGCTCCGCCCCACGACACGGTGAGGTCGCCTCCTAGCGGCCACAGCAAGGAGTCCGCAAGCCGAGGCCCTCGGCTGACCCTCGGGTCGCCGGGGTCATGGGCACCTCCGAGACCGCACCGCCGCCGTTCGCGCGCGTCGCCCCGGCGCTCTTCATCGGGAACGCGCGAGCCGCGGGCGCGACGGAGCTGCTGGTGCGCGCGGGCATCACTTTGTGCGTCAACGTCTCCCGCCAGCAGCCCGGGCCGCGCGCGCCCGGAGTGGCCGAGCTGCGCGTGCCCGTGTTCGACGACCCGGCGGAAGACCTGCTGACGCACCTGGAGCCCACCTGTGCCGCCATAGAGGCCGCGGTGCGCGACGGCGGCGCCTGCCTCGTGTACTGCAAGAACGGCCGCAGCCGCTCGGCCGCCGTCTGCACCGCCTATCTCATGCGCCACCGCGGCCACAGCCTGGAGCGCGCCTTCCAGGTGCGAGCGTCCAGGGGCGGGTCTTCCGGGGCGGGCCCCCACATTGAGAGAGGTTCTTCCGGGGCGGGCCCCGCCCACCCTTCACCCTCCCTCGGGGCGGAGCCTCTGCGCCGGGGACTCTCCGTCTCGCTCACCGTAGCTTTCTTGATTGCAGATGGTGAAGAGCGCTCGCCCGGTAGCCGAGCCCAATATGGGTTTCTGGGCTCAGCTGCAGAAGTTTGAACGGAACCTCCAGGCCCAGGCCCTCCTGCCCCGGGAACCCGCTGATCCCGAGTAAGCCGCCCCCTTCAGCGGCTGGGTGGCCAGGTGTCTACGCTGCCAGGCGTTTCTTCCCTCTTTTCAATAGGCAATGGCTTCGGGTTTTGCCCCCTCTTGGTGGCAGTCCAGGAGTGTCTACGGAAGAGGGGGGCTTCGTTTATTCATCAGGTTTGGGTCAAAAACAAACAAGCGAAGTTTCAGGTAGAGAACTCGCGTTAGGGATCGATGAGTCTGGGGCGCCTACGAGAGTTGATAGGGAGTGACAGACCAGAGTCCTAGCTTGCTGCCTCCTCCCAGGGATTGCTTGGGCTTGCGGGCAGAACTTCGTGCCCCCTGGACTTCTTTCTTGTCGTTTCTTAGGCAGGGGCTTAGAATCTCCCAGCAGGAGGTCCGGGGCCCACCATCTTTAATCTTACAGCTGCTGTGCGGTGGGAGGAGGGCATCTGTCCACCTCCCCACCGCCTTATTTAACCACTTAACCTGTATCAATGCCTAGCATTGTCAAGTTGCCATTATACACTGTGTACCATCCTCCCCAGCTGGCAGGCAGGCCCGTCAGTTGTCACCTTGTGTTGCTTGCTCGTCTAGTTCAGACACAGCCTCTTAGACATTGTTTCCTTAAGAGCCCTGGAAACTTAGTTACCATTAAAAGTAGTGAGGGAAGAGCAAAGAAAAACCCGGGCTAGGTGTGTGAATTACAGATGTGTGGCCCACTGGTAAATTTGCCAACAAATATAAATCCGTGAATAAAATCCCAGAGTTGATATTTATGGTTTCCCTTTTCTACTTCTCCCTGCTTATGGTCTCTGGGGCCCGAGTAGTCCATTTACATCAGCTTCTTGAAGGTTGTGGTCTATCTCCCCGTTTTGCCCCTGAAGAGACTAAAGGGTTTGGTCATGTCTGCCTCTAGGCAGTGAGACATACTCGAGTCCCCAGATGGAGGGTTCTCCCTTAGAATGAAGAATGAAGCCGTCTTCCTTAGCTGAACCCAAGGTTGAGGGGACGTGAGGCACATGGTTCATGATCAAGGCACTGGGGTGCTAGTGAGCACCGCCTTCCCCACCTGCCCCCGCACTTCTGGTTTCTGACTGTAATGAACAAATCCTTCAGCAGTCACTAGTTCAAAGTGTTCGCTACACTTTGTAGGGAATACCTAGACCTAAAGGTGTGATCAGCTGGCATTGTCCATGTGGACTGCTGCACAAGCTGGCTCATCTGACCACCGAGCCTTCCTCCACCAGGTTCCTTATGTTCATCCCTTAAAGGAGCCACTGCTACTGTTCCCCCTCCCCCAACTCAGCCATTGAGGCTACAGTGACTTGCAGAGAACAAGGCTCCAGGCCCAGGTCCCCCCACCCCCAGTGTGCACAGCCAACCCCTGGTTCACAACACCTTCTGAGAGGCCACTGCCCTCCCACCAGGGCAGGGCATACTTCCTAACCTGATGACTAGAGTCAGGTCACCTAAAGGTGACAAACATGCAAGGGACATACTGCCCAGGTCAGCTGGAAGGATATCTGTGCAGTATACTGGGTGCTTTTTATTCCACCAGCCTGGTTCTGGGAGCTAGTCAACTCTAGTTTTGGCATGACCCCACTTTCAAACCTCTGCCCCAGGGAGGATAGGACACCCACCCCACCCCCCACCCCTGCCAAACACTTTTCTTCTGGAGCTTGGGGTATAACACTGACTGAAATCACAAGGGGACACTCAAGGTAGCTTATCAGTGTTAGGGGGACAGGGTCTTTGACTGGACACCATTTGAGGGCTTGGAGTTTGCAGTCAGTCTCCTGACTCCACCAAGCAAAATGTCCTCTAGGTCTCGAAAGAAGTGTGTTGGCTCCTTATGTAAACACGGGGTGGAGGCACATCCAGCCCCACTCTGAGAAGTGGAATAGCTGGGTCAAGGCTGCCCTCACATCACCCCTTCTGTTTGTGGAATGGAGTATCACCAGAACCAGACAGATTATAACCCCAACCCCTGGGGGTCCAATTTGAGAGACTAAGATGGGAGAACCCTACAATCTACATCAAGAAGGACAAAAGGAACCCAGGCCATCAGGATTGAGAATGTATTCTAGGATAGTCTGGTGGACAGGCCACTGGACACCAGAAAGTGGCAGTAACCTTAACGCCAGGTCTCTTCACTCTTTATTTTATTTTTTAGACAGAATGTCAGTAACCCAAGATGGCCTCACACACTCCACATAGAGCCAAGGATGACTGTGAACATCCGATGCCTTTGTCTCCCGACTGTTGGAATGCCAAGTGCTTTCCACCAAGCCCAGTCTTTCTCCCTCTCATCCTTGCCTCTGGGTCACATCATGAGCCTTGGAGTTCTTCCAGAGTCTGAAATGGGGGCCCCATAGATTGCCAGCTAAGAGTGCACACAAAGACGTGAGGGGCTACTGCTAAAGGAAGCCACGTTTCAGTGTTTAGGCTGCACCTGTGGCTTATTCGCCACTGAGCTGTGCCTCTCAGCCGTGGAAGGAGGGCAGGGCCACTTGATTTACGTCTGGGGAGACTGAAAGCCCCTCTCCCTCAGAATCTATGCCTGCCTCCTGCCGTAGATGGCAGGACACCTCTGTCCAACTTGGTCCTGTACTGGACGGCTCAACCTTTGAGTAGCCTTGCTGCGCTACCCTAACATGTTCCTGCAGCCCCCTTAGATTGGAGCTGAGACAGAACTGCGTTCAGCAGTGTTATCTCTACTACTACTACACACACACACACCTCTACAGCAATAAAGCCGACCCTAAAACATGGCCAGTGCAACTGACAGCGTCTCTTTAAGCTTAATTTGGATCTAAATAGCCACACCTGCATGGGCTCTGTACTTGACAGCCTCGCGTCTTCCCGAGCCGCTCGGCACCACCTGGCCACGGTACAAACCAACCGGAGGACTCACGAGGGAATCGCGTCAGCGGAACCACAAGATTCGTTCCCGAAGTAAGAGGACCGACTGCCAAGGTGCCGCCGGCGTCCCTGGGAAAGCGACGGTCCCGCCTCCAAGGCTGTCCTCCGAGCCGTAAGGAGCGAGCGCAGAGCGCAAGCTGAGGACGCGCAGCCGCCCCGGGTGTTCCAGCCTCGCTCTCCGCTGCACCGCTCGCACCGCTCCGGCGCACAGGCCCCGGGGTCGTACACAGCGCCCCCGGCGGCGGCCGAGCCCTGCCCGAGCGGGGCGGCGCACGGCGCGGGGCCGGGCCGGGCGGCTCCCGGCGCGACTTCCTGTTGTGCCCGCGCCCCGCCGCCGCCGCCACCGCCACGGCCGCCACCGCCGCCCGGGGTCCCTCGCCCACTGCCCGCGGCCTGCAGCGGCCGCCGTCCATGGATTTCACCTAGCACCGGTGGCCATGGCGGCACAGTGCTGCTGCCGCAAGGCGCCCGGTGCCGAAGCGGCACCCGCCCGCCCGCCGCCCGAGCCGCCGCCCGCCCTGGACGTGGCCTCGGCCTCCAGCGCGCAGCTCTTCCGCCTCCGCCACCTGCAGCTCGGCCTGGAGCTGCGGCCCGAGGCGCGCGAGCTGGCCGGCTGCCTGGTGCTGGATCTGTGCGCGCTGCGGCCCGCGCCCCGCGCGCTCGTGCTCGACGCGCACCCGGCCCTGCGCCTGCATTCGGTCTCGTTCCGCCGCGCCCCTGCCGCCTCCGAGTCGCCCTGTACCTTCGCCTTCCCTGTCCCCGGGTTGGGGCCCCCGCTGCCCGCTTTCGCAAATACGTCTGACGCGGAGTCCGCCGGCTGCCCTCTGGCCTTCAGGTTGGACCCATTCACCGATTATGGCTCCTCGCTGACCGTCACACTGCCACCCGAACTGCAGGCGCACCAGCCCTTCCAGGTCATCCTGCGCTACACCTCCACGGACGCCCCCGCAGTGAGTCCCGCCCGGGTGGGCGTCAGGCCGGTGGGTGGTCGGCGGGGCTCTGCAGGCACCCCTCGCTTTACTGCCGGGTCAGGTGATGTTAATACGCACCCTGCTTCTGGGACACCTGCACGGGAGCGAGGAGCAGCCTGGCCCTGGAGTCCTCCCCAGGTACCCACGGTAATTCCCAGATGTTGCCTGCAAGTTCTTGGGACCTTTGAGTGGAGCCCCAGGGCCAGCCCCGGTGGACAGTAGAGCTACTCAATAGCATGTTTCGTGTGTGTGTGTGTGTGTGTGTGTGTGTGTGT
>JABTXL010012661.1:34241-67806 GCA_025134845.1 Neodon shergylaensis | reverse complement strand
GGGGGGGGGACTTCCCATCAGGGGTTACGCCCCTATCTGGGTACAAGAGCAGCTTCTGATGGCCCCCTGCTAAGCCAGCTGTAAGATTCCAGTACTGAGGGATCTTCTGGGAGTGTCTGCTACAGAAGGGTTAGCCTATGACCTGGCCCTTCAGATGACTTGAGGACACCCGGCTCTGTTCTCTACAGGTGGAATGAGAGACAGTAGGTGGCACAGACGCCTTCCTTTGTAGCCTGTGATGCTTGGGCTTTGGGCTCGCCGAGCTGGGTTGTGACATGCTGGGGCAGGTGCACCCCACCTCCCAGTAGACACACAGGGCTCTACCCAGGCTTTCTGTACAGGGTGCCCACCATCCCGCAGGCCCTGATGGGAAAGCAAAGGGTGTCGGGAAAGGGCCGTGGCAGCACAACCAGTGGGTTTGCAGACTGGAGCAGGACCTTTGACTCCAGAGGCACGATGCCTCCCTCCAGCTCCCCAGGCAGTAGAGCGCTCATGTGACATCTGCCATGGCTACATAGCACGCAGGCAGCTCTGCAGGGCCCTTGGAAAGTCCATCTGCCACTACCTGGGGAGCACGAATAAACAGGCCAGTGGCCACAAAGGAACAAGGTGACCTCTGGGCAGCAAAAGACCAGATGGGATTCACATCTGCGGGCTTCCTGCACCCTTCTCAGGAGTTTTGATTGGCACGTGCCACCTCTTCCCAGAGTCCCTGCCACGTGCTGGCACCTGCTCTGTAGGGCTTCGCCCTCTGTCTGCCATGGTCCTGTGGGGTCTCTGCAGGTATTGGGACTGCTCCTAAGCATGTCCGATGAAAACTGAGGGGCAGGCTGCTTCCTGGCTTCTACCTGTGAATATGTACCATATGTGCTTGCTCTGCTCGTTGACAGCAAAGAGGTGGGAGCGGAGCCCCCATTGGACTACAGTAGACAAGACTAGTGGGCAAGGGTGGCCCTCATGTGTGGGGCTGTGGTTGCTCCGGACAGGGACATGCTGCAGGGTCCTCATGGACAGGGCCTCCAGAGGGACAAAGCTCACCACACCCGTGGAAGCAGATTGGCCCCTAACCTCAGGCGCCTACTGTTTGTTGCACCTGAGCATTGAGCGGCTCAGGGCTTACATCCATGTCTGCCCCGTGCTTAGTGAGGATGTAGCAGGAGACCCTACTCCAGGGGCGGCAGATTGGAGGTGCTACAGATTCTAGGGCTCCTCTGCGTGCCAGCCCTTCTTTCCCACCCCTACAAGAACAGCTTTTTTCCTGCTCTTCAGTATCTGAGTTGGTTGACCCATTCCTTATCCATCAATCAGCTGCTGTGCTCTGGAACAGGAGCCTTCCACCTTTGGGGCAGGGCTCAGTCCATCCCATCCCTCTGGTGTCTGGGAAAGGCAGCCTGCCCACTACATGAGAGGTAGGCAGAGCCTGGGGGTTCAGTGGAAGAGGAGTGGGTTGTACTGCCCTGAAGTGTAGCTGGTATAAGGGGAGAAGGTAGAGACTGAAGAGCATTTGGGAGTGTGTTCTTCAAAAGTGGATCAAGAACCCGCTCTCCACAGGATCCACTGCAGGGACAATCCTGCATTCAGGCCTCTGGAGGCTACATTTTGGAACTAGTTCCCCAGCAGAAAAGGAAGACACATCTGGAAATTTGCTGTGGGGAGAAGACAGTGATGGGGCAGACAGACTTTGGAAGAAGTCCATAAATGCTGGCAGAGATCTGACTACATGGCAAGCAACCCACTCTGACAGGAAGCCTCCTGGGTGTTGAGTCTGTGGGGCAGGCATCCGTCTCTAGATCTGTTGGGACAGGGATCTCTCCCAGGTCTAGGATCTGTGGATTAGGCATACTCCCGGGTCTGCGGGGCAAGGTATTACTCCCCAATTCTTGGGTCTCTGGGAAAGGCACATCTAGGGTCTATATGAAGACAGTACCCCAGATCCTAGGGTCTGTGGCAGTTTCCACTACCACCATCCCCAGTCTGGGGTCTGTGGGCAAGCACTTACCTTCATCCCCAGGTCTAGAGTAGGCAGTCAAGGCCCCTGGCCTGGGGTCTGTGGGGACAGGCATTCCACACAGCTCTGGGGTCTGAAAGCAGGCATTTCTTTCTGGGTCTGGGATGGATGACTCCCCACACACACGAGGTCTGCGGAACAAGCAGCCCCACCACCATCCCTCATCAGGGATCTGGGAGCTGTCAGCCCCGCTGACTCTTGGCTCTGTTCCCCGTAATGACAGGCAACCTTGGCAGAACACTTGTCCACTCGTGGAGAAGTGTCGGGGGTGTTTCCTATCTGTGATTCCTGAGAGGACCCATATGCCCTTGATCACCAGAACGAAAAATTCACTTTGTTTCAACTTTCCTGCTGTCCTAGCAGAGGGTAGCATGGGGCAGACACTGCTTTGAAGCTGGAACTCCTCAGTGGGGCGGGACCTGGTCTGGACATCTGAAGATTCAGAATGTCTCAACAGCCATGGCAGGGAAGGAGGTTGGCTAGGCTAGGGACCTTGATGGTGAGAGGGCAGGCAGAGTGGGTGGTAGCAGTTACTGGGATTGCTCTTTGCCACAGCCCTCTCCCTGTGCACTGATCTCGGAGGACTTCCCCTTAACACTCCTGTCATATCAGAGCTCCATATCTAGCCTCCGCTCTGGCCAGCACTGGGACTGACCCCTCTATGTCCCTCTACTCCCCTCTATGCCCATGTGAGGAAGCATTTGTTTCCCATGTTGCCCTGCTCCTAAGATCAGATTAGCTACCAACCTGTGGGAATTTGAACCCAGGCGCTCTGACTATTCCTCAGTTCCCCTTTGGAAGTTCAGCTAATACCATGGTGGGCATTTTCCTCTTTTCTCAGGCAGTGCTGGGAGATACCGTGGGCTGGCTCCAGACATGTGGCCTCCTGTCTGGAACAAGGTTGCTTGGTGTGTCTGGCACACAACAACAAACTGGGTTGACAGTTCCTGCCAGGGGAGGGGAGTGAGTGTGCCAGGCGGGCAGGTGAAGGCTGCAGGAGCAGCTGTGGACCTGTAGCGAAAACAGCGAGAGCCCTGGACCAGGTGACAGCGTGTGCTTATGTTTCACCTTGCCCGCAGATCTGGTGGCTGGACCCAGAGCTGACCTATGGCAATGCCAAGCCTTTCGTCTTCACCCAGGGCCACTCTGTGTGCAACCGCTCCTTCTTCCCATGCTTCGATACGCCCGCCGTCAAGTGCACCTACTCAGCCGTTGTCAAGGTCAGAATCGCGGCTGGGGTTGTTTCTGCCTCCTGTGGGCATTGTAAGAGGCTGGCGCTTACAGCAAGCCTGCAGATGAGTTCTGGCCCACTTGCATTCTTCTGCCTAGACTAGGACCCCAGCTGCTAAAGGCCATTGCCTTAGCGGGACAGTCATGCAGAGAAGCCAGAGACAGGCCTTATGGAGGTCGGGTGCAGGGACCACGGTACAGCACCAATGAGGACATACTTGACAGCTGGGTTCCGGGACCTCTGGATCCACAGGAACCTGATGGGGTTTCTTGAGTTAGAGCCAAAGCATGGCAACTTTGAACTGAGAGGATTTGGGGTTCTAATGTGTGGTCTTCTGAAGGGGACACAGTTCCTATGAGGGGCTTCCTCATGGATATGGGGTTCCTCAACCTGGATTATGGTGGTACCTTCTGGATGGAGAGCTCCCTGATGGGGCCATAAGGTTCCCTGTCACAGACACGGGGTCCTCTGACTTGAGTTGTCTGATGAGTCATCCTTCCGAAGTGTGGTTCCCTTTCCTGGGAGGTGGTTGCATCCTGTAGGCTGCCAGTCCTCAGCCTAGCCCATTGCAGGCCCCACTAGGGGTACAGGTGCTGATGAGTGCCACACGGAGCATGTACGTGGAGGAGGAAGGCGTCTACCACTTCCACATGGAGCATCCTGTACCTGCCTACCTCGTGGCTCTTGTGGCCGGAGACCTCAAGCCAGCGGACATTGGGCCCAGGTAAGCCCCCCTATGCATCCTGCTGCACTGTTCTGGGCATCTGGACCTCAGAAAGAGCCCAGAGCCCACGCACATGACTACCATGCCTCTTCACCCGCTGTGTTCAGATGTACAATTCACTGATGCATCCAGTGCCCTGCCTAGCAGTCTGCCATCACTCCCAGAGCTACCACACAACCAGCTGCACCCTCCTGTCTGTACCAGTTCCTTCAGTTCATTGGCAAAAGGCTCTGAGTAGATCTTGGGTTTATTATGCAGTTCTCCTACTGTTGTGGCAAGGGTTACATCCAGGGAGCAGGGCCAGACAAGGCAGAGGGAGGATCCAGTGGGGTAACTAAGGTCCAGGCTTGTCTTCCTCAGCCTACCTTCTCTGCCTTGTGACAGGAGCCGTGTGTGGGCTGAGCCATGCCTCCTGCCCACAGCCACCAGCAAGCTATCGGGTGTTGTGGAACAGTGGCTGAGTGCCGCGGAGCGACTATACGGGCCGTACATGTGGGGCAGGTATGTCCTGTCCCCAGGTTTTCCCACTGGCTTTACTCTTTGACCCTCAGAGAAAGACTGGGAACTCCTTGTCTAACCCCTGTCCTCTGTCTCCTGGGAAGGAAGTGGTACTGCGGGGCTGGGCTGCCATCCCAGGTGGAGAGTATAGTTGTGGGCTTGGTGAGTTGTGGTCAGAGCCCTTCCTTTCCTCACCCTGCAACCATGGACACAGATATGACATCGTTTTCCTGCCACCCTCCTTCCCCATCGTTGCCATGGAGAATCCGTGCCTCACCTTTATCATCTCCTCCATCCTTGAGAGTGATGAGTTCCTGGTGATTGATGTCATCCACGAGGTGGCCCACAGCTGGTTCGGCAATGCTGTCACCAATGCCACTTGGGAGGAGATGTGGCTGAGTGAGGGCCTGGCCACCTATGCACAGCGCCGCATCACCACAGAGACCTATGGTATTGTCTGGGGCAGCCATGGCAAGGGTGGAGTAGCCTTGGGCCCTCTTAGGTACCAATTGTAAGGGTCACAGAGCCCTACCTAGCCTCCAGCTTGACAGGGTCTAACGGTCTCTGGGACTGGGTGGGGGGTAGAGTGTGACAACCCTGCTGTAGATGCTCCCACCTCCCTGACCTCCACCTTCTCTCTACTCTGACTTCACTCAGGGGCTGCTTTCACCTGCCTAGAGACAGCCTTCCGCCTGGACGCCCTGCATAGGCAGATGCGGCTTCTTGGGGAGGATAGTCCAGTTAGCAAGTTGCAGGTCAAGCTAGAACCAGGTACTCTCTACTCCAGGCTCACTGGTAACCCATGCATGGCATCCACAGGCCCTCCTTTCCTGCTGTCCACTTGCCCTGCTGGGGTCCCTCTACATCACCATACCTGAATTCCTTCCAAGGTCAGGCTGGGTGTCCTTAGCCCTAGGGAAAACCTCTCAGGTGCCCTTGGCTTGCCATAACCCCACAGGGTCTGAGCACTGATTGCCATGGGGCAGAGCAAGTGCAAACCACTGTATACCCAGGATGCTGGTACTCATATAAGGGACTGTGGCCCTCCCCCTTGCCCACTCCTCAGCTCCACACTACCGCCCCAGCCCCAATTGAAGGACATAGTCAAGTGGCATCCCAGACAAGGTGTTTCCCTGCAGGAGTGAACCCCAGCCACCTGATGAACCTGTTCACCTATGAGAAGGGCTACTGTTTCGTATACTACCTGTCCCAGCTCTGTGGAGATCCCCAGCGCTTTGATGACTTTCTCCGAGTAAGCGCATGGGCCCTACCACCTCCTGTCCAAAACAGCTTCCAGCTGGCAGACTTGCCCCTTCTCTGGGAAGAAGGGACTTGGCCTTCTGAGGCACTGTCCCCTCCTTCTCCTACCCTTTCAGCAGGGCCTGTGGGCCACCTGGACTGTGATGCACATCTTTAGAAGATGTCCCAGTGTGCCAGCCCCGTTCTGCCAGAGCTAAACACCCCAGCCTTCCATACCTGCTAAGGCCCTGCCCCTCATCTCACAGGCCTATGTGGAGAAATACAAATTCACCAGCGTGGTGGCCCAGGACCTGCTGGACTCCTTCTTGAGCTTCTTTCCTGAACTGAAGGAGCAGAGCGTGGACTGCCGGGCAGGTGAGGCCACCTACCCTGCTACAGGCACAAGGGCGGGGAACAAGATGGTAGCCGTGACTGGAGGAAAGTTTGTCAACCCCAACTGCACTGTGCAGGCTCTAGGTCAGGATGCCCTGAGAGTAAAGGGGAGTCTGTACCTCCTAATCTAAAGGACCATGCCAAGGAGATGGGGTGACAGGGGCTTCCTGGAAGAGGCAGCCCCTAGGCTAAGCAGGCCAAGCTAAGCAGCCAGCAGGAAAGGGCTATGGAAAGAGCATGCAGATTCCCTAGAGGACAATCAGCAAGGTGGTGGAATTGGCTCTGGGACCCTGTCTGTGCATAGTAGGGGTCTCCTGGGGGCCTGAGGACCAAAGGAGACACTGGAGGAACTGGATATCCAGAGAAAAATTAAAGTTTGGTAGAGGGTTCAAGGTCTAGGATGGTGACCCCAAGTTTGGAAGGTATATACGTGCACAGTAAGATTGGTAGGGGTCCTCCGAGTTCGTGTGCTTTTCTGAATGGTACAGAGCAGAGCCACCTTGGCCTCAGTGCTGGATTCAGGACAGGCTTGTAGCAGGTAGAGAATCCTCTGGTGACCAGCCCGAGCTTCCTGACCTCCCTGTGTCCTGCGTAGGAGCCCCCTATGGGCTCCAAGGGGAAAGCACGAACTTCTGGGAAACTCTTATATTCTTTGAGGGCTCTGGGTCCTAGAAGAGACCACCTGCCCAGGGGTACCCTCTGGGCTTGGAGTCTCCCTGGCAGGCTGCTCCAGTGGCCCCTTCCCCAGCCCAGGCAGGGACCGCAGGCCTGGTCTTCCTGCAGGGCTGGAGTTCGAGCGCTGGCTCAATGCCACAGGCCCACCACTGGCTGAGCCAGACCTGTCTCAGGGGTCCAGCCTCACCCGGCCTGTAGAGGCCCTCTTCCAGCTGTGGACTGCAGAGCCTCTGGAGCAAGCAACAGCTTCAGCCAGTGCCATTGACATCTCCAAATGGAGGACCTTCCAGACAGCGCTCTTCCTGGACCGACTGCTAGATGGATCCCCGTTGCCCCAGGGTGGGTCCCCCAATCAACAGGGTAGCCTGGGGAAGGGATGTGGCTCCGGCCCAGCCCTGACCTGCCCACCACCCCACAGAGGTGGTGATGAGCCTGTCCAAATGCTATTCATCCCTGCTGGACTCCATGAATGCTGAGATCCGCATCCGCTGGCTGCAGATCGTTGTCCGCAATGACTACTATCCTGATCTCCACAGGGTCCGCCGTTTTCTGGAGAACCAGGTGCAGCTACATGCCCGGGACATGACGGGGAGGGGGGAGGGGACAGCCTCTTCTCAGGGGCCCATCTCACCCCATCAGAGTGGAGTTCAGGCCACTCAGGCAGACCAGGCATGTCCTAGAGAGGGGACTGGAAGCCAACAGACCCAAAAGTTAGAGTAGAGAGGCCACAGTACAGGTGAGACGGGAGAAGAATGCAAAACTAGTTCAGAGTGGCCTGAACTCCAACACGGGGGGAAAAGTTGGGTACCAGAGTCCAGGAGTCTTCACTGGCATCAGCCTTGAGCTAGTTGGACTTAAGGCCTGTAGGCGTCACTTTCCATGTCTGGGTACAGAGGCCAGCCAAGCCTCTCAGGCAATCCCTATTCCTTGCCCAGTCCTTCCACCCCAAACTCTCCAACAGTCAGAGGGAGAGGTGAGGGTGAGACTGATGAGGGCACTGTAGTCTTCCTGAGTAGCTGGGGCACATCTGGATCTGGGAGGCGGAAGGCGCACAGGGAGCCTGCTAGTGTGACCAGAGGCTTTCCACAGATGTCGCGCATGTACACCATCCCCCTGTATGAGGACCTCTGCACCGGTGCCCTCAAGTCCTTCGCACTGGAGGTCTTCTACCAGACACAGGGCCGGCTACATCCCAACTTACGCAGAACCATCCAGCAGATCCTGTCCCAGGGACTAGGCCCCAGCGCTGAGCCCAGTGCAGAGACCAGCACAGAGTTGGGCAGTGCTGAGGCAGACACAAACCCAGACTCGCCAGCCCTGCTACTTGGGGACGAGGCCCCCAGTAGCACCATCTCTCTCAGGGACGTCAATGTGTCTGCCTAGCCTTGGTGACTGACCCTCAACCTCCCAGACACCACGATTGTGCCTTCTGTGGTCCGGGCGCCATGACTGCGCCTTGGCTCTGGCCACGAGCTCTGCCCAGGACCATAATCCCCTCCTACTGGCTCCAGGCCAGAGGCTTGGGAAAAGGATCTTGTGTCCATTGAGGCCTATGGACCAGGGTCCACCCTGTCCCTGCTCTCTGCAGGGCCCAGGGCTGGCCCATACCCACCATGCCTCCTGTCTCAACACTGACAGCCATGCCTCACCTTGGAAGCCAGCATCTTCTGAACACTGCCCTGGGGACAGTGACCCCAGCAGTCCCACAGCAACAACCACAATGTGCCTTACACATGCCAGAGACCCAGGATGCATGGCCCTGGAAGTGTGCTTTCCTGCAGAGCCCTGTGTCTGGCCCCGGGGCTCGACTTGCTTGAGGGACAGTGGACAGAGGGGCAAGGACACAGGCATTCCATCAGTGCAGGGGCAGGGGACAGAAGGAGAGGATGCACCTCTCAAGCAGGTCTCCGTCTCTGCACCTGGAGTCCAGGCCTGTCCAGTGGCTACCTGGGTACCATTGGTGCTCTCTGTGCCTGCCTGCCTGCTCGGAGAGGCACTAGGCTGTGGGCTTCAGCCTGGGACCACTGCAGCAGGAACCACGGTGACTGTCCCATTAAATCTCCACTTTGCAGACCCGACCTTCCTTCCTGTTTGTCACTACCCTGTCTTTTGCACCTGCCCAGCTGCCATGGTAGGGCCAAAAAAGATGAGAACTGGTCACAGGAGTCATGGTCATAGCCTGTCCCCATAGACAGACGTCGAGAGAGAGAGAGGTGAGAACCTACCCTAGAGACCGAAATGGGGAACAGTAGGTGGCCCCTTGTTCTCTGCTCCTCAATCAGACCTTGACTGAACATGGCCTCTTCAGGACCCTAAAGAGGCTGTTTGTCTCCTTCATTCTGGACTTTCACCTCTGTGACTCTGATTACACCCCTGCCTTCTGGCACTGGGGCACCCAGACCTCCACAACCAGAGTGCAAGGGAGGTGTGAGTGACGGGGATTGGTTGGGAATGCTGAGACTGAACTCTAGCCTGGCAAGCTATGGGGTTAGCCGTCTCTACTGACTAAGGCTCTATCCCATTCAAGAATGAGACCCATCCCTCACAACCAGCAGAGGGCAGAAGGGACAACAGCAGTGACACCTTACAGAAGAAAGGTGCTACTGTTCTCACTGCTGGAACAGTGGCAGAAACAATAATTTGCTTTGGCTGTTTTTTAGGCATTAGTGGCAGGGAAGGAATGGCGGCGAGTGAAGCTTGGCAGTGGGGGCTTGTTGGGATTTCCTCAGTTCTACACAGCAGAGACAGCAATTCAGGCAAATATAACTCGAAGACCAGCCCCTAGGGACCTATTTCCACCAGCCAGGCCCCATCTCCTAAAGGTTCCATAGCCTTCAAAGTAGCGCCATAAACGGATGGTCTGGTGTTCCAGATCTGAGCCTGGGTTGGGGGCAGGAGACGCTCTTAGATGTAAAACATAATGGGAGGCTTGGGGGGAGGGAGCATCTGATTTTAAGCCCCACTAGGTGGCATAACCAAGAGTCCTGGATATTCCACTCAGCTTTGCTCTCTGGCTGAGGTGCCACCATCCAGAGGGCCAACTTGAGGATGTCCTCACAGCCCTCTTCAATGGCAGAACTGCTTTCAACTCGTTCCTGCTAAGACTGCTTTCAAGCCTGCCACTTACAAACTCATCTGGGCTTCTCATTGACAATACAAGTTGACACCTTTGTGGTCTCCCAGAGCATGGATTCCAGTTTCTGGGTGCCCCCACTGTACCCACAGTGTCCTCCAGATGCTCCTTAGATCTGTACAAAGTCAAATTACTCCCAGAAGTTACAGCCATGGAGGGGTGCCTACCTAGAATGCCATCCTTAATGTCGATCCGCCATGGCTCTGCATGCCGTTAGAGGTACAGAGGAGCACACTTTCAACCACATCCTTGCATTTCCGGTCTTCATCTGTGCCCTTTCTCCAGCTGGCAAAGCTGGACTGCCTTGGATCTCTTCCCTGTAATATCTTGCTAGGGCAGCCTGTAGCTGTCACTCACAGCCAGTGTTTCCAGCTTCCTCTACTGTGCCTACCCGACTCTGCCATACTCTCTCTGCCTTGCGAGTCATCATCCATCACAGCTGGGCTTCAGTTGTTTTGCCCTCACGTTCCCATGGCAAACCAACATTTCAAACCCCGGTGTTTGCTGCCATCCACAGCCTACCCCAGTCAGTACCACATGCCCAGCGTCCTGTTGGCCAGCATCTCTCCTCTGGGAGGTCTCTGCATTAGAGGCTAACTTATACCCAACACAGACACTGGTGAGAGCCACACAGGGATGATGGGGGTATGTTGTCTTTTTCTCCCTCTGGGGCTACCCAGGGACCTGTGCTGGTGGAGGGGATTTCAAGTATTTCCAGGCAATGTGCCAGAGAATAAAAGCTGTAGGGGGTCATGTGCCATTTCTACCCCCATAGCCCACCCTGGCTGTGCCTAGGAGTATTTAGCAGGTAATACCAGTTAAGAAGCAGAGGTTGAAAGGTTGGGGGATATGTACATTTCAAAAGAGTAGGGATGAGCTAAGCATGTAGGAGCATGGATAATGAAGCTGTGGGTAAGGATTTAAAAAAAAAAGGGACCGGGGCCTGGAGAGATGGCTTAGTGGTTTAGAGCACAGACTGGTTTTCCTGAGGACCCAGGTTCCATCCCAACACTCAGCATAGCTACTTGCAACTGTAACTCCAGTCCCAGGAGATCTGACACCCTCTTCTGACCTCTGTAGATATCAGACACACACATGGTGTGCAGATGTTTATGTAAACCAAACACTCATACACGTAAAATAAATTTAAAAACATTTTAGAGGCCAGGCTCCTGATGGAAGAGACTGAAATCCACAGAGACCTGAAGCCTGCCTGAAGCAGTGGTATGAGGAGATGGTGAGTACCTAGAACCTTAGCCCAGGTCCTGAGGGCCCAGATCAAGTTTTCTGAGTCCCTTTCATCGGGCCACGTCCTGTGCCGTCTGGAATGTCCATTAGCGCTCTCCTCCACAGAGACTTGGAAAGTCTTCTGGAGAAGTTCTGGCATAAGGACAAAGCACAACTGAGATCACCCACTGGTTAGTGCCAGCAATGCAAAGCACAACATGGAACAAGTCAAGCTTGCACTCAAGCCAGCTGGGGAACACTGGCAGGGAACATTAGAGCACGCGGCCCACATAAACAGACTACACAGATAGGAAGGAATATGCCCTGTGAAACAGTAACAATGCTGACAGAACCGCCAGAAACCATGGACATTTCTATAAGATTTTATATATGAAACACTGGGGTTCATGATGGTGTTTCCATAGCGTATATATTATCCTCTTATTACCTTCTCATGCTCCTCTTCTCCACTAAACAAATTTCCTCCCGACCCCTTCCTCACTCATTCCCTTCTTCCCTCCCTTCTTTATTCTACATATTAGAGAAAAAAGGTTTCTGAGTCCTTCTTTATATTCTGTGTATGTGAGTGCCTACATGTACATGGGCCATCCATCACTCCAACAACCCCTCAGCCTTTTCCTGTTAACAGGATAATCTCCAGTTTTATCCAATCTCCTGCCAAGGACATAGTTTCATGCTTCTCTGTGGCTGAATAGTACTGAAGCTATATTTATGCACCACGTTTCCTTTATCCATTCATCTGTTGATGGACATCTAGACTAATACCGTATCTTGACTATAGTGAACAGTGCTACAGTAAACACAGATGCACAGGGTTCTCTGTTGTAGGCTCAGGATATTCCTTCAGATACAAACCCAGGGGTGGCTTAGTTTCATCATCATATCGTTCATTATATTTTTAAGTTTTTAAGAACTTCCACACTGGTTTTAATTGTAGCTGCACTAGTTTACATTACCTCCAGCAATTTTTGTTTGGTTGTTGATTATATTAACTATTCTGGCTGATAGAATCTCAATGTATGGTGTGTATGTGTGTGTGTGTGTGTGTATGTGTGTGTGTGTGTGTGTTTAGATAGCTACAGACGTCAATGTAATTTTAAATTTCCTTGATAGCCAGGGATGTTGAGATTTTTCATGTATTTATTATTTGTATTTTTTATTACATGTATTTATTTGTTTTGTCTGTGGATGCACTTGTGGCGTTGGTGCGCATGTGGAGGCCAGAATAGCCTGTGGGTGTAGGCTCTCTCCTACCATCTGGGTTCCATGATTGAGCTCCAGTGTTCAGACTTGATGGAAAACATCTTTACCTGCCAAGCCATGTCACCTCCCCTGTATTTATTCTTCTGACAACTTGCTCATTTAATGACTGAATTACTTGTGTGGGGTGGGGTTTTTTGGTATCTATTTATTTGGATTCTTTATAGATGCTAGGTACCATGCTGACATCCTCTCAGATGTTCGGTTGGTAAAGTTTTTCCCACTCTAGGCTGTCTCTTCACTGTTTCCTTTGCTGTGCAGGAGCTTTTGATTTTTGTGCAAGTTCATCTGTCATTCTTGTCATTTCACGGGCTATGGGAGTCTTTCAGAAAGTTTTTGCCTGTGCCTAGATCTTGAAGGGTTTTCTCTAGCAGTATAACACTTTCAGGCTTTATATTGAAGTCTTTGATCGGTTTTGAGCTGATTTTTGTTGAAGGCATGAGAGTGATCCACTTTCATTTTCTTTCATGTGGATGTCCCCTTCCCAGCACCATTTGTTGAAGAGGCTGTCTTTTCTAGTATGTGTTCTGAGCACCTTTGTCAAAAATCAGGGGTCCGAGCAGGCAAGATGACTCATCTGGCAAAAGTGTTTTGCCATACAAACCAGGCGACCTAGGTTCAATCCCCAGAACCCTTCTACAGGTAGAAGGAGAAAACCAACTTCACAAAGTTGTCTTCTGACCTTCCTATTTGTATATCATAGCACGCGTGCGCACACACACACACACACACACACACACACGGGGAGGGAGGGAGAGAGAAATTAATCGATTAATCACATGGCTAAATGGGTTATTTTTGGACCCTCTATTGTATTCTACTTGTCTACGAGTCTGTTTTTGCCACTAACATACTGGCTTCTACTACCACTATGGCTCTGCGGTCTAATTTAAAATCAGTGACACTGGTAACTTTGCTGTTTCTGCTCAGGATCTTTTATGCTATCATGTGAATTTTAAGATATATTTTCTCTATTTTGTGAAGAATGTACTTGGAATTTTGATGGGAATTACAATAAATCTGCCTAGAACCATGTTAAAAATTTTAAACTGAAAATTTGTTGGAATACTCACAGTGATGTGACGAGACTCATGGGCTGGACTAGCAAGACTAGCATCCCTCAGAGGTGTCTGCTTTGGTTCTTATTTCCAATTTCTTCCCCTGTGCTTGAGTTCTGTCCTGAATTCTCTGTGATAGATAGTATCCTGACTGGGTTTTGTTAACTTTGACACAGACCTAAACAAATCTGGGAAGAGGGAATCTTGATTAAGAAAAATCCCTCTGGAGGGACTGGAGAGATGGCTCAAAAGTTAAGAGCACTGGTTGCTCTTCCAGGGGTCCTAAGCTTAATTCCCACAACCACATGGTGGTTCACAACCATTTATAATGAGATCTGGTGCCCTCTTCTGGCATGCAGGCATACATCCAGGCAGAACACTGTGTACATAATAAATCAATCTTTAAAAAAGAAAAGAAAAATCCCTCCATATGATGGACCTGAAGGCAACTATGTGGTGTAATGTCTTGATTAAAGATCCATGTGGGAGGATCCATCGCACTGGGGGCAGTGCCACCCTGGGCAGGTGGTTCTAGAGTGTATAAGAAAGCAGGCTGAGCAAGCCACGGGGAGCAAGCCAGTAACCAGTACTCCTCCATTGCCTCTGTTTTAGGTTTCTAGGTTCCTGCTCTGACTTCCTTCAATGATAAGCTATGATGTGGAAGTATAAGCAAAATAAATCCTTTCTTCTCCAAGTTGCTTATGGTCATAGTGTTATGTTCAACAATAAAAACCCTAAGACCTGGGAGTATAAGGTGAAATTAACCCTTTCCAACCGGGCAATTGTGGTGTATGCCTTTAATCCCAGCACATGGGAATCAGAGGTAGGTGGATTTCTGTGAGTATAAGGCCAGCCTGGTCTACAGAGCAAGTTCCTGGACAGGCTTCAAAGCTACACAGAGAAGCCCTATGTCGAAAAACCAAATAATGATGATGTGGTCCAGAGGGGCCTGAGGGTATTGACTCATGCTGGCTGCTGAACTCGGTAATGTGTACAAGTCAGCCAAGTGATGCTTGTTTTGAAGGCATGAGGGGGTCATGGAAGGCAGCTGAGGCTTGGCACTGTGTAGCAGGGTCAGAATCCTAGAAGACAGCCCAGGAGAGGTTATTGGTGAAGGTGCAGCACAGTTACAGTGGAAACCCCCGCATATTGAAGATACCCAGATCCCCACACCATGGGATGAGCACCAGGGACAGCAGTGGCTGTAGAGTGGAGCTGGCCTGAGTCTGAGACATGCTCTGTGTGCTACGGATGACAGAGGCAGAGAGGTGGAGCCCTCGAGTCCCAGAAGTCAGACACTGAGCTTTACACTTTGCTTTTGCTATGATTTGTGACTGTGCCTGCTTCTTCCCTGTGGGAGCAAAACAAAATTTGTTTTTTGATTCTTATGGGAGCCTCCAGTTATGAGACTTTGGGTATTTTAGAGAAACTATGAGTATTTTAAAGAGACATTAGATTTATAAATGATGGAAAGTTTTAAAGCCTGTAGAACTTTTAAAGTTATTTTTGTTTTATATGGTGTTATTAATACAAGATCTTGATCTTGGGGCTGAACAAAAAAGGAAAGGTTACAGTTGAATACTAATGTGTTTGTGAACCACAAGGGTCAATCGTCCTGGTTGGTTTTTTCCTCAGCTTGATACAAGTTAGTCATCTGAGAAGAGGAATCTTTTTTTTTTTTTAGTTTTTTTTTCAAGCCAGGGTTTCTCTGTAGCTTTTGGAGCCTGTCCCGGAACTAGCTCTTGTAGACCAGGCTGGCCTCAAACTCACAGAGATCCACCTGCCCCTGCCTCCCGAGTGCTGGGATTAAAGGCGTGCGCCACCACCGCCCGGCAGAAGAGGAATCTTGAGAAAATGCCTTCCTAAAATTTTCCTGTAGGAGATTCCAGAAGGGTATTTTCTTGATCAATCGATGTTGGAGAGTCTAGCTCACTAGGTATGTGGGCTTTGGTTGTATATTTAGCAAACAACAAGCTAGCAAGAAGCAACCTTTTGTGGCTTCTGCATCAGTCCCTGCCGTGCCTGAGTTCCTGCCCCAACTTCCTTCAGTGAAAGAAATAGGGTAGTCAGAATATTCATTTTAAGGATGTGAAGACTTGCTCAGAGAGGTGATGTCCTCTGCCTGAGGTGCACAGCAGATATGTGGCTACTTCTGACCAGTTACCTGGAAGTGTAAGATGAAATAGAACCCTTCCTCAAGTTGCTTTTGGTCGTGGTGTTTATCATAACAAAGGTCTAACTAAGACAGCTTGCCTGGTTTTCTGCCTTTCCCAAAGCTGTCATGGCCTTCCTGCCCTCTATACTCCCAAGTCAGTGACTGCTCTGTCTGAACTGCAGCTTCTTCATTCATAAAATGGGAGAATAACTACCTCAGGGGCTCATACGGATCAGAATCTCAACACGTCAACCTGGTTTGACCCTTGAAGCCCTTGGGATCTGCCCAGGTGGGCTTCTCCTCATTCTCCCCAGGGAAGATTTCAGGAAAGACAGATAGTGTCTCTGCCCCAATATTAACCGGAAGGAGTCTTCTAGTTGGAAACTGTCTGCTGAGGAAGGAGAGAAGCCCAAGCTCCCAGGACCTTAGCCCCACAGCCCCTTAAATGAGACAATTCCACAGAAGAGCAATTCATACTTGACTGCCAGTCACGCCCCAAAGCCCATAACTGCCACTATTACTCAAGACCTAGAATCTCACCTCACTACCTATACCCTGAAAAGAGCTGTGGGATCCAGGACTCCGGGTGTGCTTCTCTAGACACACTTCAGGCCCACTGAAGTGTGTGCCAGGCTCCCATCACCTCTTATACTTGGAAGGCTCTAGGATGTGCATGGTGGCAGGTGAACCTGTGACTCAGGACCTGATAACGTGGAGAACCCATAAAATCCATACTTGCCTACTATTAAGTCCCTGGCTCAAAGGTAAGGCCTTTCTCATAGAGACAAGGCACCAGGCCAGCTCATCAGCAGACAACCCACATGGGATGCTGTGTGTACACTGTCACTCTTTAGCATCCCTAAAGTACCTTGCATTTCAGATCTGCACAAGTAGCTGTGTGTGTGCCTAACCCAAGTTCAAGTCAGGATACTTTTATCCAGTTCAGTCTCATGAGCTGCTTAAACTGGTTTGTCTTCCAGGCCTGCAGGACCTGGCATATTCTGTGTCTGCTGACACCTCAACCTCTAACATCTGCTGACCTGAGCTTGCTATGTCCAGGCCTGTCTGGATTTGTGATCTTCTTGCTTTCACCTCAATGCTGTAGCTACAGGGATGCTCCACACTCCAAGCTACAACTTTGCCGTTTGTGACAACTCAGCACGCTCCTTCTAGAAACCCAAGTCTCTCCTACACTGAAGCTTCAGATATTGGAATGAGTTCATCTCTGACCCCAACGGCAAGTGTGATATACAGTTTTTAAACGACAAGAGGGCTACCTCCCTCCACTCACTCCTAGAGTCCTGATTCTCTTTGTGATGAGACCATGCCACCTGTGGTGGGTCACAAAACATGTGGCCTGCACTTCTCCCTTCTCTTGAAATTTCCTCCGGCAAAACCTGTCCTGCAAGCTTGTGCAAAGCCAAATCACAGTGGCCACACAGTGAGGAAGTAAGGCAAGCCCCAGGCAAGCCTGTAGATATCTTCAGCCTGGCCTCACACTAACCTTATGTTCTGAGAGATCCTCAATCAGAACCGCAAATGACTTGCTCCCAATTCGCATCCTGAGGAAGCCGCAAGAGTGTTAGTTGTTACGTAGAAGATGGTGCAAACAAAATTCCTGCATGTCTTGCCACAAAGACCACAAAGTTTTCAGCAGAAGTTACGTCTGAAGTAACCACATGCTCAGTGAGCTCCAAACTGAGGTGACTTTACCTGACCAGCCAGAGCACTTGGCAGTATCACTGTCTGCACCAGGTTCTCAGTACCCTGGTCTTTGTCTCTGGCATGTCGCCATGTGATTACAAGCTGTCTCAGCAGATGGAAGTACTCCAGCTGACACGTTGGCACTTGGAGGCTGGCATGGGATACCTGTCTTTGTATCTTCTACATGCCGTACTAGGGAAGACCTCGGCAGACAGCAGGCTACATGTGTGTGTGCCCGGCTGTTTTTTTTTTTTTTTTCGAGACAGGGTTTCTCCGTAGCTTTTTTGGTTCCTGTCCTGGAACTAGCTCTTCTAGACCAGGCTGGCCTCGAACTCACAGAGATCCTCCTGCCTCTCCACAGCTTCATCAGAGTACCCATGAGGCAGTTTTCAGGGTTGAGAAACGGGGTGCAAAGTAGATGACTGGCCCTGGGCTCCACGGGTGGGCAGTGAGAGGAAATTCTTAGGGACTAGGTTAAGATGCCATGAACCTTGTTTGAGACCTAATCTCTTTCTGGGACTTCAGCTTTGTTGGATTAGGCCAGGCTGAGCTAGCATTGAGCACAGGGTTCCCAATCCGTGTCTCTTCAGCACTGCGATCACAAGAACATGCAATCATGATCAGCTTTCTCTGCGGGTCCTAGAGATGGAACTCAGGCTCTCATGCTTTACCTTTGACGCCATCTATCCCAAACTACTGTCTATCTAGAGCTGGGCACACCCTCCTTTCTGAATGGATGACCTCAGAGCCAGGAAGAGGTTAGACTCCATAGATGACTTAACTTCAGAAAACAAACTGAAACCGGGGTTATTCGAAGAGGAAAGAAGTAAACATGGCAGCCTATCGAAGACTATACCCTTGGCTCATTACTCCCTGTCTTCTCTGGCAGTCCCTTCACTGAGGACACCTAAACTGTCCCCCCTCCAAGACTCAGTCGCCTCTTGTTCCCCACCACTACCCTCAACCTAACCTGGGTAATCTGCAAGCTGACTCTGTTTTCTCATCCCGGTATCTCCATGGAAATGCATGACCAGCAGAAGTGTTCAGCTGTTACCACTCAACAGTGGACCGTATAGCGGCTCAGTAGAGGCTTTCCTGAAAAAGTCAAGACTACTCCCTTGAAAAACCAGAGCAGGCAGAAAGAAGGGCTCAGCATTGGATAAAAGGTAATCAGAAAGACAAATAATAGCCAAGCAAAAGCGGCCCCGAGGGGGCAAAAATCAGGGCAGCACTAATAGGTGGCAGGCAGCTGTCACAAGGTGAGGCTCCTTCTCCTCCCTTAACCCTGCATGAAGACGAAACACAGTTGGAGAAGCAACAGTGAACAGCCTCTGGCAAGTCCTTCCTAGGAACTGAAAGGGCCAGTCCCTCCCTGCAGGAGAGTGGATTCTCGAGCAGGACAATAGGTCACTGTCCTCGTATCCCCTCCGCACCGAGAAACTGTGAATGGAGCCGCAGGTCCAGGTGGTCGCCAACCAAACCATATGCCGGGCCATTCAGGGGCTCAAAGAAAGTTCCATCTGCATCCCACGGCCCTCTCTAGGATCCAGAGCGTCCGACACCCAACTGTTTTGAGACAAACGCCCAAGCTGGGCCAGTCTCAACCCCGGTGACACCTCTGCCTCCCCAGAACACAACCACCACGGCACAAACACCAGGTCGGCCCCGGAGGGGGAACAATGGGCCTTCCCGAGCCAGGTCCTCACGGGTTCTTTCAGAACCCAGGAAGGAAACCTGCGGTTTGCCAAGTTCCCGCCTGACACCGGAAAGAGCAACGCACGCCAGGAAGTGGGCGGCTCCTGTGATCAGTGTAGTACGCTGGGATCGCGCTGCGTGCTGGGGTGGGTAGCTGGCAAAGCGCCCTGAACCAAAGCGTCTTTTCAGTTTCCTGTGGTCTCCTAGACCTCGAGTTCAAGCGACTGCAGCTGCGCCGTCCCGAGAATAAGACAGAAAGATCTATCAGGGTAGCGCCGCCGCGAAAGAAGCAGAAAGACAGAGCTAACGCGAGAGCAGACCCTGCGAGTCCCGCCCCCCTGGACTTGGAGCTGAGGCGCAGCGCGTGCGCGATTCAGCAGCTGTGTCACATGACCCGAGCAGGGCGCCTGGTTGGCTGTAGTTGGGTTACCTGGACAACGGAGCCTGCGGCGTCGGGCGGGTCAGCACCAGTGGGTCTCGCGGGCTAAGCTGACCAGGTTTGCAGCGACGGTCACGCACACGCTCCCGGGCGACAACCGAGTCCACAGGCAGCAGATGGGAGCCCAGGGCGCCGAAGATGCGGGCGGTGCGGGCCGAGACGCCGGTGCGGGAGCTCTTCCGGGACGCCGCATTCCCCGCCTCGGACTCCTCGCTCTTTTTCAACTTGTCCACGCCTCTGGCCCAGTTTCGGGAGGACATCACTTGGAGACGGCCCCAGGTGCATCCGGTTCTCTCGCCTGGGCGGGTGTTGCATATAAGTTACCCGCAGAGGTGGGGCTCTGGGGTTAGCAGGACCCGCCGCTGCCTGCTCTGGTAGTTCCTCAAGCCCACTCAGAAGGATGTGCTAGCTGACCCTGAGGGTTGAGATGAGGTAGCTCCAATTCAGGAGGTTGGAAGCAGTCTGATGGTTTGTCTTTTAGATTTTGTTTTGGAGTATTTGTACTAAAATATAGTACAACCCAAAGTCAGGAATAAGGGAGTTGTTCTAATATGAATATTAGAAGCAGTAATTCCAGATCCCACCACCTACACGGTATAATTCAGCATACTTTAACAAATCCTTCCTCCTTTTTTAAATGTGCATTGGTGTTTTGCCTGTATTCATGTCTGTGTGAGGGCATCGGAACTGGAACTGCAGTTACAGACAGTTGTGAGCTGCCATGCGGATTCTGGGAATTGAACCCAGGTCCTCTGGGAAGAGCAACCAGTGCTCTTAACCGCTGAGCCACCTCTCCAGCCCCGACAGATCTTTCTTGGCTTTTTACTTTGCTTACATTTCTTTTAGTAGCTCCTGGCGTTGGGGTATGAACACCAAGAGGTGGGCACAGAACAGGGGCATGGTTGTGTTTAACTACACTGGGAAAATCTAAGGGGCTGCTGTTCTTCTCATTACTCCCTTAAATGGTACAGGCAGGTAGAACTATGTATTATAAATAGACATGAAAGTTCTAGTCCCCAGCCAGCAGATTCTGGATCGACTGGTCAGTTTATTGCAGATGTAGTCAACTGCACAATTTAACTTGCAGGAGCAAATCTATTTGATTGATCCAGAAGCTGAAGGTGGAGCTGCATAAGAACTGGCAGCACACCTGGTCATTGTAGCAGGCACAGCCCCACTTTCCTGATTCTCCCCAGCCTTCATCAGTGTTGGTCACTTACTATGTCCACACAGATCTGCACCTCACAGCAGTGTCGCCCTCTCATGACCTCAGAGAACTGTGGTAGATGTTTTTTTTGACTTCGTGCAGCTAAAATGGATGCCCAGGCCTAGTGGTTTTAGTTGGTGTTTTGAGATGTGGCTTATCGGCTAAACAAGACTGCCCAGGGAACAGTCTGGCCCACATGGATATAGTGCTACTGTATCCATGACAACTGGATGGATGCCATCCTTTCTATAGGCTGCACTGCCTGACTCAATGATGTTGATAAGCATCCTGGTTTTTTTTGGGGGGGGGGGCACGCTGAGAGTTTCAGGTTTTAGGTTTTGTTGTTGTTGTTGTTGTTTTTTTTAATAACATAAAAAATGGGTTTTACGTGTTGGCTCACAACCATTTGTAAGTCCAGTCCCCAGGAATCCAGCAGTCTCCTCTGGCCTCTGAAAGCAATAAATGACAGAGTCAAGCAAAACACTCGTGCGCATCAAATACAAACTAATATATGAATTTCCAGTGCCATGAGAGACCTGTGAAGGGTTTTCAGTTAAGGAGTAAGTGTGCTGGAATGTTTTAAGAAACTTGCTCTTTAGTAGCTAGGACACAGGGATAATACCTTTTTGTTTTTTATAGTGTAGCCATGTGAGTATATCCCTCTTTATGATTGTACCAACAGTAGTAAACAAGACAGAAAAAGAACACTGGGAAAGAAGCTCACTCCTGGGAGGGAGATGGTCATCAGGGCTAGAATGCAGGCTACCCTTTTAGTAGTGCTGGAAGTTGATCTCAGTGTTCAGGTTGGCCTGACAGCTGGGTGGAGGGGGCTTTGCAGTAGGCAGCTCTGAGAATGCTTTGGAAGGAGCGCCTGCTTAAGTAAATGTCAAAGTAGGAATCAAGAGTGGGTTCTTGGGCCATGAAACAGCTCAGCCGATAGTCATTTACTGCCAAGACTAATGAGCTATGTTTGATCCCTGGGCCCACATGATGGGAAGAAGAGAACCCACTCCAATAAGTTGGTCTCTGGCCTCCATACTCATACTGTGTCACAAGCAAACAGGCATAATTTATATAGATAGATGAAAACAAGAATGACTTCTTGATTCCTGACCAGAGTGATAGGTAGGTGGTGGTCCTCAGCAGCCCGATTGGCCTCCCTTGTTCAGGTGGAGGTGTCGGGTAGATGGGGCAGAAGATCAGGAAGGGTATGATAGATGGGATAGATGGTTTGTGGTCCAGCTGGACCTGGCATAGGGGTAGAGCAAGGGTCTTGAGACTTAGTCTTAAGTCTTCATGTATAAGTGTGCAAGTGAGGACCCTAGCAGGTAGTCAGCAACAGGTGAGATGCCGCAGGCGGTGAGGGAGACTACCAGAGGTGCATGTGATATCATAGAAGCTGATGGGAGCTTCCATGTGCTTGAGAGTCGGGGGCCAGCCAGCCGTTCTGAAAGTTACTAAATGATAGGAATGGCCATTAAATTTGACATCACAAAGGTGAAATTGAGGCAGTTTGGTGACATGATTGACTGAGGAGCAAGAGCAGACTTTGATGAGAGTGAAGGGCAAGGACAAAAGGGTTGGCAGTTTCTCTCAGAAGCTGTCATTGAAGGGAGCCTAGAAAGGGAATTCAGTGCTGCTAGATATTAATTCTGTCCTGCTAGCATGCTGGTGTGGTCTGCCCCAGGAGTGGAATGCCTGAACATACAGAAGGAGAGGGTATAGCAGTACAAGTCCAGCTCCAAGGTAGCAGAGGATGGATGCCCAGTGGCTTCTGGGAAGTAGGAGGACAGGTTGGTAGCTCAGGTGTGTGGGCAAAGGGGATGAGAGACAAACGGGGCAGATATGCAATTGTCTGTGGATGTGGGAAATTTCCTTTGTAGACTTTAACACAGTAGACTTTCTAGCAGTGTAGAGCACCCGTTTGATATTTGTCACCATGAATTTATGAAGTAGAGCTAGTTTCTAAACTTAGCTGTTTCAAAAAGGGTCATCCAGAATTGAGGTCTTGCAGATAAGGAAAGTATGTAGAGATGTTCGTAGGAGAATTGTAGCCAAGGAGGTGCTAGAGGGTAGGGGTGACGGAGGGTAGCTTCCCCTTCCCTTTTGGACCAGAAGCTTAGATAATCAGAAAGCACCTCCATAGCCTGCCCTGGATTCATGTGTTCTACTCTTAGCTTAAAGAAAGAGTAGCCGCAGGCGAGCTAACTGGATGCCTTGCTTTCAGGAAATCTGTGCCACACCTCAGCTGTTTCCAGATAACCCATGGGAAGGACAGGTGAAGCAAGGGCTGTTGGGGGATTGCTGGTTCCTGTGTGCTTGTGCTGCCCTGCAGAAGAGTCAACACCTCCTGGACCAGGTATGGGCCACCTTAGGCTTCTCCCAACTGGAGTCCTTCTGCCTGCACAGGACAGGAAGTTCTTCCAATAGCAGGGCTTGCTGCAGCACATTTGTGACTGCGCAGCATGAGTGGAGGGAAGGTTAGGGCACCAAGACGGTGACCCAAGTGTGTCCTGTTCACCAGTCTGGAATCACCCACACATTCGGGACACAAAAACAGGCCAAGCTGGCAGGTGGAACAGGGTCAGCAGAAGTATCTGTGTCTCTGGTTTGGAATTTGTTTTCTTTACTGGATTGATTTATTTTTTCATATGTAGGCTTTAAATACCAATAGGGAAAAGGTCATTGGAGTTGTCTTCTGATACTGGCAGACTCCATAAGAAAGGCATTGTGGATTTTCTTCCTTACAGAGCTGCCTGCTTTAGGTTGGCTCATTGTTCAGGGTTTTCAGTTAAGGCAACAGTATTGAGGTGGGTACCCCGTGTATGGCTTCTCTTGTGTCCTGGGCTAAGCTCATCGCTGTTGTTAACTCTTCTGTTAGATGCCTTACTGACATCTAACTTTCCTGTGAAAGGATGCTGATGCCATTGTTACCGTATTTCCTCTGCTCCTGAGTGTTGGAGCCAGCACCACACTACGTCTCCCTAGGTGCAGAGCCTGCTTTTGCCTAGCCAGTGACTGGCCAGTTTGGGGCACATGGCTTTGGGAAGCAGGAAGGGCTGCTAGGCTTGTGGCTACCTGTTACAGCCAGGTCTGTTGAGAACTGGGTTACAGAATTTGGGTGTGGTGGTGCATACTTTTAACCCCAGCACTCAGGAGGCAGAGGCAGGTGGGTTTCTTGAGTTTAAAACCAGCCTGGTGTACAGAGCAAGTTCCAGGATAGCCAGGGCTACACAGAGAAACCTTGTCTCAAAAAAAAAAAAAAGATTGAGTTACTGCCGCCTGCCAGCCAAAGCTTTGAATTCAGGTCAAGTGCTTATTTGGGGCAGTAATCGTGGTTAGCTGTAAGCTTTGGGGACATGAGTTATTTATGTGAAAATCTGGATTTTGTGTTCACAGGTTGAGTTTGTTGTGACATGGCCATATAGACCTGGCAGCCAACAGAGCAGAGCCCTTTACTCTCAGTGGGTGCTCATGTAGAGCTTCTGTTGAAGCCACTCTTAGGATACTGAGGCACACAATGATCCTCATCTCTCAGGTGTCTGCAGTGCTTCTGTGAGGCCACATTGTTGGGATGCTGAGGAGCACAGGTGTTGGTGGTCCCTCAGCTGGCCCATCAGATGTCTGCAGTGCTTCTGTTGGGATGCTGAGGAGCACAGGTGTTTGGTGGTCCTTCAGCTGGCCCGTCAGGTGTCTGCAGTGCTTCTGTTGGGATGCTGAGGAGCACAGGTGTTTGGTGGTCCCTCAGCTGGCCCATCAGGTGTCCTCAGTGTTCCATTGGGGTGCTGAGGAGCACAGGTGTTTAGTGGTCCCTCAGCTGGCCTATCAGGTGTGTGCAGTGTTCCATTGGGGTGCTGAGGAGCACAGGTGATGGTGGTCCCTCAACTGGCCCATCAGATGTCTACAGTGCTTCTGTTGGGATGCTCAGGAGCTTACCAAAGCTGATTTCATACTGTGTGTTTGGCCTCTCCTTGTGCATGTTAGGTTTTCCCTCCGGGACAGCCAAGCTGGTCTGACCAGAAGTATCGCGGTTTCTTCACCTGTCGAATTTGGCAGTTTGGACACTGGGAGGAGGTGACCATAGATGACCGTCTGCCTTGCCTTGCTGGGAGACTCTGCTTCTCCCGGTGCCAGAGAGAGGATGTTTTCTGGCTTCCCTTATTGGAAAAGGCATATGCTAAGTACGTATGGTATAGAAGTGGCAGGGCCAGCCAGCCTGGGTGGCATCAATAGTCAGACTGTTCCCAGAGGTCCAGCTCCTCTTCCCTGGGCTACAGAGCACTATGCAGTCCTCAGGGTCTGGCATCCAGTCCTGTGGTTCTTGGCATAGACACTCTGCTTTTTGGACTATGGTTTCCCCTCCCTGCTCACTCTTCCTTCCCATATTTCTCAGCACTCTGCTGAGAGGTCTTCCTCATTCCTCAGTCCCAGCACAAAGATGCTCCCATGTATGTTTCTGAACATCCAGCACAAGTGGTTCGTTGCCAGTTTTAGGGGAGTCAGGAGCCTGGTGTGGAGCAACACTTGCTTATCACAGTCCTGCTCTCACTGCAGTCCCCAGTTAAACACTCCTACATAGTGTTAGGCTTCTGAGGGAGGCTGGCTAATGGGCAGGTGTCTGAGCAGAGGTACTCAGGGCTAGCAGAATATCGATATTGGGGCAGTGGAGTTTGAGCTTCAGAGATGGAGCCTCTATGGCCCCTTGTCTTGTCCTTTGCTGCCCACACTAGAGAAGAATGGGTCTGAACCTGGGCAGAGAACAGCAGGGCCATAGCAGATTTGACATTAATAGATGAGTGAAGATGTGATACGAAGCAGAGGAGCAATCCAGGTGCAGTGAAAGGGTGACTGGAAGGCACTTTGGAGATGTGATGGATTGTGGGAATAGGAGCAGCAGGAAGCCCCCAGTAGAAAGGCTTATATACCTCCTATGCTTGTGATTTCCAGGGTCCATGGATCCTATGAGCACCTGTGGGCAGGGCAGGTGGCAGATGCCCTGGTGGATCTCACTGGAAGCCTGGCAGAAAGGTGGAGCCTGAAAGACATAGTGGGAGCCAGTGGCCAGCAGGACAGACCCAGTGGCCGAGAGCAAAGGACTTGTCGGCAGCTGCTCCGCCTGAAGGACCAGTGTCTGATCAGCTGCTCTGTACTCAGCCCCAGAGCAGGTACAGCCTGTGGCCACAACTCCTTTCACCATGAGCTTGTTATAGAGAAGGAAGTCTGTCCCCAAGAGGGCTGTCTTGGGTTTGTGTGTGTCTATTGTCCCTCCTTTAGAGAGAGGTGACCGTCTGGAGCAGTTCTTTCACCTAGAGCAAGGCAAAACCTAATTTATATCCCCTGTTGCTCCTAGACAGCTTAGGGGCAGTAGCAGGAACAGTGTCTAAGCTGACCACGATCATCCCTGCCCAGCTGGTGACCAACCAACCAAAGTCCAAAGCCATTTTCTATCGTACTGACATATTTAGGTTCATGAAGGAAAGTTTGTATACAAAAATAAGAAGAAAGAAAAGGTCACCCAAATAAAACTACTGTAAGCCACTTGCAACTCTTTAGTACCCTTTTTGAGTTTTCTCCTGTGTATACAACCTTGTCTTTTTTTTGTCGTATACCACTTTCTATGTTATTATGTAAACTTTGGAGTATCTTCCTCCATTGCTGGACTTGCTGTGATTTTCTTGATCCTTCCAGCAACGTTGGATAGTTCAGATCCTGTTTTGTTTTGTTGTTGTTGTTGTTTTGTTTTTGGGGGAATCATGCTTGCTTAGAACTAAAGTAGGTCTCCTGCCTCTGATGCACAAATCTTGAGACCGCTGGCAGTATAATGCCCGACTAGATTTTCTGATAATAATAATAGCGTAGTGAACACCTTTATAATTTACTATTCACATTTCAGAGCATTTTTTTTTAATATTTATTTATTATGTATACAATATTCTGTCTGTGTGTATGTCTGCAGGCCAGAAGAGGGCACCAGACCTCATTCCAGATGGTTGTGAGCCACCATGTGGTTGCCGGGAATTGAACTCAGGACCTTTGGAAGAGCAGGCAATGCTCTTAACCACTGAGCCATCTCTCCAGCCCCTCAGAGCATTTTCTATAACTGGTTTAAGAATAGGGACCTCAGGTGCTAGGAGATAGCTCAGTTAGTCAAGTGCTTGCTGCACAGCCTGAGGACCCCAGTTGGATATTCAGCACCCAGGTCAAAGGCCAGGCATGCCGATGGATACTTAGAATTCCAACTCTGAGGAGGTGGAGACAGGAGGATGCCTGGGGCTTGGTGTTCATGCAGCCTAGTTGAGTCTGTGAGCTCCAGGTCCCAGTGAGAGACTCTGTCTCAAAAAATAAGGTGGGCAGCTCCTGAGGAACAACACCAAGGCTATCTTTGGCCTGTACACATGTGTATATGCATACACCCCCTCACACACACACATGTATACACACGTAAATAATTAAGTATGACTATCAAAATAACCCAAAACTTGTTGGTAATCACCCTGGCCAGTCCAACAGGGAAGAGTTGGCAAGGCTGGGATCTCCTCAGCAGGGTGTGTGTTCACCGTGGCTCACGCTGGCTCCCTAAACCTCCCTCCTTGACCATCAGCTCCTTGGAACTGTTGATGCTGGGTGACTCTAAGTGGGATGGCTGATTCTTGACACTTCTGGTTTTGGGGAACCCCTTTCCCTGGCAAAGAGCTGCTGAAGGGCTGGAGTTGAGAGGGACCCCAAGAATGATAGCTGCAGAGCCTTTAGGAGTAGAGCTATGGTCACGGTCCTCCTGCCTTCTCTGGCTGCCACCCTCCCTGGAATAGCACTTCTTCTCTTTCACATAAGGGCCCTTTGTTTTGTGGTCTCTGGCCAGGTAGAATTCCTTTTGGCCTCAAGTCCTCAGTGTTGACTTCTGGTTCACGTGTTCCTTCTCCACCTGGCTTTGCCTAGGGGAGGCTTCTTTTAGCCATTGATGATCTTAGGTATGTTGTTGACAGTAATGGTGGTTTCATACTGATAGCTGGCTCTGCACTGGCACACGTGGTGAAAATAGAGACCCAGAGGAAGGAGTATTGTGTGCAGCAACAGTCCTTGGTGGCAGTGAGCCAGGGCCCAGCTGTTGGCCTTTCCTGGCAAGGAATGCCAATGAACACAGCAAGTAGCTGGCCTGTGTTTAGGAACAGAGCTCTTTAACTCTGTGGAGACCCATGCATCTCCCACAGGCAAGAAAGCAAGGATCTGTTTGTCCTATCCAGTTTGGGGCATGGTAATGCTAGCCCTGCACATGACTGACCTGGTCCCACAGGTGCCAGGGAGCTCGGGGAGTTCCATGCCTTCATCATCTCAGATCTGCGGGAGCTGTGGAGTCGGACTGGCCAGGGTATCCTCCTGTTGCGAATTCACAACCCTTGGGGCCGACGTTGTTGGCAGGGCCTCTGGAGAGAGGGGTGAGTACCAGGTGGGGGCTGCATGTGTGAGGAGGGGTTGATGCTCTGAGGGCATTCATGCCGCAATGCCCATCTGGCCTGGTTTGTGCTTATATCCAGCTGCCAGGATAGTGCTTGCTTTCTTATGGCAGAGCTTACCCAGCACCTGTCTGTGCACCCCCTTGCTTTGTCTAGGTCTTGGAAGACCTGGGATCCTACAGTTTTATTTATTTATTTATTTATTATTTATTTATTTATTTATTTATTTAATGGTGCTTTATCTTGGGTACCCATAGGATAGTGAATGCCTGGCCTGGGGTTTTGGTGAGTATGGCTTTGAGGGTGGCCCTCAGATAAAGTCCTCAGCTCAGTTTTAAGACCCGTCTAAGCCGGGAGCTCTGAGGCTCTTGGATCCCAACTCCCCTCGCGCTCAGGCTGGGTCTGGTGCTGCACTCTACTTAAGTGACAGCTCCTTCAGAGACCAGAGAGGCTGGGCTCAGGTGTCTTAAGAAGGCAAGTTCTCAGACATGAGGTCCCCCTGGGAAGGAGGAGTTCTGATGGACAGTCAGCACACAGAAGGCACCTTCTTAGCAAGGGAGTGCTGTGCAGCTGGCCATCCAGGGTTTGGTGGGAACTTGGGACTCTCCACCCCCCAGGGTCCTACTTCCCTGTCTGTTGATGTTCCATCTTGAACTTGTACTGAAATGACATTTTCTGCAGGGGTGAAGGGTGGAACCAGGTAGAGCCAGCTGAGGCATCTGAGATGCTGGCACAACTCCAGGAAGGAGAATTCTGGGTGGAGGAAGAGGAGTTCCTTAGGGAATTTGACGAGGTCACTGTTGGCTACCCCGTCACAGAGGCTGGCCACCTACAGAGTCTCTACACAGGTAGGACCCTCACAGGCTGGCACACCAGCGACTGGGTACAGCCCTTTCTGCCTCATGGACTGAGGACCTGGAGAAGGGGAACAGATGGGATCCTTAGAGGGTGGGCTGACTGCCACTTTTGTGCTTGCCTTGGCCTGTGGATGTAGCCTAGCCAGCAAGGTCCTCTCACAGCTGACTCGTGTGCTCTCCCACTAGAGAAGGTGCTGTGTCACACACGGGCACTGCCTGGCGCCTGGGTCATAGGGCAGTCAGCTGGAGGCTGCCGGAACAACAGTTGCTTTCCCTGCAACCCCAAGTTCTGGTTACGGCTCTTGGAACCCAGTGAGGTGTGTGTGGCTGTCCTTCAGAGACCCCGGAGGTGCTTCGAGGGCCAGACCCGGGCACTGGTGGGTGCCGGTCCTGCGCCAGTGACTCTCCCCGGCAAGGACTATCAGGCTGTGGGCCTGCACATCTGGAAGGTAACTCCATCTACTGGCCTCATGCTGGAAAGGTAGGCAGCCATATTGGAGGCCTGGGTCCCTAGCAGCGCCTGTCCTTTTCCCACGTCCTCTGGCCGCAGGCACCTCTGATATACCGGCAGATGCAGCTGATGCAACTGATTCGAAGCCTGTCCATCCCACCCCTGAGGTGGAGGCTAGCCTGATGACTACAATCCCATCTTCCCCGAAGGAAGTTTCCCATTATACTAGGGCTGCTGCTTGCCTTGTGTACTCCAGCCTAGCTGCCTTCCCCTGGCTCCTCCCTTACAACCTATACGTGTGCAGGGTTGTTTTATTGTGGGTCTCAGACACACATTGTTTGGTTGGTTCTGTGAACTAGTATCTGTTTCCTAGGACGGGTCACTGAGGAGCTGCTACTTGCTTACTCAGTGGCTACCTTTTGTTCATTGTTCCTTTACAAGTGTGACCTACCTCATGGTCGTTTCCTCCTGTAAAAAAGTTGCTGGAAAGTACCTTCTCCAGCATTCCCCAGGCTGCACTGGCCATGGGCCATTTTGAACATAGTTCTAGATTTGTCTGTTATGCACCTTTGAGGGAAGCCCTGAGTATTTTGAGCCCTGGCTTAAAAGGGTGGATATTATGGGCTGTCTCCTGGGAGCATTCATTGCCTGAGTGGTGAGGAGCAGAGAGGTAGAGGCCCAGTGTATTAATGTGAGTCTCCTTAGAGTCTCCTGTGTCCGATCATGCAGGTAGAGAAGCGGAAGGTCAGCCTGCCCAGAGTCCTGTCTTCACCCCCGGTAGCTGGTACTGCATGCCATGCCTATGACCGTGAGGTCCACTTGCGCTGTGAGCTCTCCCCAGGCTACTACCTGGCTGTCCCTAGCACCTTCTTGAAGGATGTGTCAGGGCAGTTCCTGCTGCGAGTCTTCTCCACTGGGAAAATCTCTCTCAGGTGAGGAGCCAGTGCTAGCTGGGCTGAGGCCTGGCAAGGAGCAGGGGTGCACTCGGTGTGAGGGTAGGACTTGGGCAGGTTCCTCTGGACAAGGCTGCCATTGCCTTCTGTACTTGTCCTCCCATCAGTGCTGTCAGGCTGGCCACCAAGGCTTCATCACCTGGAACAGCCCTGCCTGCAGGCGAGTGGGAGACTGTGCAGCTGCGGGGCTGCTGGAGAGCTGGCCAGACAGCCGGGGGCAGCAGGAACTTTGCCTCTTACCCCTGCAATCCCTGCCTCCCCTTCTCCGTTCCTGAGGGTTCTGGTCCCCGCTACATCCGCATCACCCTACACCAACACTGCCGACTCAGCGACAGCCAGCTTCACCCCATTGGTTTCCACATCTTTCAGGTGAGCTAGGTTCCAGGAGAGGCCAGCTGCTGTGACACAGGGGCTGGATTCTGTCATTTGAGCCTGTTGGTCCAGCTGCCTGGCCTCAAGAAAGACTCACTTGGAAGTTCACAGAGTCCGTATTTGCTGGGGTTGTCTGGGGCAGTTCCCCTGGCTCTGAAACCAGACCAGGGAACACACTTAGTAAAGTTTGAGTTGGAGAAATAGGAGGAGAGAGAGGTAATATGCTAGAGGTCCAGGGTCATAGGCTACAGATTCCATGATGGCAATAATGAGGCTTCCCTCCTATGAGGCTTTGTTCATTTTGGGGCCTCACTTCCCAGTGAGCATTGGCTAAGTGTGTGTTGGGCTGCATCAGGATTCGTTGTGGTGGGTGGAAGCATGCATGCCTGGATTGCAGGTGACATGGGGAGGAGAGAAAAGGAACTTCGCATTAAGAAGGTTCTGTTGAGGGTGTCAGTACATCACAAAAAGCTGAACTCTTGGAGTCTTGAGTCAGGCCACCTGGAACTCTGACAGGGCCTCTGGCAAATGTGGCATGGCTCCATGGCTTTTGTCCATGGCAAAGGGGTTTAATAAATAGCTCAAGGACTGAGAGCATCAGCTACTCCAGCTGACCCTGGGTGTTATGCCCTCAGCTGGTACTGTTCAGAGGGAGAGCACATCATGCCATCCTGTGTAGGCCTCCATGCTGATTGCACTGTTGCCCCAGGTTCCCGCAGATGGTGAGAACCAGAGTGCATGTTCCCTGCTGCTTCAGGAGCCGTTGCTAAGCTGTGTACCGCATCGCTATGCCCAGGAAGTGAGCCGCCTCTGCCTCCTGTCAGTGGGGACCTACAGGGTTGTGCCCTCCACCTACCTGCCAGATACAGAGGGTACCTTCACAGTGACCATAGCGACCAGAATAGACAGGTAGGACGCCAGGTCCTCAGCACTGTAGCGCTTCCTTCCATGTGAGTCTCCTGCTTGACCCACGTGCCCACACTCCTGCCTTTCTGGCAGAGCCAAGAGGGCTCTGAGACTCCTATGGGTTTTGGGACTCCTTGCTAGTCTAAGCCTGGGATAGGGCCTGGGTCTGGTGGGAGGTGTGTAAGGCAGGCTTAGGGGCTGACTTGACATTCTCTCCACAGGCAGTCCATTCACAGCCAGGAGATGCTGGGCCAGCTACTCCAGGAGGTTTGTATGCAGTACCCTTGCCTAGCTTGGTTCATCTACCTATGTCTCCTTGGTGGTCTGGGGTCTTAATTCCCTCATCCTCCTCCCAGTAGCCTTGCTGCGAGTAGCCTCTATCTGACATATAAAGTGCTGTGACCCCCTCATAAAGAGTCACAAGGCAGAGCTTTCAGGGATTTGGGAGCTGAGACTGAGTCTTATTCTCAGGTATTTAGAAGGACGGTGGGGAGCAGAGGGCAGGGCCCAACCTTACCTTCTCTCCCTGCAGGTCTCCTTCATGGCAGTGATGAAAGCCTGACTGCCGCTCCCTGACTCAGCATCCAGGCACATCTCCAGCCAGCTGTGAGCCTAGGGCTGCCTGTGGATCCGGAGGAGAAAGTAGGGTGCTTTGTCTTGGATAGAAGACATCTCGGAGTCCAGTGGGTGCTGTAGTGGACTAGGACTCCCAAGTGACATCTTCATTCCTCAGTGAAGACCAGGAGATTCCTGGTGCCCAGGCCTGCCAGAAAAGGCTCTGCAGAACCCTCACGCCCTTCTTGACGTCAGGAGCCTTACACCAGGCGGGCAGCTGGTGACAAATGTTGAAAACAGTTTATTACTTGAAATATTTTTAGGAATGACTTTATAAATAAACATGAATAATTTATGAATTGGTCTTGTTTCACAAAGCCCAAGGTCAAATTAGCAAATTAGCATCCTAGTAGTCAGCTGCACAACTGGGAGGTGTCAAGGGGTGAGGGCAGGCAGCATGGGCTCTGGAGGAGGTAGGGAATTGAAAATGAAAGATTTCGGCATAGTTTTAGCTTCCTACTTTGGCCTTCCTGAGCTGCGATCTGTGCCTGTGTGGTACTCAATTCCAGTGATGTGCTAAGGGTATTGATCACTTCCTTAAGTCAGTCCCAGTTAGATAACTGGGGTTGGGATGGCTGTGATGAGTGTGCCTCCTGGACTTGCACAAGCTAATCTTTGCTGGACTGTTACAAACTGCCACTCTTGTGTCCTACTGTGGCAGGCTTTGTCAACATAGGTCATACCCACAGGCCTGTCGGATACCTGAATAGCCTACCTGCCTAGTACACAGCCATGGAGGAGAGGTCCAGAATTTCTGTTGGTGGGGGGACTTCTGATCATATTAATGTGGACAACAAGCATCCTCTTGTGGGCCAGGTCTTTGGACTGTATCAAGGTGCTTCCTTCTTCATCCTTAATTGATTTGCTTGGTCAAATGTCTGACTTGTGGCCCTCTACATCGCCCCTGTTGATAAACCATAACTTCCGTAGGCAGCTATTTTCGGTGCCACTCTTATTGACAAGGCCTTTCACCTCACTTGTCTTCTTTGGAATTGGATCCCACCATCCTTGATGTTTACCAAGCCCTGTAATGGCAGTTTCCACAATCACCTGGCCTGCAGGACTAGCTTAACTAGGGCGGGAGTAGAAAGACCTGGTCTTTCCTTTAAAATTAACACTTGAGGGCTTCGATAAAGCTGGACAGCAGCCACCTACAGCTGCTCCCTCGACAGCCATCCCTGTCGTCCCAGAGATCCCTCTTTAGTCTGCACCTAGACAGTGTGCTGAGTCCATCACATCCCCATCCATGCTCACCTTATTCAACATCACCTAGACAGTGTGCTGAGTCCATCA
>JABTXL010012661.1:0-34231 GCA_025134845.1 Neodon shergylaensis | reverse complement strand
CACATCCCCGTCCATGCTCACCTTATTCAGCATCACCTAGACAGTGTGCTCTTCTAGGAGTGTCACTAGACACTCCCCTCTTCATGTACACCTTATTCAGCAGCAGAAATAGCAATTGGATTAGATAGGACAATCACTCTGGTTAGGCCCTGCTGTCTCCTCATTACCTATTATGAACCCTTGCTCTTTGTGAGTAGTGGGTAATCCAGTTCCACAGCTTAAATTTTTTTTCCAGAAGTACACAGCAGAATGGGATTAGGGGCAGCTCGTTTGGGTAGAAACAGAACTCTCTTTGAGACACTTGGGCAGCCCCAGTCTCAAATTTAGGGTTTTAGAAGGATGGAGGCCTGAATGAATGTTCCTCGTGGGGCTGAAATGCTCAGTCTTGGGGTTCCAGCCAGCTCTGTCACCTGGGCAAGGCTGCCTCAAATGTAAGATCCACCCTAAAGACCTGTATTGCCACAAGGGGCCTTCCCAGGGGTTCCCCTCCAGCTGCTCCCTGAGCTAGCATGTTTATTATTTGTTGTCCCTTCCCCTCTCAACAGTGTCTGTTTTGGTAGTTCCAGGGACATCTGAGGATGACTCTTGAGGGAAGCCCTCTACTGACAGCTTACAGGAAAGGCCCCTGGAGCCCCTGTCCCCTCAGGATGCCCTAAGTAACATATCTGAGCCTCCACCCAGTGGACTTTTCCCACCTCCAAGAGCTATCAGAGATCTCTTAGGGGGTGAAGGCATCCGGATCCCCACACCTTTGTCCACTGTTCAAAGGCTATTGTGCCTCTCACCAGTGTCACCACCGGCCAGTTTTCCATGACTCCTGAGGGAGGCCTGAGGACTCCCACAGAATGGGCTGTGGCTCCTCAGTGTGGTTCACTCCAATGACCTCCAGGAGGTGCACTGAAGCTGTGGCCGGCTCTTCAGGATCATGGGACCATTTCAGCTAGATCCTGCCAGCCTACCTTCCATGATCTGAGGAGTTCCAGGTGTCTAGCTCAGGCAGGGGCTAAGTGAGCAGCCACCAGGATGTTATTTCTCAGGGTAGCCCTGGTTTGGAAGGGTGAACATAGGCTACTGTTAAAGGGCAGGTGTAGAGTGGCACCCCAAGGCCATGGGGTCACCACTGGGGTCTGAAAGCCTGCCCCCCACCCCCAAGTTGGCACCTTGGGAAGGTGGCTGGGATACAAGTGGAGACTGCATGAGGGGCACTAATGTTTGTGGTGGTTGGTTAGGGCCAGATCCCACCAGCCTGAGTATGCCAAGCCCTGTGGTGGCCTGGCCTGCAGGACTGCCTTAACCAGGGTGGGAGCAGGCTTGAGGGCTTGGCAGGATCTTGTCAGCCTGACAGGGTTTAGAATCGCTCAGAAACACCGTGAGCATGTCTGTTTTCAGAAGATTAACTGAATTTAGCGGGCCCAGCATGAATGTGGGCGTGCCATCCCGTGGGCTGGGGCCCAGATGAACAAAAGCCCACTATCAGAATCTGTCCCTGTTTCCTGACTGCAGATACGGTGTGACAAGCTGCCTCATTGTCATACATTGCCATTGTCACATTGCCCACCATGAGACAAAGTCATATTCCATCATGGCAATGAGAAAAGTAGCTAATACAGTGACCTTATAAAAGGGACCTTAGAGAACCTCTTTACCTCTCCACCATATGAGGCTGCAGGAAGATGACCAGCCATGAACCAGCCCCTGGATCCCTGTGGCCTTGCTTTTGGACTTGCAGCCTCCAGAAGAGTTAGATGCATTTCTGTTGTTTATAAGCCGGCTGGTATGTGAAGCCACCCTGGTGGGAGCAGCAGGTTTCTGGGAAGAGCTGGGGCATCTCAGCAGGGCCTGTTTGCCTTTCATGGTGTCCAGGGCCACACGGTGCCTGCTGAGCAGACTAGATCATTTGGTGGCATGAGGGGTAGTTCTGGCCCATCCAGAAGGGCGGGTTGGGTGTGTCTGTGTGAGAATGTCTCCTCCTGGGAGACTTTGACCACTCTAGCTCCTTCCCAGTACTTCCTGCTCCAGAGTAGTGTGGGAACGCCTCCTGGAGCTGTATGCTGGCTGTCCGTCTCCTGTTTTCACCCCTCCTTCCTCCCAGGCTCAGTCAACCTTGAGGGTCCAGAGCCTCTAGGGTGAGTATGGAGTCCTGTCCTGAGGCAGGGGGTCTTGGAGGAGCAGCTTGGGATAGGAGGCTAAGAGGGCTGGGGTAAGCTGGTGAGAGCCTTGGGCATTATATAAGCCAGCCACAGATCCCATGCTCTGTCACTGTACTCTCGTGACCCCTCTCCCTCTCCCTTCCCTCCCTCTCTCCCTTCCCATTCATAAGCATGTCTTACTAACCTACAAGGCTTCCGAGGTATGCCTCTCTTAGTTTTTCCTGTCTTTTTGTCCTCTGATATTTGCCAGATCTTCAGCCAGGTTTGCCCCCCTATGAAGTTAATGGAAGAATCATTTTGTTCTTGGAAACCCACTGCAGCCTCCAGACCCACCACAAAGCTCTGGTGGAGCTGTGCTGTCAGAGGGTGACTTTCTGCTCTGCTCGGGCAGGCCGACCGGCTTTGTTGGCTGAGAGCTCTTTCTACCTGTCCCCCATGGTGCTTAGACCACATCTGCAGGGCTTTGAGTCCTCCACCTGGTGCTGAATCCCCTGGCCATTGCTCTTTTGTCCTCTGAGAGACAGCACCCACACACCTGTTGTCTCAGGTCTGGCCTGGAGCCACATGGCCTGTTTCCCTGCATCTTGGGAGATACAGGTGTGAGGCTCAGTCAAGGATGTGTGCGGTCCCCCACCCAGACCAGAGCTTAGGCTAGTCTTAACTTTCAGCTCCTGGGATCCTTGCTCCTCTGCAACTGGCTACCTACCAGGAAGGTGTGCATAGCTTCGGGGGCTGTTGGGCCAGGGATCAGCGTTGTGCTCTGTGGGTGCTCAGGGTCTGGGTAGGTGTTGTGTCAGGACACTGGCATTTGTACCTATAACTGCATCATAATTGAGCTGGACTTGTCCCTCATCCTCCAGCCCCAGCAGGGATGCTGAGCAGGAGGGCTACTCACTTTCCACCACATCTTCCTCTCCCAACCTCACTTCATCCTGAGACTCCAGAGTGTATATGTTGGGTGACAGGTACACTGTCTTAGATGTCCCAGTGTCTTAGATGTGGCCAAGACATCCAGCACCCCCACCTTGAAGCCCGTGATCTTTTAGGGAGGACCATCTACACACAGATAGCCTTGGCATCTAGACAATGAGATGGCAGATGAACATAGAGTATTATGACAGTGGATTAGTTGGGAGCAGAGCAGAGGCTAGGCACCCTCAGGGATGGCCTGCAGCATGGGGACAGCACCTAGACTGGACTGGAAGGGCAGGCAAAGGCATTATGGGACTCCAGGACTTGAATCTTAACTATGTGGGCAATAGGGAGTGCCCATAGGACTGTGGGAGTCCTCGCTGGCTGAAATCTTGCAGACTTCCATCTAGAAGACTTTGTATCCATGTGGGTGTTTGAATGGGAGGCCATAGAGTCTAAAGAGGCCATGATCGAGTGCAGCCAGGAGCCCAGTGAGATGTGCTGTCTGGTACTTCATTGGGTCAGTCCCCTAGGTTAGTCTAAGGAGAAGAGGATCTTCCTCTCTTAGAGATCTAGGGTTGTCTGAATTTCTCTCGGCAATATCTTATAACTCTGAGAACACAGTCTTCACATTTATCTCTTAATATTTCACAAATGGTATTGTAGTTTTAGCTCCTAATTGCTTATTACTGTATAGAGATAAGTTGTTTCAGTCTATTAATAGAGTGCCCTATAATTTTCTAATCCACCTATTAGTTTTAAGTTTCTGCTTTTTTTCCCCTGGTAAATACTTACGGCTTCTAAGTGCGCATCTCAACTTAAGGTGACAGTACCGTTATTCCTTTTCAGTGTCCCCCAACACCTTGTGCTCTGTGCCCATTCTGCTGTCCAGTGCCATTCTATAGCAATGGCAGGAGCCACTCTGTTCCTGAGGTCAGAGGAAAATTTTTAGCCCCTCCCTCTCTCGTGAGGTTTCCTGTCAGTCATCTGCGGATGTCCTTTATCACACACGGGCCCATTCTTTGAGTCCTAGATTGCTAAGGGCTTTATCTTTCAGGAGTAGGAGGTTTTGTCAAAATTTTCTGCATTTATCGAGAGGATTATATAAATTTCATTTTTTTCCCTGTTCATATTTTTCCAGTGATGAATTCCGCTGACAGATCACACTTCTAGGGAACTGGTTGATGGCGTGAGATTGGTCGGTTTACATATTGTTGTGTTTCACTCGCTGGGGTTTGAGGAAGGATTTCCATGTCCACGTTCATGTGTGACACTGGTTTGCCTTAGAGGATGCTCTGGGGACTGTCCCTCCATGGTGCTCTGAATGTAACCAACATTAAGTTCACTTTATCCTTAAATGCAGGAAGGACCTCACCAAGCACACTATCAAGCTGGGGTGTTTTCTTAAATTATGAACTTAAGAACTTTAATGGATATAAACTATTCTGTTTTCAACCAGGAGCACAGTGCTGTCCCCAATTCTGTACTGTGTCCTGAATGTGACAAAAACCTCTAAGAATAAGAGTTTCATGGTCACTGGGAATAAAGAGAGCTAAGCACCCAGGCTGTCCACATATTCACTATGACCATGAATAACTTTGACAAAGTGGTAACTTAATAAATTCATCCATTTTATCAAAGTTGTCAGATGTGTTTGGTTAAAGTTATTACTACTATTTTTAGCCTACTAATGTTGGAAGTCCCCCAACTCTTTTCTTTCATTTCTCATATCAGGGATTTGTACCTATTTTGTTTTGACAAATCTAGCCAGAAGATTGCCAGTTTTATTGACCTTTGCATTTAACCAGCATTTTTTGTTTTGCTTTGTTTTGAGATGAAATCTCACTAAGTTGTGTAGGCTGCCGTTGAAATTGCTGTAGGTCAGACAGGCCTCGAACTCAGGACCTTCCTCCTTAGTCTCCAGAAGAACTGGGGTTGCAGACCTGAACCACCAGGCCAAGTTTATAACCAGCTTTTAAAAATTGATTTTCTAAGCCGGGTGATGGTGGCATACGCTTTTAATCTCAGCACTTGGGAGGCAGAAGCAGGTGAATTTCTGTGAGTTCAAGGCCATCTGGTTTACAGAACACGTTCCAGGACAGCCAGAACTACACAGAGAAACTGCCTCAAAAATTTTTTTTGCTTTTGTTCTACACATTAAATTCCCCTCCCTCCCTTCCTCCCTTCCTTTCTGTTTCCTTTCTTCTACTTGTTAAGTTAGTTTGTTGTTTTCCCATGCTCTTACAGTGGAATATCAGCTCAATGATTTAGCTTTCTTCTTTCCTGAAATAAACAGGAAAGCTACAAATTTGCCTGTAAGCATGGCATTGACTTCTTTCATTAACATCAATAAGTTCTGTTTTCATGGTCAGTTTAAATTATTTTTTATTGTTTTTATTGAGCTATATATTCTTCTCCCCTCCCCTCCCTTCCTTCCCCTTCCCGTTTACCCTCTCCCGTGATCCCCACGCTCTCAATTTACTCAGGAGATCTTGTCTTTTTCTTCTTCTCATGTAGCTTAGACCCATGCATGTCTCTCTTAGGGTCCCCTTTGTTATCTAGGTTCTCTTGGGTTGTGCATTGTAGGCTGGTTTTTCTTTGCTTTATGTCTAAGAGCCACTTATGCGTGAGTACATATTATATTTGTCTTTTTGGGTCTAGATTACCTCACTCAATATGGTGCTTTCTAGATCCATCGATTTGCCTGGAAATTTCAAGATGTCATTATTTTTTACCACTGTGTAGTACTCCATTGTGTCAGAAAATTAGGAAACAACCTACCTCAAGACCTAGCAATACCATTTTGGGGTATCTACCCAAAGGATGCTCAATCATACCAGAAGAACATGTGCTCAGCTTTGTTCATAGCAGCATTGTTTGTCATAGCCAGAACCTGGAAACAGCCGAAGAATGGAATAAGAAAACGTGGCACATTTGTTTCCAAGTATTTTTTAAAGATTTATTTATTTATTATGTATATAATGTTCTGCCTGCATATATTCTTGCATGCCAGAAGAGGGCACCTGAACTCAGTATAGATGGTTAAGAGCCACCATGTGGTTCCTGGGAATTAAACTCAAGACCTGGAAGAGCAGCCAGTGCTCTTAACCTCTGAGTCATCTCTCCAGCCCTCAAAGTATTTACCAATGCTCTTTCAGTTATTGCTGATCTTTGGTTTGTTCCTAAATGTGTTGTTTTGGAAGCATTTCAAGTTAAAATTTTTTTTAAAATATATGTTGTGATTTTTTGAGACAGGGTCACATTATGCAGCCAAGGCTAGTCTTGGACTTATAGCCACTCCCCTGCCTCAGCCTCACATGTACTGGGATAGCAAACGTGTGTCATCACCCCCAGGCTTTGGAGCTTTCTTTAGGTGCCATAGCTCTTTGTTACTGATTTGTTGTTAAGTTTAATTATATTTAAGGAATATACTTTGCATAACTTAAAGACTTTAAAAAAACCTGTGTGTGTGTACATGCATGCATGTGCATAGTGTGTGTATGAATGCATGGGTTTAGGTCCCCATGAAGGCCAGAACATCGCATCCCCTGGAGCTGGAGGCACAGGCAGTGATGAGCCACACAACATGGGAGCTGAATTAATTCAGGTCTCCTGAAAGAACAGTATATGCTCTTAACCTCTGAACCATCTCTCCAGCTCCACTTAAGGCTTTTTAATGTTTATGGTTTAGTTTTTTGAGACAAGCACTCGTAGGTTGCCTAGGCTGGCCTTGAACTTGTGATCCTTTTGGCTTAGCTTCTTGAGTGCTGGGAATTATAGGCATATGCCACAGTACCTGACTTTTAATTTGACAGAGATGCCTTACAGCTGACATGTGGCCTATTTTGGAGAATGTTCTATGTACATTTAAAGGTAATCATTGTCCTGCTTGTTGTGCTGTTGCTAGGTGTGGTGTCCTATAAATTCCATTCAGGACAGATCAGCTGGTTCCCCAATGTAGTGTGTCCTGACTTTTGGTTGCTTGTTCTGAGTTCCTGTGAAAGACATTAAGTCTCAGTGCTCAAATCATAGAACTTCTCCATTATTCTCTATTGTTTTTCTTTTACTCTTAACTTTTCTTTGTATTTAAAGTGCATATCACACAGCCAGCATATGATTGCTTCCTGGTTTTTAAACCCACTTTTAATAATTGTTGCGTTTCTTTTTTTATTTTTAGGGGTGTTTGTATGTGTGCAGGTGAACATATAACAACACATGCACACACATAGAGGTCAGAGGGCACCTCTCAGGGAGAGGTTCCCTTTTCCTTTGCTCAGGTAGCTCTCTCTGTTTCCACACTGCATACTCCAGGATGGCTGGCACACAAGTTTTCAGGTATTTCTCCACTTTCCATCTCCCATAGAAGTTCTAGGGTTACAGATGTGTGCCGCTGTATTCGGCCTTTTCCCAGGTCACCCAGCTTTTGTGGCAAGTGCTCTTACCTGCCGAGCATTCTCAGCTTCTCTTCACTTTTTTTTTTAAATTTATTTATTATGTATACAACATTCTGCCTCGAAGTATGCCCGCACGCCAGAGGAGGGCGCCAGATCTCAGTACAGATGGTTGTGAGCCACCATGTGGTTGCGGGGAATTGAACTCAGGACCTCTGGAAGAGCAGCCAGTGCTCTTAACCTCTGAGCCATCTCTCCAGCCCCTTCTCTTCACTTTTTGACTGGATTGTTTATACCAGGCTACATTTAAGCAACTGTTAATTTCATTTGGTTTGAAGTGACCATCTTTGTTTTCTGTTTCTCTTGGCTGCCCACTGTGCCCTTCCCTGCCTGTGCTCTCCCAATTTTGGATAGTTGACATCTTGTTTTCTGTTCCAGTCATCTCTCATCTCCTCAATTATGTGATCCCACCCTTTTGTTTTATTTTCAGTGATTATTATAAGATTTATCACAAGCATACTTGATTAATTGGAAATGGGAAAGAGGAAAGGAAGGAAGATTGAAAACTCAGACTCACAAATGTGGCATAGGCAGTAGAGAGGTCACTCTTTGGGTTGAGAAATTCTAGGGAATTGGCGTTTGGAAGATGATAAGGCTCTCTGGGTACAAATTGATGCTAAAGCACTTTGGCGGCATCTGAGAGAAAACATCTGTTAGCAGAGCCCTGCATGACCAGGCACGCTCATACCAGAGTCGGGGCTGACAGTGCGGGGTTGTGAGCACAGGTAACGGTGAGATCAGTGGGAGTGGGAAGATCTGCCTGTGGAGCGTATGTGCTATGACAAGTTTGGGATCGAGATAGCTCACGGAAGACATAGTGTGAGTGGAACGGTTGGAGTAGGAGGAGGCAAGGTTGCATGTGTGCCGCGGCCACCACAAGAGGAAGTGGCTTTGTGGTGGTGTGGGCAGGAGAGGGTTTCGGGCCCTCCAAGGTCATTTTAAGTTCTGTCCCTAATTTTTCTGGTGGGTAAATGGGAGTTCATTTATATTATCCAGAATTTCACTAAAATAGTTCATCAAAAACAAAAAAAGTCTCCAAAGTGAGGCTGTATTAACTTTGTTGGATGCTGCCTGCAGGAGAAGCAAGATAGTGTCTACCAGGTACGTACTGGGTCTAGTGAACTGGGAGTCCACAGGGACTGCACGATCCAGTCCACATTTCAGTGCTGAGGGAGTTGAGGAACTGGACCTTGAGAGTGAAGATGAGTTTTTGTCCTCTCTGTGCAGCCAGCTCAGCCTACTCTACCACAAGTAGGGAAGAGTTCATTTAGACAGCCTTTTCTGGGGCTTCATATTGGTAAATGGAAGAGACGTCTCCAGGACTGACCTCAGAAAGCAGAAACGATGCTGCATAAAAGAGCCAGAGAAGGTATGTGTTAAGTTGTGTACAGCTTTCAACCCCATCAGCCTCTGTACCGATCATAAGCCTTGAATGTGTGCCAGTCAGGAGCAAACAGGGAAGTTCTCCCTGCGCTCCTCCAGTGGAAAGATGAACAGAGTCACTGAGACAGCAACCAAGGCTTTTCATGGCCAAAGTAGAGTCACCTGGAGCAATTGCAGGCTGCTGGAGTGATTGGAGCAAGGCCCCTGAAGCAGAAGAAGGAGCTTCAGCGCAGCCATGGTTACAGTGGTGTTTACAGCTGGAGTCTCCTCAGAGCATCCACTAAGGGCTCTAAGCAGCTGTGCTGTGATGACAGGCCAGCCTGTTGTCAAAGAGGTGACTCCTTGGTTAACTCTAGGCAGGTGGTGTTTGTTTATTTACTTTGCAGTATGGAAAGTTGAAGCTAGGGCTTCCCACATGCTAGGGAAGCCCTCTGCTATCTTCATAGACATCCACACGTGCTTACAGTGTAGGCTGTCATGTGGTTTCTTGCCTATAATCTTAGTATCTGGGAGGCCTCCTGCAAAGGCAGGAGAATCGTCCTGAGTTCCAAGTCAGCCTAGGCCACAAAGACTGTCAGAAGCAGCTGAGATGGAAACATAGGTTTAGGTTGTCACCTGCAGCAGCCTGGGGAGTTCAGGGACCTAAATGCAGGTAACACCAGATCGTTGACTTTGATGCACAAAAGAACTTTAGGGCAAGCCAGTATCTAGTGGGTGTGGGGCTTGCTAGAAATAGAAAGGTACTAATGGAAAAAAGACACACCTGGGAGCGTGGGTGTGGCCTTCTAGAGGAGTTGCCGTTTATTAAGACACTTTTAACGGATCTTAAGTATGTGTTTAAGAGGACAAGAGATACAGAAAAGATGAAACACACCCAAGTGTGACCACTCGAGACAGTCACAATTAAGTGTCTTCGGATTAGCCATACATACTGTCCATACATATTATTTTGGTGACTTTCAAGTTATATCCCAAAGGACTGTTAAGCAATTATTTTCCTTCCTTCCTGGCTTGTAATAAATGGGATGGTAAGGTTGAGCCACAGGTGCCTTGGATGGGATTACAAGATGGGGAAATAAAAGTAGGACCCACAGGGTAACACAAGAGCATTATGACACGTCCTTTTACTGTAAAGGGGACTTCTGGTGGGATTCCTAGAAAGTCACGGGAGGGAGGGAGGTCTTTGGCGATGCTCAAGATGTTGAAATTCTTGATTTTCGGGTGATGAGAGGCTTCAATCAGACTTTGGTGAGGGGTTTCTTTTCTTCCTGTCTGTGCATTTCCCTTTCTGTCTGACCTCAAGACCTTGTCTCCAGAAATCCAAAGCAAAACAAAAACAAACAAAAAACCATTCTCAATAGCACTTTGCCTGCCCCTTAGCTGAATACTCTAGATGAGACGTGCCCCTCTGACTTGTCCCCTCCCCTCCCCATCAGCCCACAGCTACCTGCCCTTCTCCAGGGCTTACACAACCTCCTGGGTCCCATGGCCTTTGTCATTCCTTTCTCTGCCAGGAAGCCTGAGCTGATCATCCACTTCTGTCCTCTGTGCACTCTCTTGGAGACTCAAGCCCCTGTCTGGCTCTGCTGGGCCATGATTCCTCTCCACTGTTCAGTATAGATTTGGTGCTATAGGTACAGAAAGAAGCAGGCACCCAAATGAGCCACCCAGCCCTGAGTCCTGAGGAGGCTTCTGATCTCTAGGTGATTCTAGACTGTGCCAAGTTAATAGCCAACATGGCTGGGGGGTGAAGGTGGTCACCGAGACAGGGTTTCTTTGTGTAGCCCTAGTTGTACTGGAATTCACTCTGTAGACCAGGCTGGCCTTGAACTCAGAGATCCAAGTGCTGGATTAAAGGTGTGTGCCACTACCACCCAGAAGAGCCAATATTAAATGTCACACACAGGAAACACACAAGTCCACCAAACTCATGTTAGTGATGATCAAACCATGACCAATATCACTTTCCCTCTACCAGCCCAGATGATTTTAATCTTTTCACCAACAAAAAGTCCAGAATGAGAAACGTGAAGAAATCCTAAAACTACATGGCTCTTACAACCACCGCTACCCTGGCTGTGAGAGGATCACCTGTTTGTAGCAGGGTAGAAAGAGGCAGGTATCCAATCCCATCTTAAATTTGAAAGAGCAGTTTTCATAACTGAACCAGGACCGGAGGGCTTGGCTGCAGGCCAGAGTCTTCTGTGTGATCTTTCAAGCTTGCTCTGTCGCAGCTGTGAGGCTGAGCAAGCAGGTCCTCTAAGGAGAGAAGCCTCCGTGCATGTCACCAGAATGGGCTACAGCCAGTTCCCTGCTGTCTCTGAGCTGCAGCCCATGCACCACCATCTCCTTGGGGCAGGCTGTGCTCGCATCATATCAGCCCTCTCCGAGCTTCAACCCTTTTCACAGGATTCTTCTCCAGGACTGTGGCCTGGCCCCATATGGGCTGCAGTACTCAGCCTTCCTCTTCCCCTCCCAGGTCCATCGGAAGGCAAGGGCCTTTGCCAGTCCCTTAGCAGGGAGATAGCCCCATCTGTATGTCAACTGGTTCTTGCTTTGTGTCATCAGGGCCAATGGCAATGAGGAGCTGGCAATTCCTCCCTTCTCGTCTGCCTCTTACTGACTCTTGGGAGATAGGACACAGACTTAGTTATGACTGGTGCCCTGGCCACCCGTGCTGATGCAGCAACTCATTGGAGGCCAGAGAATCCACCCAGTTTACTGCTCATGAGCCTTCTAAGTCTCATCACTGAGGGCATCTTTCTTGCCTCACCCAGCATCCGCCCCTTTTTGACTGTTTGTTTTGTTTGCTTCTTGCCCTGAAAAATCCCACCCCTACCCTAACTGATCCTGCCCGCTTGCTCGTATCCCTCACTTAGTGTTTCATGCCCACCACTCTCCCAACAACTTCCAGGCAGACTCTAGATGCCCAAGAAGACTCTGGTGTCACTGGATTCCAGGCAAGACCATGCTGTAGGAGGGGTGGCTGGATCTTTCTGTGATGCAGCTACTGATGACCATTATGTGGCCGGTAGCCTCCATCTTTTGCTAGCTGCAGTGTATGTAAAGAAGCCTCTGGAGTTGTTTGGTCACGCTGACACAGGTCGTGTGGGAGGGGAGAATGAGGGTGTGGGTCTTCGTTTTCATAGACTGGCTTTCCAAACAGGTTTCCTAGCATCTTAGGTGAGTCACGGATTTTTAAAGGGCAACCACAGGTTTATGGGTTTAAACTTGTTATGTTCTAGTTCATTAAACACACCCTGCTGATAGCTAAACGTTCCCTTCTTTATACAGTGCAGCCCATCTGGGCCATGCCTGAGTCAGTCCCCATGAGCATTGCTTTGACATCTGTGTGGCCACTGGGTTCTCTAGCACAGAAAGACCTTCCAGGTTCATCTTATTCACCCCTCCTCCTTCCATCCAAGGCTGCCTTTTAGAAGAGTTTCTCTGGCTCCGTAAGCAATTCGGTGTTCAGAGACCAACGTGTGGACTTTAGGAAAACTTGTCGCTGTTCGGTTAAACCTCTGTGTTGAGGCTTTGTCAGTGGACAGAGCTAAGAAATATTTTGATTATTTTTAAGGCGAGATAAGTATAAACAGACACTTTTGGTTAAATTCAGTTCCATACTATGTCTACTTAATCTCAATCACGATTGCTCCACCCCAATACACAGCAATACTCAGTCATTCAATTCCCTCATCCTCAGACACACAGCACTAGGGAGCAGGGCCAGTGCCAGCCGTGGTTGCTGAAAACAGTGCAGATTTGTGTAATATTTTTACAGTTTTTGGATTGTATTGATATATATGCAAAACAGCATTTTTAAAAAATTTGGAAATTATTATTAAAAACAATGTTTTTGGTCCTTCTTTTTGCTAGCAGGTTGAGACGACTGGCTTTCATAATCACGTATGTGTAAGAGTGGGCGGGTTGTGTTATCCACTGATAATATAGGTCAGCTAGCATTGTTTTGCTGTCACTGTTAAGAATTCTTAAAATTTAGTTTTGTATGGCCTGGTATGGTAATACACACCTTTAACCTCAGCAATCAGGCAGAGACAAGTGGATTTCTGAATCCCAGGACGGCCTGGTTTATATAGAGTTCAAGGCCAGCCAGATCTATATACCGAGACTCTATTTCAAACAAGACAAAACAGCAGCAACAATGAAACCACAGGGTTAAAGAGATGGCTCAGAGGTTAAAAGCACTTACTCTTTCAGAGGACCAGAATTTGAAACTTAGCACCGATATTGGATGGCTCACAACCATGTGAAACTCTAGGTACCCAATGCTTTCTTCTGCCTCTGAAGACATCCATGCATCTCTCTCTCCTTCCCTCCTGCATCCCCTCCCTCCTTCTCTCTGACACACACATACATAAAAATAATAAATCTTTTAAAAATAGCTTAATTTGGCAATTACAATGACATGTATGTGTCTCTAAAGCAAATCTACAAACCCAGGTGTATTCACTGAAGTCTAGCATCTGCTCCTGTCTCTTCACCCCCGTTTACACCCTCTGACTAATAACATAATCAAAAACAATATAGTTATCTTTGGTTTAAAGGTGTGTGTCACCATCTCCTGGTATTGTTTTTAGTATATATAATTTATGTATGAAATATAAATAAGATATCTCATATGTAAAAACACAAAATTACTGGGCATGATAACACATACCTGTAACTTTAGAACTTGGGAGATAGAAGCAGGAGTTCATGGCCAGCCTCAGCTAAATGAAACTCAGTCTCCAGAAGAAATAAAGCCAAACAAACAAACAAGCTTCATAAGCTCCTGGCTCCATATAAACAAGATATAAATTATCTGGGCATGGTGTCACACACCTGTAATCGCATCCCACTGAGGCAAAGGAGCATGAGTTTTAGACTAGCCTAGGTTATACGGTGACATCCTGTCTTTAAAACATTAAATTAAGGAAAAGTATAAAAGTGAAAAGAATATAAATTGTCTGGGTCTGGAGGCACAGGCATGTTTTCCCAGGCTGACCCAGAGGCTAATACCAGGAGATCACAACTTCAGGGCCTATCCTGTTTGAAGGTCAAAGGTAAAAGGAGGGCTTGGGTTGTAGCCAGGGGTAGAACACTTACTGAGCATGTGTGAGGTTCCAGTACACTCCAGCAAACCCATATACATACATACCTACATACACACATACATACATGCATACATACATACGTGTATCCACCCATACATACATACACATACATACATAAACATGTTTAGAAATAGATTTGTTTGTTTGTTTTCCTAAACAGGGCTTCTCAGTATAGCCCTGGCTGTCCTGGAACTTGCTCTGTAGACCAACCTGACCTTGAACTCAGAGATTTGCCCAATTCTGCCTCCCAAGGGCTGGAATTAAAGGTGTGCACCACCACTGCCTGGCCCAGAAACAGATCTTAGACACAGAATGTCTTCTTGTTTCTTATGGCTATGCAGTGTTCTATGGCACCAGAATCCTTCCTTCAACCAGAGCCCTGCAGATTGAAGTTTGAGGTTTATAGGTTGTTGCCACTCTGGTCTGCACTACAGTGTTTACCCTAAAACATTTGCTTATCACTTTCTCACTGCCTGTGGCTGATTCCCAGATAAGGGGTTTTTGGGGTCAAATGATAATTACAGCCCTCATTTTGCTCAACATGGCCAAGTGCCCCCACTGGGGTTTGTAACATCTTAGCAATCAATGAGTCATACCAGATGTCTCTCTGAGATTGTCTCAGACTGCTGGACTTGTGCCTGTGTGAGGGAACAGTCATGGTGCTGCAGAGAACTGGTGATTCGTATCTGTCTTTTCTCGATTGTGCTGGGGACCATTTTCATATCTGTAACAGCTCATGTAACACATCTTCTTCTGCTTCCATTTCTATCATCAGCCACATCTTGCTCAACCTCAGAGGAAGTGGCTCAGAGAGCTGGTGACCCGGGTAGAGGAAAGGGTGCTGTGAGAACCCTCAGCTCTGTGTTTCTCAAGATGGCTGCCTCAGGGTGTCTGTGATACTGATTAAGCCAACCTCTGGCCCACCCAAGACACATTACCTTAGTCTACCCAAGCAAAAGGCTGATGTCCTGATGGGGGAGCTAGAAAAGTCCCTCACAGAGGGACCAGCCCCTCTTGGCTAGTGTCAAGCTTCCGGGTGGTGACCATTCCACTTGGAGCAGAGTGACATGTTCACTACCCACAACCCTCATGAGCTGGCTTGGTTTTGTTTTTGTTTTTCAAGACACCATTTCTCTGTGTCGCCCTGGCTGTCCTGGAACTCACTCTAGACCAGGCTGGTCTCGAACTCTCAGAGATCTACCTGTCTCTGCCTCCCGAGTGCCGGGATTAAAGGCGTCTGCCACCACCCCTCGGACTGAGCTGGAATTTTTTCTCTAGTCTGAGATCTCTGCCACAGTTCAGGACCTGTAGGCTTTCTTCCAGCAGCCTGTCAGGATTCTGGATTAAGGGGGGGGGTGGCTAGAGGGGCCCTCAGACTAGAGGTGGGTTGAGTGGGGAAAACTCTGCCAGAAAGCTATGATGTGTTCATGAAACTCCCTTGAGACCAGGAAACACAGTGGGTGGTTAGAGGGTTGTGGTGGGAGACAGCATCCCCAGCAGTGGGGCTCATGTGAGGTCAGAAGCCAGCCTTCCAATCAGAGAAAGGGGAAGGAGGACAGAGAGTGTGGATAAGCAATTCAAAGGGCGACGAGGCTCTGAAGAGGCAGGAACCTACAGACTGGAGAGCACCCAAGGTCCCATCCCACTGTCCCGGAGGGAGTCCCAGATGGGTGTGCGGCAGCACTGAAACTGAGCAGCACTTTAGGAGGGCCCATCTGGAGCAGAAGAGTGCTGCCTGAGGTGAGTGTGTCCTTAGGGTCTCGGAGCTGGCACCTGCCTGCAGCCAGCTGTAGGTTTGGTTCAGAAGGTGAGGTTTAGTTGTCTTTAGGGACATGTGGCCAGGAGGCTCCTGGAAGGAAGGATAGCAGCCATGGGTCTCGCAGGACATGGATTCACTGCTGGAGGCGGGTGCTGGGCTCCTACAGAAGAGGGATAAGTGAGGCAGGAAGGACAGTGGGTGCCACAGCAGCCACTCAGAACCCCCTCCACAACTCGGGAATACCTCAGGACTTACTTAGAACTCTTGAAAGCTCCCCCCAGGGACCCTCTCAGGATGTCCACAAAACCCTCTTGGGACTACTTCAGGGTCCTCTCGGACCTCCTCAGGATCCTCTAGAACTCTAGTGCCTCGTAATCTCTTCTGGACTCTATCAGGATGTCCTCAGGACCCTTCCATATGAATCCCCTCAACTCTCTTAAAGCCTCCTCAAAACTCCTTTAGCTTCCTCAGGGCTCTCTAAGAGTCTGATTCAAGATTCTTCGAGGGTTCTTTAAACCCTCACCATGTCTCTCAACCATCCTCTGGGAGCTTATTCCGAACAAAGCTTACAACCCCCTGCCCTATGGAAATCCTACCAGTAGAGGACTATGGAACTAGGATGGGCAGAGGCCAGAGCTGCCCACTGCAGAGATGGCCCTGTGCAACAACTCCACGTGCTGTTTAAGACGGAAGAGAGGCCGTTTAGAAGACAGGGAGGCTGATGTGGGCAAGGCCACTCAGCCACACCAGGGCTGTTGTCATTGTGCCTGGGAATACACTAACTGGTCGCAGGTGGAGGAAGAGGTCCAGCTTCTGGGAGCAGAAGGGGCTTTCAGCATCACCCAGGAAAGGCAGCCAAGGAGCGGCAGAGTCAGAGCCGTCCTGGGGAGAGTGGGAGGGTATGGCTTCATCAGAGAGCCAGGGACTTTACCCGAGGACTGTAGGACCCTGTGGTCTCAGACAGGACAACTAGAGCATGGCCCCAGGACCTTCCCTGGAACTAAGATGGGTTCTTTCTGTCTTGGCCATGTTTTTGTTGAAATGATGGTTATTAAATAATTTAAAAATTAGTCTGAGTGGAAAACACAAGCCTGCCTGTGTGGCATGGCTGGTACCTAAGAAGGCTGAGTGAATCCAGGCCTAGCCAGGCCCTGCTCTCTCAGCTTCCCACCCCCACACTTGTCTCAAACCATAGCTTTGTGGAAGGCATTGCATGAGAGGGTGGCCCAGATCTCAGAGGCACTTTTGTTTAGGAAAAGATATACAAAGTGACTGCTGCTTAATCCTTCCCCCTCCAGTTGCCTCCCACTCAGAGGAAGCGTTGGCCTCCCTTTCCTCAAAACAAATCTCTTTCTATGGTCTGGGTTCTTGGTGCCTTACCAGGAAGTTGGAGGAGCCTGAGGGGGTTTCTTTGTTCAGGAAGGCCAGGAGAGGCTGGGGTGCAACCATCAAGGGGCTATGTAGGGCAAGTCTCAGATTGAAGGGACCCCACAACAAAGTTACTGGCCTCGTGGCAACATGTCTTTCAACTGCTTGGCCACCTTTCCGAGATAACTGGAGGACTTTTCCATTCACAAACTGTCTCACAGCTGCACACTCGTTTCTAAACCCACGGAGATTTTCAAATGCACAGAAAAGTGGGGGGGGGAGGGGTAAGGCAGAGCTACCAGTGTCCCAGTCGCTTGTCCCCACGGGGCCACTTCTGTCACATCTGCCTAGTGAAGACCCCACTCCACCCAGTCTTACTTACTCTACCAGGGACTTTCAGGAGGATCGCAGATCCCGACACTACGTCAGACACTTGAGTGTGTGTCGCTAGCAGACAAGTTTTGTGAGGATTAGTCCCAGGCAAAAGTCTGGGCTGTGTCAAAGGCTGCCTCACAAAGCCTACAGAGGCAGGGACCCAGAGAGTAGCTTTTCCCAGGTTCTGGGGTTGGAGGTAAGAGCCACAGCCTGGTGTTTAACTGTGGTCTTGTCAGGATCACCCTGCAGAGGAGAATAACAACGGGCGGGTCAGAACCATCCAGGGGATCATTGTGGCTTGGGATGTGCCCAGTAGTCCCAGCTGAGAGTGGGAGAACTGGACTAAAAGGAGTCATGGAGGCCGGGCCCTGCAGAGGGGTTGCTGAGTCCGAGGGGGGAGGGGGAGTGGAGGGAGCAAGGGTGTGCCCAGGGTACCTCACTGGAGACTCCTGGGATCCACACCAGGATGAATGCCAGGGGCTTCCAAACAGCAGGGAAGACTTCGGGTGGGAGTTTACTGAGGAGGTGCAAAGCTTCGGGTCCCGAGATGGTGAGGGGCTTCAGCTCGAGCGGAGCTCAAGGGCTTTATCCTCTCTATCACCTTGTTGTCCTGTGAAGTGGGGATATGACCTACGGAGGAAAGCGAGGTGGCCTTGCCAGGACTGGTGCTGGAAGGACCTGGTGCGAGAGCAGAATGGGAAGCAAGTGAGGCTGAACCATCCAGGGTCAATGGCTGAGCGGGCCGGAGACCCTCCGAGTTGTCTTTCTGCTCTGTAGCCACCCCTTGTGGATTCTAGTTCGTAAACCCATTAGAAGCAGGGTCATGTATTCGCTGGCTCTGGGCCAGCCAGTGGGGGAGGGGGTCATGTATTTGCTGGCTCTGGGCCAGCCAGTGGGGGAGGGGTGTTCCCAGGAAGATGTTATTTCCAGAGCTGGTCTGTGAAGAGGGAACTGAAAGTGCCAACAGAAAACTGGGAGATAATCACATCCTCTCTGCTAGCCCTACCTTGCACAGCCAGGGTTAAGGACACAGAGGATCCTGCCTTCTAATCCTGTCATCTGTGTGTGGCCACATGGTCACTAGATGATGCATGGCACTTAAGAGGGCTCTGAAGCAAATAGACTTCAAGAAAAGTCAGTGCTCGAGGCGCTGTCTCTGGAAGACCAATGCCGCGATATCTGTGTAGATCAGTGGCAGCACTGTAGACAAAGACAGGGTCACCCTTGGTGTTCTTTTTTGCCTTAGGCACTACTAGGTCAGCCTGGTGAGGTGGATGGAAGGTGAGGCTCCATCCGACTTCTGACTCAGGTTCGAGAGGTGGCCACGGTACCCTGAATCCTCAAGGGGAGGGCGTTGGACTCCAACTGCCTGCAGGCCTGAGCACCTGTCTTAGTTTGGGTTCTTTGCTGTGAAGAGACATCGTGACCGCAACAACTGTTATAAAAGGAACCATGTAATTGGGGGCTGGCTTACAGTTTCAGGGGGTCAGTCCATTATCACCATGATAGGGAACATGGCAGTATGCATGGTGCTGGGACAGTAGCTGAGAGCTTCTGAACCACAGGGAGAGAGAGAGAGAGAGAGAGAGAGAGAGAGAGAGAGAGAGAGAGAGGGAGAGAGAGGCTGGCCTGGTGTGGGCTTAAGCAGTTCAGCATATAAGAAGAAGGTGAGGGCTTCCAAGTCAGGCCCTCGTTGGGGCAGACAGGCCTCAGGGTGGGGCAGGCAGGCCTCAGGGAGGGAGGGCTACCCAGTAGCCGAGGCTGGTATTGCCCAGAGGCACCAGTAAGTCTCCTGCAGCTGTGGTCCTGAGGTTGCCCAGCAGGGACAGTGTGGACTTGGCCAGGACCCTGGAGCCTGACCAGCAATGTCCAGGTCTCTGAGACCAGGGATCTAAATCCCCTGAGAAAAGGGCTGGGCGTCCCCATAGGGCAGCCTGGGTAGTAGCGCCCTGAGTCTCCTGCAGAGCCTAGCTTAGTGTACAAGTGGATTGGTGGGGTGTGGAGACAGGGCTGAGGGCAATTTGTGCCCTGTGCAGGAGAAGATGGCAACTTACAGCCCACCATGACCTCCACGTGTTGAGCATCTTCCCGGGACACATTACCCTCTAGATGGCCAGGCTGCTGCTGAGAAGCTCAGTGGGGAGGGAGGAGAGGCCTTGATGCGGCTGCCCTACCTATCTATCCGGAGGTAAGCAGGTCCTGGAGTGGTGCCCTGCCGTGTGAGCCAGTCCACCTAACAGTAGGGAACCAAGCCTCTACCCAGCAGCACCGTCTTAGATGCTCTAGCCAGAGGCTGAAATTGGGGAGATGCTGAGGATGGAAACTCAGTTCAGTACACAGGCAGCAGACAGTTCTCCTGGAAGCACCCTGGCCCCAGGTGGAATTCTGCACACCAGGCTCTTGGGACCAAGGTTAGGGCCTAAGCTGTGCCTGTGGTAACCGTGAAAGAGAGTAGTTGAGACCAAACTTCCCCTACGGGCAGGGAGCTCAGCCTGACAGACACAGACTAGGGTGTGGGTCCCAAACCTGCTGTTGACTGTGAGGACCTATCCAATAGATTCCTTCTCTGTGTCTCCATCCCCACCTCTGGGCGATGGGGAGGGGTGGAACCGAGGCTCTCCCTAGCCCCTTGCCAGTTTTGAAGACAGAAACGCTGTCTGTGATCAGAAGCTGTGGGACTCATGTGGAAAAGTCCCCAGACCTTGGGTGGTTGGGACTGGGAAGGTGATCTGCAAGAAATGTGGCCTCGGGAAAGACCCCAAGCTCTGAGTGAAGATGTTTGTAGCAAAGAAAGCCTCCCGAGGCCTACAGGTGTAAAGGGATATTCCGGGCCAAGAGAATGAGCCCTGGAAAGGTTTCTAGAGTGGCCTGTCTGGATTTGTCTGTGGGCTGACTGAGTCAAGCCTGCCTCTGTCCTATACACATGCTGATTGGGTCATTTGTCAGGTAGGGATGTGGGACATTACTGTCAAACACATCTTCATGAGCATGGGAGAGAGGGAACATTGCTGCCCTCTGGCCAGGGAACAGGCTATAGGGTGCCATTTCGTGACCACAGATTCTGTGGGGGCCCTGCCGGGTCATGATAAAAAAAAGAATGAAGTGAGTTGACGAAGAGGAAGCTTCAAAGGGTGGGGTTGAGCAATTGGGTTTAACCATTTCAAGATGTTTCTAGAACAAACGCTTTCTTTGCTGTTTCTCTGTAGGTGTCGTCAGAAGTGGCAGGTACCAGCTTCCCTTCCAGAAATCCCCAGTTTTTTAACCCAGCCTCAGGACTGGGGAAAGCAGTGCAGGCAGTGGGGGCGGGGAGCTGCCACCTCTCTGTTGATGTCGTCAGTAAGCCCCACAGCCTACTCAGCTTACAGGCAGGCTTGAGACAGACAGTCTGCTGTGAGGCTGGCTGTCCTCAGCCCCCGCGAGAAACAGGTGTGTGACTGATGTAGCTGGGGCTTCCTCGTGGGGCAGAACTGGATGGGACTTATCACATTTGGTGAGGCTGGGCTGGAGTCTTTGGAATGAATGAGGCTGGGCTGGGATCTGTCAGATGGGTAAGGCGGGGTGGCCGTGCTTTGTCAGATGAGGGGGACTGGGCTGGGGTCCATGTGGGGGGAGGTGAGGGTGGGGCTGAGCTGGGACGTGGGTCTGGCAGTTAGGTGGGGTTTGGCTGGGGTCTGGCAAAGGGGTGAGATTTGGCTGGGGTCTGGCAGATAGGTATGCATATAGATAGATATAGCCCAGTCCCAACTGTGCTGGGGATGCGGGTTCTCAGGGTAGGCTTCTCGAGTGAGCCCACAGAAGCGCTCACACTCGGGACCAGTGCACTCTTCTCCATAGGGGTTGAGGTGGGGCAGGGATGACATGAACAGTAAGTGCACAGTAACTCGGGGTGTTTCTGGGCGTTGGTGCCTCCCTCATCTGAGACTCCCATGTCTGTTCTGTAGGTGGGTCTTGCACTTGAAAGCTAGAAAACAACTGTTTGTGCCTTTGAGAGGAGCAGCAAGCTTTCAGCTGCTGCCCACCTCTGTGGGGCCTGGGGCATTTCTGTAAGGGTCCAGGCTCCAGCGCCTATGGTTTCAAAGCCTCTGCAGGATCCATCTGATAGTGCCTCGTTCCTGCCCCCAAACCTCAGCCACTGGGTGGGGCCCTAGGCCTGCCTGACTATGAGCCAACAAGCACTGGGGGGGGGGGGGGCGGTGTCTGTGGGTTCCCATCCAGACATCAGGATGGGTAAGGGAGCAGGCTCCGGTGAGCTCAGCTTTCCATCAGCCTCCATAGACTTCTTTCCTGGATGGTCAGTGCTGAAGCCATAGGACAGCCTTCTTCCTGCCCTGTGCATAAGGGAGCTTGATCTTTCCCACAAACGTGAAAGAAAGGGCCTGTGCTGTGCACAGCTGGCTCCCCTTCTCATGCCAGCTCCATAGTTTACCCCGGCTAGGCAGTTACTCGCCTGAAAGCACCGTTTCCCCAACCCGGCAGCCCCTGGCAGCTTCTCCAGACCAAGCTGTGAGCATCCTGACACTGGCTGTGGGAAGGATGCCAAGTGCCTGCTGAGGGCCACCCGCCTGCTGCTCTGAGGCAACTGGGAGTGTCTGACTTCAGTTCCCTGCACTCTACCAAGGCAAGGCTAGGACATGCTGGCTGTCACTGGGCTCTGGGATTTTGCAGGGAGGTATCCTGAGGGAGCAGTGTTCCATGAGCTGTGTGTGCACCCTAACCTCTTGGAACTTTTGAATCCCTCTTCCTTAGGGTTCTTAGCAGTGACCCCACATCTCACACTCACAGGTTTCAGGTAGCAGAGAAGCCAGGCTGCCCCTTCCATGCCCAGAGGCAGAGAGTAAGAATGTGTGGGGGTGGGGCTGCATTTTCAGGTGAAGGGGGCTCAGCTGGGAGGCCAGCCGCTGGCAGCATGGAGCCCTTCCCCTCAGGCAGCCCAGGACCCAGTCCATCTAGCTCCTAATGCTGCTATTGGACACTGAACACATGCCAGGGATGTGTTCTGCTGGAGGCACCCCAGGTTGTGTCTGGGTGAGTGTCTCCAAAAGTGCAAGGCAGACAGGAAGGGCCATCTAGTCATCTGTGCTGGGGGTGGGGGTGGGGTCTCTGGGGACCTTCTCAGAGCTCAGCCCGGCTCAGGATCCCTCCAGGGTCTTCAGAAGCCTGGGTTGTATGAAAAAATCTAACCAAACAGAAGCAAACAGAAAGAGCAGAGCAGGGCCGATGAAATTGTGATTGCTGGCATTCAGCCCGTTCTGATCTGGCAGGTATAGAATCTAGACACAAAATATGATGGCAGAATATCCAGCTCGGCTGGAGTCTGTGCCTGACTTCTCTAATGGACTGTGTGACTGCAGGTTCCCTGGAGACCAAAGAGGAAATGAGCCCTGGCTCGATCTAGCGTGCATTAACCTCCCTGTCTGCAATCCCAGGTCTAAGTGCTTGTCCATTTCCTTTGTGGGGAAGGTTGATGATGCCTTCCATGTCTCCAAGGCAGATAGTCAGCTAGGGCCTGACTCTCCCTGGAGAATACAGTTCCTCCTCTCCTGTTGTCTTCCCCTGTAGAAAATCCTACTCACCCAATCCTGCAGCCCTTCCTGGCCCTGGTACCCAGCAAGGAACAAGGGAGTGGGCTAGGCATCCAGTGTGCCTGGGCTCAGTACTTGCTGGCACTTCCTTGAGTTAGTTCCCATCCATTGCCGTGCCACCTGCCACGCCCTAGATGTTAGACCACTGCCCAAACTACCTAGGTGGGGCTTGATGGGATTAGTAACTCCCCTGGGCCTCACTGTAGAGAGGAGACAGGGCAGTAAAGGGCCAGAGTGGACAGTGGCGGGTAGCCTTGGGGATGTTCCTGACAATGGCAATGGCATAGGCCTCTGGGCACATCCAGGTCCTGGAGGTACAGGGCTATGACCACTGGGAACTGTGTACCTCTGAGGTCAAGGTGGATACCCCGATCTCAGACATGGGCCTGGAATGGGTCCTTGGGATGATACAGGCCTGGTGGTGGCGCCTCAGAAGTTTCCACAGCTTTCCAGGGGTGATCTTGGTTCTGTATACCCTCTATTGCCATGTGCTTCAGAGGCAGACCAGACAGAGTGGGTGCTGATCGTATCTGTGAATCAAGTGTAGGTGTCTTCTCATAGTCAGGGCCCAGCCTGGGGATCCTTGTACCCATAGGTGGGGCTGCTCTGACTCCTCCCTGCTGAGAGCTGCATGCTGAAGGAGGCTGGTGGGCATTGAGCTCTAGAGAGTTGGAGCTTCCTGGATAGGACCTGTGGACCCTCCTCCCACCTCCTCTCCCCTGCAACAGGCTGGCCCAAGGAGAGGAGGGCCAGGAAGATGGAAGGAGTCTTCTGTCTCTGGCTTTGGGCTGGTCACTGCAACATTAGGTCTTCCTCCATCTCTGGAGACTTTGGTCTCCCTGCCTGTCCAGTGAGAAAAGGTTAGGCCTTGAGGGTGACTTCGAGATTTCTACAGTTTCTATTGTTTCTTTGGAAAGGGGACTTTCACAGTGTGGTGTATGCTTGCTCCCAGAATTCCTGCACAGAGGTGGGCAGGCCCTGGGACAGGAGCAGGGCCTTATCCTGGGGCTCCTCCTTCTACCTACCCTAACTGACTTCCTGACTCTCCTGCAGCTCCAGGACCATGAATGCAACTTGCAATGGCGGCAACCTGTGGCCTAATTCGCTCTACTATGTCTTCGGCGTCTACTTGGTCTTGCTGCTGGTGCTGGGCCTGCTGCTCAACGGCATGGCGCTCTGGGTGTTCTGCTGTCGCATGCGCCAGTGGACGGAGACCCGCGTCTACATGACCAATCTGGCTGTGGCTGACCTCTGCCTGCTCTGTTCCCTGCCATTTGTGCTATACTCCCTGAAACACACTTCAGATACATCAGTCTGCCAGCTCTCACAGGGCATCTACCTGGCCAACAGGTACATGAGCATTAGCTTGGTCACTGTCATTGCCGTGGACCGCTACGTGGCAGTGCGGCATCCGATACGCGCCCGTGAGCTGCGGTCCCCAAGAAAGGCTGCCGCAGTGTGTCTGACCCTCTGGGTGGTGGTGCTCTCTTCCCTGGTAGTGCGCTGGCACCTGGGGCTGCAGGAGGGTGGCTTCTGCTTCAGGAACTATGGCCGGCATGGTTTCAGCACCATTGCCTTCTCACTGCTGGGCTTCTACCTGCCCCTGGCCATCGTGGTCTTCTGCTCTTTGCAGGTTGTGACCGCGCTGGGGCAGAGGCCAACCACTGATGTGGTGCAGGTAGAGGTCACCCGCAGGGCCACCCACATGATCTGGGCCAATTTGGCAGTGTTTATTATCTGCTTCCTGCCACTGCATGTGGTCCTGACAGTGAAGTTCTCCCTGGGTCTGAACACCTGTGCTGCCCACTTTACCTTTAGCCGTGCCCTGTCCATCACAGGCAAGCTCTCAGATGCCAACTGCTGCCTGGATGCCATCTGTTACTACTACATGGCCAAGGAGTTCCAGGATGCATCCATGTCAGCCATATCCTCCAGTACTCCCCACAAGAGCCAAGATTCTCAGAGCTTGACCCTCACCTAGAAGCGAGCATGCGCCATGGACCAGAGGAACCTGTGATATTATCAAGGAGCCCCCAAATTATCCTGAACCTGATGTGGGTTTTGAACACTCTAGGAAGCTCAGGCGGCCTAGAGAGATTGTATCTGCTCCCCTGAAGAGACCAGAGGACTGAGACTAAAGACCAACTTGAAGGACTCTGGAACCTGCCACCCCCGACCTAAAACCCCCGAGGCACCAGAATGGGGCCTTGATGGCCAGCCACTGGGTTTAGAACAGAGCTCTTCCCTGGACACAGTCCTGACAGGGCCCTCGGTGTCACCCAGATGTAAGTGGTGAGATGTAAAGAAGGAACGAAGAGCTCAAAGAGCCAGGAGATCTCTTCTGAGAGGACCGTCTAATGGCTGCCTCCTCTAGAGACCTCCCAGACTTCATGCTTCCTGTAAGGGTAGGCAGGAGGGCAGTGGCTGTGGTCTGGAAGGCTGTCCTCTTTGGCACATGGCTGTCAGTGTTGCTCAGGCTCCGTATTCAGGGGGGTTCCAGTTCAGGAGACCCCATGGTCATAAAGCAGTGCTCAACACAGTAACATGCCGCTGTTGAAGCCCTGAGCCTCTTAGTGATGTTTCCATTTTAGAGTGGGTCCGTTGATCACAGGGTCAATGGCTGTGGTGGTAGTCTGCTGGAGTTTGTTGTGAGGAAGACTGACATTTGGCCTGGTACCTGGACTCTTGGGGGATGTGGCCTGCAAGGGGTTCCAGAGACAAGGATAGGCTTCAAAGTCAGCTCGGGGGCTGGAGAGATGGCTCAGAAGTTAAGAGCACCAGCTGTTCTTCCAGAGGTCCTGAGTTCAATTCCTAGCAACCACATGGTGGCTCACAACCATCTATAATGAGATCTGGCGCCCTCTCCTGGTATGCAGGCAGAACACTATATTCATAAATAAATCTTAAAAACTAGCAAATTAACAAACAAACCAAAGCCAGCTCAGAGCCAGAGCACATTTGGAGGTGTTGATAGTCCTGGCTTTTCTCCCTCTGAGCTTTATCTTTTGTCTTGGTCCAAATGCTGCAGCCAGAGCCCCTCTAACTGGGAGTTCCTCTCCAGACTCCAGACTCCCACTTCATCCTGCTCTTATTGGTACCTCTTTTGTACGACCTTTTCAAACGTCTGTTTGCCCTCCAGACACCAAAGAAAGGATTCCATCCAAATCCAGACAGGTGAACCAGTTTGCTGGAGTTACTTACCAAAGCTTGGTGACTCCATCACTGAGAAGCCTCACTCAGCGTGGGTGACAACTCACAAAAACAGCACCACTAGATGACCAATCCCTAGGAAATGTCCACCTCATATATAGACCTGGACACCGGCTCCAGACAAGATGCAGATGGGGGTCAGGGGGAGTGGTGGCTGGAACCTCAGGGCTGCTGACCCTCATGTCCCTGTAAAAGGGAATGCTAACAGCTTCAGGACCAACATCAGTTTGTTTTCCACAGTAGTATTTTGCTAATTTCATTGCCACGACTGTGGGCCAAGGTCTTCAGTGAATCATAGCAGCAGTGTTCTTGCTCATGGCTGATGATCATGCTAAGCTAGAGGAAATGGCTTTCCTACCACACTTGACTGCTCTTCCTTCAGCTCCCCTTTCCACACTCTGCAATATTCTCCGAACCTTTGCCTTGGAAGGTATTATGTATCCATATATATCTATATATAAATATATAATATACATGTGTATGACTGTGATTCTTTTCTGAGTATTATGCCTCTAGACTATAAAAACAGACACTTTCTCTAAATGGCCTGACCACGGTAGAAGAAACAAAGCCTCAGGAGAGGAAGAAATAGATCATTTGGGCCCCCCCCACAGCATCTCCTAGTGTGTAGCAGTAGGCTTCCTGCCCACAACACCAGCAGAGCACCTGCCTTGATGAAGATAGCCCTCTACCTTCCTCATCCTCTTTGTAGCCACAGTTTTTAGGACATCCCATGCTCCCATAGGCTAGACTTGATCAACTGTCAGGATGCTGAAGAAATGAATGGGAAGTGAAGGACAGTATCTTCACACAAAAGCTTCAAAGTTAGCATGCTAAAAAAATATGAAGAGGCAGTGAGAAGCCTCATCTGGTGAAGGTGCTTTCAATCAAGTCCAACACTCTGAGTTCATACCCTGGAACCAGCATGGTGCTAGGAGAGAACCATATCTCACAAGTTGTGCTGTGGCCCCACACATACGATAGATGGATAGATAGATAGATAGATAGATAGATAGACAGACAGATAGACAGATAGATAAAAATAGCATAGTAAGAAACCCTGTAGGCAAAGAGGAAGACTGAACCCCATACCTACCACTACTGGCCAAGGTCAGCTAGAACTGGTGAGAGCCACTGGAGTAGATACTGGGACACTCGAGAGCATCTGAATATGACCTCTGACTTGTTAAAAACTACATGTGAGAGAGCATTCGTGAGAAAGCTCATGCTACACAAATAACTTCCCCAAAGCAAACTCTGTGTGTACTGGCTGGTTTTGTTTTGTTTTGTCAAGATAACCTAGAGTCATCTGAAAAGAAGGAACTGCAATAGAGAAAATGTTTCTGTAAGACTGGCCTGTAGGTAACCCTGTTTTCTTAATGATTAAGTGATGTGGGCTCTATTCATAATAGCCAGAAACTGGCAACAACCTAGATATCCCTAAACAGAAGGATCAATAAAGAAAATGTAGTTCTTTTAAACAATGGAGTAAAAGCACTCATCCATTAAAAAAATACATCACGAAATTCACAAATAATAGATAAAACTAGAGAAAAATCATCCTAAGTGAGATATCCCAAATCTAGAAAGTCAAAATTGGTAAGTATTTGCTTATATGTAGGTATTAGCTGTTAAGTCAATGATCAAGCTACAGCCTGTAGAAGCACAAAGAGTGGGTATAGAGTAGGGGTCAACAGCTAGATCCATTGAGAAGAGAAACAGACTAGTTATGAATAGATAGAGGTACTGGAATGGGAGAATCAAGTGGGGAGGGGGATAAGAGGAGGATAAGGGAAAGAATGTGGAGAGAGACAGTTAAAACTCAGGGCAATTTGAGAGCAGTATTGAAGCCTAATACAGTAGAAGCTCCCTAAAATATATACAAAATATGAAGGTGATTTAAATGAAATCACCAAATAATGGGGAAGACAGAGTCCCAACAGGCCATCTCTTGTCACTAAATAAAATTTCCAGTGCAGGGATTGCGTTACATCTAATTGAGTTGTTGGCCAAAGGGGTGCCATGGGACTCCCCGAACAACCCAGGCTGTTGCCAGGACTGTAAGTTGCTCTCCACTAACTGACAGCAAGGCCTCAACATCTACAGAATTCATTGAACATGGAGAAGTCGAGTTGCTGTCTACAGAGGCATCTACCCCTACGTCTGGCATCTTTGGTACAGGAAGATACTCTGCACACCACCAAAAGAGAAACACAAACCCCAAGTCAGCCACAACCTTTTGATCTACAGTGGTGTCCTGTAGTGTGCAGAGATACGCTAGGGCAATGGTGGCACAAAGCTTGTGGGAGTCACCAACCAATATCTGATTTGGCATAAGGCCCACTCCATGAGATGGAACCCATACCCTGCATTGCTTGGGTGACCAATAACCAGAGACTAGATAGCCTGGGGTATATATTTGTCCAGGTTAAAGCCAAATACTAATGTTCTAACAACAAGAAGACAGCAATAAAATGACTTCTAATGAATTCTGCTATGCTTACAGAGTGGTACCTTGCTCAGCCATTAACAGGGAATCTTTCTTCTGCAGCAGATGGGAACAAATACAGAGACCCACAAGCAGACATTATACAGAGAGTAAAAGACCTTGGAACACTCAGTCCTAAATGGGATGTCTCTACCAAATCCCTCTTCTTAGGACTCAGAGAACCCTGAGAAAAAAGAGGCAGGAGAATGTAAAAGTCAGAGGGGATGGAGGATACCAAGAAAGCAAGGCCCTCTAAATCAGCATGATCAAATGAATAAGAACTCACAGAGACCGAGGCAGCATGCATGGGACCTGTGTGTGTATATACACAGGTCCTTTGTGTATCTATTACGGCTTTCAGTTTAGTGTTTTTATGGGATTCCTGAGTGTGCAAACGAGTGGATCTCAGATTCTTGTGCCTTCTCTTGGGCTCTTTTCCTTCTGTTTGTCTTGTCCAACTCTGAGGTGACAGTTTTTGTTTTATCTGATTATATTTTATTTTGTTATATTTTATTGTCCCTTAGAAGCCTGCTTGCTTTCTAATGAGAGACAGAAAGGGATTAGCTCTGCATAGGAGGGCGGTGAGAAGGAACAGGGGTGGGGGTATTATGAGTAGAAAGCGATCTATTTTCAATAAAAGGAAAAAATGGCCTGTAGGCAAGCCTGTTTTCTTAATGAGTGATTGATACTTCCTCCGTGTACCAGCCTGCTTTACGTCTTTTGGAAGTGGATCATTTCTGAATAAATTCTCTTGCTCTGCTTGCTGCTATCCACATGTCTCTGTCCAACTCCTTGTTTGGGAGACCTGGAACCCCTTCAGAAATGCTGTTGAACTCAGTAACATTTTGGCAAGCCATCCAAGAGGCAAGTCTTATGTGTCTAACCTCTTTGAACATGTTATTCATCCTAGAGGTATCTGAGAGGAGCCACCCCAACTGTGGGTATGGGTCGAGGAATTACACGCTACAGGATACTGTCATCGTGAGCCACGGTTGTGCGCCAGGACGCTGTGAAACCACAGCAGCTTCCTGCTAAGAGTCGTAACTTGAAAGGAGCCTAAAATGGCTACCATTCTCTCTCCTCTACTTTGAGGAGACAAAAAGGACAAAAACGAAGGTGCGTTTGAACCCTCACTCTCTAACAATAAGACCTTGACTGCTTGGAGCCTAAACCAGTGGCTAGTCAAGCGACCACAGCCTAACTCCTAACGGAGGCTGACCCCTCATACTGAATGGCTTGTCTCTGGAGGGACAAATAGCATCACAAATGTACCTACCCAAGAAGATACTGAGTTGCCCTCTTCTGAGCAATTTGCATATGATCTCCACACAATGCCCAAGAGGCAAGGCCAAGTCACTTTCTTTTTATTTATTTATTTATTTATTGAAAAAAAAATTTCCACCTCCTCCCAGCCTCCCATTTCCCTCCCCCGTCCTCCTGCCCCTCTCCCCCTCCCCCCACTTTTCTCCCCCTCCCTCTCCAGTCCGAAGAGCAATCAGGGTTCCCTGCCCCGTGGAAAATCCAAGGTCCTCCCCCCTCCATCCAGGTCTAGGAAGGTGAACATCCAAACTGGTTAGGCTCCCACAAAGCCAGAACATGAAGTAGGATCAAAACCCCGTGCCATTGTCCTTGGCTTCTCATCAGCCCTCATTGTCTGCCATGTTCAGAGAGTCCGGTTTTATCCCTTGCTTTTTCAGTCACAGACCAGCTGTCTTGTTGACAAGAGTCTCGAACCTAGAGTGGCTCCCAGGTGCCCCGGGAGATGATCCCAGTTAGTTCCTTGGGCAGCTGAGGATAGGGAACCTGAAATGACCCTATCCTATAGCCATACTGATGAATATCTTGCATATCACCATAGAACCTTCATCTGGCGATGGATAAAAATAGAGACAGAGACCCAAATAGGAGCACCGGACTGAGCTCCCAAGGTCCCAATGAGGAGCAGAAGGAAGGAGAACATGAGCAAGGAAGTCAGGACCACAAGGGGTGCACCCACCCACTGAGACAGTGGGGCTGATCTATTGGGAGCTCACCAAGTCACTTTCTAAACTACTATAAAGGGACCCAGTTCCTCCTGGTGCTAGGTGGTAATTATCTCTAGAGAATTTCCTCATTGTGATGGGCTCCCTGGTGTCCGTCCTTTACTGCAATTCATGTGTCAGTTCTGCCTTTAGTAAAAACCTTTGTTCCTTGGGCTCCTCCTTTTCAGAATATTTTGGCAGCCTCCTGGGGGGGGGAGCTCACCCCTTGCCTTGATTCTTTAGACACTGATGTTTGTGGTGGCCAACTCAGCTGTTCACATGTAATTGGAGACCTGTGTGTGTCTGGGTCACGTCTTTGGCGGTATGGAAGCTTCTGCACTGTGACTCTGGCCCGCTATCACCCACCAAGGTATTAGCTAAAAAGTTACTTGGACTCCCCGTGGAAAGTTTTTCTTCTTCTTTACAATTCACAGATCCCGAGTGCTTTGGCAGAACCTGAAGCAGGTCAAGCCACTGTAGTCTGTAAGGGCAAGGACTTCTTTTTTTCCTTCTAAAAGTTCTTTCACCCGAAATTTGCAGAACAGGGTGAATGGCATCCAGCTAGAGCAGTGGCTCTCAACCTGCCCAGTGCTGTGACGCTTTAGTACAGTTCCTCATGTTGTGGTGACCCCCAGCCATAAAATTATTTTCATTGCTACTTCACAACTACAATTTCGCTACTGTTATGAATCATAATGTAAATATCTATGTTTTCTGATGGTCTTAGGTGACCCCCGTGAAAGGGTTGTTCAATCCCCAAAGGGATTTCAACCAACAAATTGAGAACCACCTCTCTAGAGTGAGGTGGTTTTGAGGACCCATTCATTTCTCTCTCCTGTTGGTCTTTTCCTCACCCCAGCACTTGCCCCACCCTTCAGAACAGAAGGGAGCAGAATGGTGGAGGTGTCTGAGCCTGCTGTCTCCTTCCCAGCCAAACTGGTTGACTTCTGGCTTCACCAGGGTTTAACTTTCTCCAGGATAGTGAGAGTCCCTCCCCTCACCGCAGCTATGTGGACAAGTACACTTTGTGATTGTTCCTTTGAGGTTGGTCCAGCCTGATCAACTAGAAGGTTTGCCTCTGGAGTGAAATTGGGTTTTACCTCCTTGGGGGAGTGTTGGCATTCAGTTTTGCATGGGTTCATGAAAGAAATTGGGTTACTCCAGAATGAATTTTGGCTTAGCAGCACCAGGGAAAAGTTTCTGGTGAACTGACTGACATTGCTTTGCAAAAGGGCTTTTATTATTATGATGATGATGATTGTTATACAATTTACACCTTAGCAAGTCAATTTCCGCATACTAAAACCTCTTATCTGAAACTTCCCCATCAAGGAAACAAATGCCAAAGCAATTCTGAGTAGCTAGGCCTCTTGGTTATCCAAGTTTTCTCACAGCCAACTTTCCAGAGGCCTTAAACCCTTCAGGAAAGCTGGGCGGTGGTGGCGCATGCCTTTAATCCCAGCACTCGGGAGGCAGAGGCAGGCGGATCTCTGTGAGTTCGAGGCCAACCTGGTCCAGGGCAGGAACCAAAAGCTATGGAGAAACCCTGTCTCGAAAAATTAAAAAAAAAAAAAAAACCTTCAGGAAGAACTCAGATAAGACTCAAACTCTTCAAACAAAAGGTAGCGATCACAAAAGTTAAAGGTTGCAAAGGTAACAGTTGCGGAAAGGTAACAGTCTTAAAAGGTAACAGTCACAAAAGGTAACAGTCATGAAAGACAACAGTACCAAAAAGTAACTGTCACAAAAGGTAACACAGTAGCAAAAGGTAACGATCATAAAAGATAACAGTAGTAAAAGGTAACAGTCACAAAAGGCGATCCAAAACCCAGGTGCTAACTCGGGAATTCAAGCCAGCTTCAATGCTCTGCAGGTTCTCCAGCTACAGGGAAGGCCCTTTTCTCCTTGGGGGATACCCAGGAAGAAGACATGCCCTCTGGGTCAGTGTGCACAGATCAACCCATTGCTGTAAGGGATGCATTCAGGGTCTGCGCTCATCATCTGGTAAGACCCACGTTAGTCTCATGATTGTCATCTCCTCCACAGGCACTAGAACCAAAATAACACATCCCATTGTCTTTTTGCAATTCACATGGAAGGAATGAACAGGTCAGAGGAGGGGGAGAGAGGGGCAAGAAGGCAGGGCCTAGTCTTGAACCAGACTGTGTGGGAAAACTGTGTGGGACCTTTTGCACATCACATCTGCATTCTGTTATATGCTAAGGCACATATACAGTGCAGTATATCCTTAGAACTGCTCTGTTTGAGCCTCAGACTCTCAAGTTATTTTCCCTTGTAACAAATTGATTCTTTATATCCACTCTTAGACCAAGAATGCTACTAGCCTAATGTCTCATTAAGCTATAACTGGGTCTTGCAATTAGACCTCTTTTTCTCATAATTTCAAAAGACTGTGAGATTCCCATGTCCAAACCTTCATGGCCTTGTCACAGGGATGTCATTTCCTGTGGGAGGGATTTTATGTCTCACCAGATTCTCTTACGTCAGCTCCTTTCCCAGAGGACGAGCATCACAATCCATCCAGCCACACTTCCACTTAGCAACTCTGAGCCCACGTACCCTCTCCCCCTTCTCCTCCTTCCCAACCTCCTCTCCATCTGTTCTTTACTAAACTCAGGTCCTGGACTATTCTGGACAATCCATCTGACTTCTTCACTGCCAAGATAAGGCTTCTGTATTCTGCACCTCTGCGGATGGCCTTGGATAAGCCTAAACATGATAGGGAACAACATTACTTTCATCTGGATACTGGAGGTATTGTTTCCACCCTGGCAACTCTGGTTCATCCTTTTACTCCCCATTCTCTTCGCTGTTGTTTCTGGAAAGCCAGAACTAGCCCAGATGAACCCCCTTGGACTGTACATGACAGACACATCTTCTTGTTCATCCCTTTCTGGTACTGCCTTGTTGCCCCACCCATTCCCAAGTAGAGATACCATCTCTAAATTTCAGGTCAATTTTTAAAACCCCATAGGCTCTTGTGACATTCCTATTGTCAAGTTCCCTGTCCCATGGTGGCCAAGAGGTACCTGGAGCCTCAAGTGTCTTTCCTATAGTCTCTACCGTAGACGCCTACCTGACAAGTGACACTGAAGTATGGGGCCTCCATTCCTGGACATTACTGTCACAATTTCTGACAAATTCCTGTCACAATTACTTTTTTTTTTTTTGAGACAGTTTCTCTGTGTAGCCTTGACTGTCCTGGAACTCACTCTGTAGATCAGGCTAGCCTTGAACTCAAGAGATCCACCTGCCTCTGCCCCCTGAGTACTGAGATTAAAGGTGTGCACCACCATTGCTCGGCTAACAATTACTCTTCAGGGCTCTAACAGTTTTCCTCAAAGACACCCAACAGTAAATGAAGCTGTGTGGTTCTAACCCATCTTATATTATA
>JABTXL010012656.1:0-11820 GCA_025134845.1 Neodon shergylaensis | reverse complement strand
CAGAGAGAACCCATTATTGACTTTTTGCAAAGATTAATTAAGGCTCTGGACATAGGGGTAACAGACCCAGAATCTAGACGAATACTTCTTGAATCTCTAGCTTTTGAGAATGCAAACATAGAATGCAAAAAGATAATTGGGCCTTTAAAGTCTAGTTCAGCACCTATGGATTCAGCATACGATGAATGTTGAGACGTTTAGCTATAATGATGAATCTTGGGTAGGAGAAGCGATTTCCACAGCAATGAGGAGACATCAAACTGCCAGGTGTTTTAATTGTGGTAAATTAGGACATCTGAAAAGGGATTGCAGGCACAGAATTTCTAGGAATAATATCTCCTCTGGGAATGATAAAAATAGGAGACCTAGGCCTTCAGGTATGTGTAGGAGATGTGGTAAAGGCCGTCATTGGTCCAACGAATGCAGGTCAACAACAGAGAAACAAGGTAACCCGATACCGTCGGGAAACTCCTTGAGGGGCCTCTCGCAGGCCCCCAAGCCAACAGTGGCCCAGTCATTCCCAGTCAAAGTGGAGAGCGTGCCTCACCAAGAAAATTAAAAGCTGCTATTTCTGCTGTAAAAAGTAATACTGGTCTAAATGATGTATTATGCATGGAGAATGAGTCAAAAAACCCAGTAGGACAGAGTAAACGTATATTTTGGCAGACTTCTATTAACGATCAAAGACCAAAGCTAAAAGTCTGTATAAATGGCACTTTTATTGAAGGCTTATTAGACACAGGTGCGGATGTAAGTATCATTACCCCAGAATCGTGGCATCCGAATTGTCTTCTTCAAGAGGTAGATGTTCAGTTTCTGGGAATTGGAACCCTATCTCGTGTAAAACAAAGCACAAGATGGGTTTAATGCATAGGGCCCGAAGGGCAAATAGGAAGACTAAGGCCATATATAGCCAATATTGCAATTAATTTATGGGGCCGTGACCTGCTACAGCAATGGAATACCCAGATTAACATTCCTGTAGTTCCAGGAACTCATAATTCTGGGTAAGATATGATGAGGTATTATAGAAAAAGGTCACCAGCCATTCAGGCTGTACAAGAACATACAGCAAAGACCAAACCTTTAGAGGTACCAACAGCCCTACCTTTAAAATGGCTAACTGAAAAGCCAATATGGATCAAACAGTGGCCTCTAGCTGGAGATAAATTGTAGGCATTGGAACAGCTCATGCAAGAGCAACTAGATGCTCACCATATTGAAGAATCAACCAGCCCTTGGAATTCTCCTGTGTTTGTTATAAAAAAAGAAATCTATTAAATGGAGAATGGTGACAGATCTAAGAGCTGTCAACAAAGTAATTCAACCTATGGGCCCACTACAATCTGGAATCCCTTTGCCTTCTCTGTTACCAAAAGGATGGCCTCTTATAGTAATTGATTTGAAAGATTGTTTTTTCACTATACCGTAACAAGAAAAGGATAGAGAAAAATTTGCCTTCACAGTGCCTACTTATAATAATTCTCAGCCTAATAGGAGATATCATTGGACTGTCCTCCCACAGGGTATGCTCAATAGTCCTACATTGTGCCAATATTTTGTAAGTAAGCCATTGGAAATAATTCGTAAACAATTCCCGAAGTCCATAGGTTATTATTACATGGATGACATCTTGTTATCTGATTCAAATAAAGATACTTTAGAAAGGATGTTTGAAGAAGTAAAGAAAGTCTTGCCTAGGTGGGGATTACAAATTGCCCCTGAAAAGATTCAAAGAGGAAATTCTATTAATTACCTAGGTTACAGAATAGGGTTAGAGAAAATTAAAACACAAATGGCACAAATTAGTAGAGACCGGTTAAAGACTCTTAATGACTACCAAAGATTGTTAGGAGACATTTCCTGTCTACGACCAGCTGTTGGGATAACACCTGATCTAATAGTTCATTTAAACAAAACCTTAGATGGTGATAAAGATTTGAATAGTCCAAGAAAACTAACAGCTAAAGCAGAAAAGGAACTGACAATGATTGAGGAAAAATTACAGGAGGCACATGTGGATAGGGTGAACCCAAATCTTAGCTGCATCCTAGTCATATTGCCTTGCAGAATTTCTCCTACAGGGATTCTAATGCAGAGGGAAGATATTATTTTAGAGTGGATATTTATACCTAATAAACCAAGTAAAAAATTAAAAACTTATGTGGAAATAGTCTCTGAATTAATTATAAAATGTAAGCTGAGACTTCGTCAACTAGCAGGTATAGACCCAGCTAAAATTATAGTGCCTTTTACTACTGAAGAAATAAAAAAGTTATGGGAAGAAAATGAACCGTTGCAAAGAGCTTGTGCTATTTTTTGGGGAGAAATTAATAACAACTATCCCAAAAGTGGTAGACTTAACCTCATAAAAAGAACTTCTTGGATTCTTCCTAGAATTGTACGTGATGCTCCAATAACTGGATCTCGTACATTCTATACTGATGCAAATAAATCAGGGAAAGCAGGTTACAAGTCAGATGAATTGAGTAAGTTGGAACAAAGCCCTTTTAATTCTGTCCAGAAGGCAGAATTATATGCCATTCTTATGGTGCTAAAGAACCTCTTAATATAGTTACAGATTCACAATATGCAGCAAGAGTTATCTTGCATATTGAAACTGCTGAATTTATACCAGATGACACAGAGTTGACTTCATTGTTTATCCAGGTACAAGACATAATCAGGAACAGGCTTTGTCCGATGTACATAACACACATCCGGTCCCATACAGGTCTGCCTGATCCTCTAGCCCAAGGCAACGCTGAGATTGATCAATTATTGATTGGAAGTGTGTTGCAGGCCTCAGAATTTCATAAGAAGCATCATGTCAATAGTAAAGGCCTAAAGAAAGAATTTTCCATTACTTGGCAACAAGCTAAGGACATTATAAAGAGATGTCCTACTTGTTCTTTCTATAATCAAATATGTTGCTTGCAGGGAGTAACCCAAAGGGTACTAAGAGAAATGAAATCTGGCAGATGGATGTGTTCCACTTTATGGAATTTGGTAAATTAAAATATGTACATCACACCATAGACACGTATTCAGGTTTTCAATGGGCTACTGCCCTGAGCTCAGAAAAGGCTGATTCAGTAATCACACATTTATTGGAAGTTATGGCCATCATGGGTATACCTGCACAAATAAAGACAGATAATGGTCCAGCATATGTATCTAAGAAAATGAAACGCTTTTTTGATTATTATAATACAAAACACATTACAGGTATACCAAATAATCCTACAGGTCAGGCAGTTATAGAAAGATCAAATCGTACTATAAAGGATATGCTGAACAAACAGAAAGGGACTGAAAATACCCCCAGAAATAGATTACATAATGCTTTATTAACCTTGAATTTTCTTAACGCTAATGAGAAAGGAACAACAGCAGCAGAAAGACATTGGATAATGGAAAAGTCTGCTGAACTAAATCAACCGATTTATTTCAAAGATGTGCTGACCTCTCAATGGAAGCCAGGAGATGTGCTACGTTGGGGAAGGGGTTTTGCTCTTGTTTCCACAGGAGAAGAAAAATTATGGATACCATCAAAATTAATAAAGTTTCGATTTGAAGAGGAGAAACCTCTTGGAAAGGAGAAATGACAACTCATCCACAATGATGATATTCATACAGGTGGTAAGAAAAACATATAGAATGGGGGCAGGGTTCTGTTCTTATCTTCACAGGAAAACACTCATCTTGGAAAAATTCAAGGGACCCTGGATGTTTGGATACTGACAGATGGAAAAATACCTGCCCAATAGGAAATATCAAGAAAACTGAATGGGTTGTGTAAGTAAAATATATTAAACCATATTTCTAAATTTATAGAGCTGGTTTTGAAGTTGGACTCTGGCTCTGTCCCTTTCCAATTCCAAGCCTGTTAGTAAGAGAAAAAACCAGAGTTTCTGGAGTTTCTGTCTCATGTCAAGAGCCATGATATGGGACAGAATGAAATATGAGTTTAGAAAACATCTATGCTTTTCTTCATATCTATCATACCTTTCATTGAATATATCTATCATGCCTTTCATTGAATATATACATATATATATATATATACATATACATGTCTATATATGTCTATATGATTAATGTTTTAAGTTTTTTACAATGAACAATGAGTCTTTCCTGAAGTGACATTTGAAGTTTCCAGGAAGAAGATGGGGCCCCACAACAACAACTCTACCTTGCTGATATGATGTCATGATACTGATAGCGCTACTACAAGACCTGTTTTGGGTACCAGCTGCACAAGACGATCCCAACTTGTTTAGCTGAAATGGTGCACATCTTGTACAACATTCTGGCCAGAACTCCACAAAATACTCTGAGACTATTTACAATTTTTAAAAGACATTGATCTTAAAATTTAACCATCATTTTACTTTCACAGTATCCCCCAGAAAGAACGTTGCCCCCATGACAGCTGGAAGTAATTCTAGAGGATGACGTCCCCTCTCCCAGTAAAGTTTGTCCCTGGGTTTAGGGACACCATTTAGGGGATGGGAGGTTGGGGGAGGAATTTTATAAGCTCAGGGATCATTTTGAAAAAATAAAAAAGAGGGAAGATGAGACAATAGATTTGTAATTGTGAGTAACTGTTTTTAGACAAATATATTGGTATCGATTCTTGTATATTGATACAAAGTTAAATTATATTGACTATTGTATGCATGCATGTTTCTACCTCTGTTTAAAATATTTTTATGTATTGACATATATTGTATTGATATATATATGTACATATATATATATATTGTATGTATTTACCATATTGCAGTGTACATTTCTACCTCTGATTGAGATACTTATATATTGTTTGTGTATTGATATATATTTACAATATTGCAATGTATATTTGTACATTGTTTATATTTGGATGTCATTGTCCTCATTTGTTTCACAGTCGTTTATTGTCTTAGTCTTTAAGTTAGATAGATATTGAGAATTAAATAGATTAATAGTCATCTAAGTTTGTCATTTATAATTAGACTAATCAGGTTCTTTAGATATATAGAGATTATACTCAGTATAGATAGATAATCTTCAACCTCTTCAAAGAGCTGTAGAAAATGGCCTTTAATCTAACTCAGAGTTTTGTGGTAGTGAGACACAATTGCTCCTAGCAACACCACTCTATTCCCGAGAGAATGTTGAGCACCAAAGACACTCCACCTGGAGCCTTTCTTTTTGGCAGAACTGGCCTTGGGGCAAAGAAATGCCCATACCTCAACCACTGACAGAGATACAGAGCGTGCATCAATGGATAAAACAGGACTGTCATATCTTGCCAAGACAGGGTAAGATAGTTTTGAAAAGTTGCCTGCCTTTGAAAATGGTATGTCAGTTATGTTAGGCCTTAGCCAACGTTGGTTGCTTCAACGCTGCAAACGTGACTTTGGGTGATTGCCCAGGTAGCTAGTTGTCTCTGTGATTTGTTGCATGTTTTGGAAGTTGTTTTACTGAACTTCCTAATTACCCAGGTAACATTATTTCCCTTCTCAGGTCTTCGATGGAGTTGAAGACTATAAGTGTAGTTACTTTTCTCTCATGACTTGGCCAAGTTATTTATTATACAAGACCTAAGCTAGTTAGAAGAGGATATTTGAACTTATTGTATACAATTTCGTAGTAGGTTTAGAACTCTCTTACTTAAACAGAAAGGGGAGGTGTTGCAGGAGGTCCTTCCGCTCCACCAACCAATAGCTGCTGAGATACCAGCCTATTGGAGCATGGTCTCTCCCCCTGTAAAAAGTGACTACTTCCCTCCATTCGCTCTCTTCACTTCCTGCTCCGCCTGTGACTAGACTCCCTTCCTGGTTGCGCAGAGGGCTGTTGTCTGGGACGGTGATCTGTAAGTTTTTCCCCTTTAAATAAATACCACCCTATTAATCATAATTATGAACTGGTGTGGCATTGTTAGTGAATTACGCCTTCAGCAACGAACTGACTGGGAGAAGATCTTCACCAACCCCGCAACAGACAAAGGTCTGATCTCCAAAATATATAAAGTACTCAAGAAATTTGACTTTAAAATGCTAATCAACCCAATTAAAAAATGGGGCACTGAACTGAACAGAGAATTCTTAACAGAAGAAGTTCAAATGCCCAAAAGATACTTAAGGTCATGCTCAACTTCCTTAGCGATCAGGGAATTGCAAATCAAAACAACTTTTAGATATCACCTTTCACCTGTCACAATGGCTAAAATCAAAAACACCAATGATAGCATTTGCTGGACAGGTTGTGGAGAAAGGGGTACACTAATCCATTGCTGGTGGGAATGCAAACTTGTGCAATCACTTTGGAAATCAGTGTGGCGGTTTCTCATGAAATTTGCTATCAACCTACCCATGGACCAAGCAATACCACTCTTGGGAATATTCCTAAGAGATGCCCTATCATATGACAAAAGCATATGTTCAACTATGTTCATAGCAGCATTATTTGTAATAGCCAGAACCTGCAACCAACCCAGATGTCCTTCAATGGCAGAATGGATGAAGAAAGTGTGGAATACATACACATTAGAGTTCTACTCTGCCATAAAAAACATTGACTTCTCGAAATTTGCATGTAAATGGATGGAAATAGAAAACACTACCCTGAGTGAGGTAACCCAGACCCAAAAGAGGATCATGGGATGTACTCACTCATAATTAGTTTCTAGCCATGAATATAGGTCACAGAGTCTATAATTTGTGGTCCTAAAGAAGCTAAATAAGAAGGTGAAACCAAAGATGGGATGATTGGGGATAAAACAAGGTAGGATAGAAGAGAGGGAATCACATAACTTAATTAAGGAAACCACCATAGGGTTGGTAAGAGACATGATACTAGAGTGGCGCCCAGGTGCCCAGGGCAATGTCCCCAGTTAGTTACTTGGGCAGCTGATGATAAGGAACCTGAAATGACCCTTTCCTATATCCATACTGGTGAATATCTTGCATATCACCATAGAACCTACATCTAGCGATGGACGGAGATAGAGACAGAGACCCACACTGGAGCATCTAAGCTCCCAAAAACCCAATGTGGAGCAGAAAAGAGGAAGAACATGAGCATGTAAATCAGTATCACGATAGGTGCGCCCATCTACTGAGAAAGTTGGGCTGATCTATTGGGAGCTAACCAAGGCCATCTGGACAGTGACTGAAAAAGAATGGTTTAAAACCTGACTCTCCGAACATGGCGGACAATGAGGGCTGATGAGAATCCAAGGACAATGGCATTGGGTTTTGTTCCTTCTTCATGTTCTTTCTTTGTGGGAGCCTAGCCAGTTTGGATGTTCACCTTCCTAGACCTGGATGGTGGGGAGAAGGTCCTAGACTTTCCACAGGGCAGGGAACCCTGACAGCTCTTCAGACTGGGGAGGGATGGGGAGAGGAGTAGGGGGGATGGGGAGAGGGGCTGGAGGAGGGGGAGGGAAATGTGAGGCTGGGAGGAAGCAGGGATTTTTCTTTTAAATAAAAAATAAATAAAAATAAAAAAAAACATTGCCATTGTTCTTGAATTCTCAGTAGTTCTCATTGTTCGCTATGTTCAGCGAGTCCAATTTTATCCTAGGCTTTTTCACACACAGGCTTGCTGGCCTTCGTGGGTTCCCGATAGAAAATCCCCATTGTCTCATTCTGTGGGTGCACCCCTCAAGGTCCTGAGTTCCATGCTCATGCTCTCTCTCCTTTTCCTCCAGATTTGGAACATGAGATTTCTTTCCAGTGCTCCAATGTCTGTCTCTGTCTCCTTTCATCACCTGATAAGGTTAATATTCAGGAGGAACCTATATGTTTTTCTTTGAGTTCTACTCATTTAGCTTCTTGGGTTGTCAAAAGCCTTATCTCTACAAGGGATTTTGGAGGCCACGAGGTGACCAAACTAAGACATTTATCAGGTGAGGAGAGGGTGCCTGCACTGTGCCATGTCCCTAGGAACTATGGGTGCCTTGTCCTATAGTCAGACTGATGACTACCATGAATATCACCATAGAACTTTTGTTTGGCAGTCTATGGAGTTAAAGACAGGGCCCACATCTGAAAACTAAATGGAGCTTCCACGCTCCAGGTGAAGTGTAGAAAAATTGAAAATACTAGCAAGGAAGTAAGGAAAACCATGGCATGGTCCACACACTGCGACCCTGTGCCTGAGCTAATGGGAGCTCAACAAAACCAGCTGGTCTGGGAATAAAAAAGCATGGGATCAAACTGGCAGCTCTGAATGTGGCTGACAATTGGGGCAGACTGAGAAGACAATGATCATGGCACTGGCATTTGTCTGCACTGCATAGAAAGGTTTTTTTTTTGTGATCCAATTCTATGTGGATGCATACCTTGCTAAATCTGGATGGATGAAGAATGGGCTTGACTTCCAACAGGTCATGGTACCCTGAACACTATTTGCATCGGAATTGGAATGCAGAAGTTTAGTGGGGGAGAGAGAAGAAAGTGGGAGGAGGAAAGGAAGTGGAAATTTTGAAATTCATTATTTATGAAGAAATGAAATATCTATAGAAGATAACCAATGGAGAGATAGGAGACAAGAAAAAAACACTCAACAGAGTTGTTGACTCAGACACCAAATTTTTTTTTTCAAAAAAAAAACAGATAAAGTGATTGAGATACTTGGGCAAAACTATGACTCATGTAATTGGGAAGATCTTGTGGTTTTTATTTTAGGCTTCAGGGGTCTGTATAAGCAGCACTTTAGGACCTGTATGCTGGATGTTTCTGTGGGTAAATAGGGAAGAAACCAGCCTATGAGAGGTTTTATGACAAAAATAGAGAATTGGTGATGTCACAAAGCCGTGGTTGGGGGTGGCAACTCTGTTCCACTTGAAGCACTAGACTTCTGTGAAGGTGGGTTTACTATCTTCACGGTGGCTCAGGAGGTCAGTTCAGCTCCTGAGCTCCACAACAATGCAACAGGATTTGGCAGCTGAATATTTCCAGAAGATGGAATATGGAGAGCCAGACATTTTCTTTGGTAAATATCTTTAGAAAGCAATTGGGACTTCTGTAGTCCAGAAAGTTTTCCTTCAAATCTCCTGCTGGTCCACCATTTATGTGGTTACCGGCTCCTATATTTGATAGCTGTGGGGATGGGGAATGCCAGCTATTCTTCCCACTTTATCTTTGCTAACAATATCAAATTCATCAGTCGAATAAAATGGCACAGATCTTCTTTGCACATATATGTTTTAGAAGATATTAATTACTTCAAAATGGTGCTGTTGCCCTGACTAGTGAGTCTTTCTTGTTGCAGTGGGTCTCACAGTACTCCTTGTCTAATGAACACACAGAATGGCTTCATGTAATAAAGCTGAGACTGGATAAGGTGGACCCAACACAGATAGCCATTGTACTAGAGTGCCATGACCTTCGGCACATGGTTTTGATCAGGTAATTAACTAATAGCTTGAGGGGGAAGGAGAGAAGTGGCTGTCCTTTGAATTCTTTGCCATCTGTTCAGATTTTTCTTACTCAATTTGGGCATAGGAATACCTGTCTTAGTCAGTCAAGAAGTAGGTTTCTCAGCAGAGGTCAATTGCATTTTGGCTGCAGCAATGTGTCTCTGATACAGATATACTGAACTGTTGACATTAGTTTGATAATTTTCCTATTAATTTCTTAGGACAAAATTACATTTAGGTTTCCAAATGTATTCAGAACTGCCTTTGTTACCTGCGAAAAAGTTCTTCCAAAAAAGAGCCTTGACCTCACATTCTCCCCTTCTTATCCTTGCAGGCACTCATGGTGGAGGAAACCACTTTGTGTCTGATTTAAACTGAAGAGTTTTTCCAACCTAGAGAGTGGGCAGCTATGAAGACCAAGCACAGAAAGATAGCCAAGTGACTGCAGACCAGTAGTGCTGTGACCTACCTCAGTAAGTCTACCGCCATGATAAAGATGCCTCTTAATATGAGATCCATGCAACCTCTCCAGAAGCGGAATTTGCCTTCTCTCCAGAAGCAAAACCTGAGTAGGCCTTTTGAGCCCATGGAGAATATTGTAGGATGCAGAATTTCTCATGGCTGGAAGGAAGCCAATGAACCAGTCACCCAGTGGAAAGCCATCATTCTAGATCAACTGCCAACAAATCCCTCTCTCTATTTGTTGAAATATGATGGGATTGATTGTGTCTATGGCTTGGAGCTTCACAGCAATGAAAGGATTTTAAACCTTAAGTTCCTGCCTAATAACGTGCCATTTGCTCGGGTAACAGACACTCATCTCTCAAACACCATAGTTGGCAGAGCAGTGAAACATACATTCATGGGCACAAATGGCTCTAAGAATGACAGGAAGGGGATGTTCCTAGAGGAGGTGCCCATCATGAAGACCTGGTTCTATTTTAACTACAAGAAAGATCCAGTTTTGTACATTTACCACCTCCTGGAAGACTACCTTGAAGGCAACCTCCACATCATGCCGGTCTCTAAGGAGGAGTTGAGTGGGATGGTCCCAGATGAGATGCAGACCATGATGACCTCTTTCTACATGATCTACAAGTGAGATCCAGTCTTGTACCTTTACCACCATCTAGATGACTACATAAAAGGCAACCTCAATACCATGCCAGAATGTCCTCCAGAAGAGGTGACTTTGGAAGTAGGCAGGGATTCCTTGGCAGGCAAAAGTGTGCAGTACAACAAACAAGATGGAACCCAAGAGATAGGTAAATTTATTTACCAAGTTCCCATCAAACCATCCGTGTATTTCATCAAGTTTGATAATGACTTCCATATCTATGTCTTTAATTTGGTGTAGATCTGTTAAAGTGAAATTCTCAAATTTTGAGGGACACACTTAAACTTTGTTTGGGGAATTTTTTTTCAGATACTTCAGGTCTTCTATTAATCCTGGTATCTTTTCCAATGGCATATTCTTGCTCTAAAAATAAAATGTTTGCGAACATATTATGTTGTTTGGTCAATGATTGATATTGTCTTGTGGATGGTACATCACAGAAAGACATGCCTTTGCTTCTCAAGTTATATTTCAGGATCCCTTCAGCATTGAAGATGTTGCAAGACACTCTTGTTCTGAAGTTGAAAGTATAAGGTCCCTTAGAACAATAAAAGGATGAGTTCTCCTGATAATCAAAAAAGGTGTGTCAGTCTTCCTTCAAATACAGTGTAATGGCTGAAGCTTTTCTTGTTGACAGGTTATTAGTTTATTGGTAAAAGCTTTGAGGTACTTTGATTCTAGGCAGTAAAGATTGAGACAAACTGGGTGATTCAGGAAGATCTGAAACCCCCAGTTCTGACGAAGTAGTCAGAAGCTCCCTTCACCTATACATCTCTTTGGATTATAGCCTGCTTGAGAATTAGTGGAGTTCATTCTGCATCCTGGTTCAGAAGAAATGTGCCTGAGAACCCAGTGATTCCATAAAAATATTTTGAGGTCAACTTCAGGTACTGCAGAAAATGATGAGTCCTCCTGGGCCTGAAGGAATAATTCTGATGCCTCTTTGTTAGAAAAAAGTGGAGACCTCTGTACAGATTGATAATGTTGCATCCACAGACAAACAGGGAATGTTGAATACAAAATTTTCTTTCTTCAGAGACAGCAATTCTTATGCTTTCGGGTATTCAGAATGGTCAATGACTCTTGTCGGGCACATGGTATATCAAGGCTCAACTGAGAAATTAGAGAAGCCTGAACATTTTCCTGATCAAATCTTCATGGGAACTTACAATATCATGTTGTGCAGGGCAGGAAGCAGTGTGAACCATCTCCAAATGCTAGGAGGAAATTCTCAGCTAGGTTCCAGACCAATTCAGTTAACACCTTCTGATTTTGTTCTTTCTTTATT
>JABTXL010012653.1:0-11575 GCA_025134845.1 Neodon shergylaensis | reverse complement strand
AGCCCCCCAGACCTCTCCTATTTACCTAACTTATTTGAGTCTGGGGATTGTAGTAGGATAATTCTTTATTTAGTAACTAATATCCACTTATAAGTGAGTATATAGCATGTTTCAGGGATGTCTGGCTGTTTCTAGTTTCTGGCTATTATGAATAAATCTGCTATGAACATAGTTGAGCAAGCATCCTTGAGGTAGGACCAGGCATCTTTTGGATATATGCCCAAAAGTTCTATAGCTGGATCTTGAAATAGATTGACTTGCAACTTTCTGAGGAACCTCTGCATTGATTTCCATAGTGACTGTACAGCTTTGTACTCCCCAAAGCAATGGAGGAATGTTCCCCTTGATCCACATTCTCACCAGCATAAGCTGTCATTTTTGTTGATTTTAACCATTCTGACTGGTATAAGATGAACTCTCAAAGTACGTTTGATTTGCATTTCTCTGATGACTAAGAATGTTGAATATTTCTTTAAATATTTCTCAGTCATTTCAGTGTCCTTTAATTAGAATTTTCTTTTTTTTCTTTTCTTTTTTTTCTTTTTTAAATTTATTCATTTATTAAAGATTTCTGCTTCCTCCCCGCCACTGCTTCCCATTTCCCTCCCCCTCCCCCCCATCAAGTCCCCCTCCCCCAATCAAGTCCCCCTCCTCATCAGCCCAAAGAGCAATCAGGGATTCCTGACCTGTGGGAAGTCCGAGGACCACCCACCTCAATCCAGGTCTAGTAAGGTGAGCATCAAAACTGCCTAGGCTCCCACAAAGCCAGTATGTGCAGTAGGATCAAAAACCCATTGCCATTGTTCTTGAGTTCTCAGTAGTCCTCATTGTCCACTATGTTCAGCAAGTCCGGTTTTATCCCATGCTTTTTCAGACCCGGGCCAGCTGGCCTTGGTGAGTTCCCGATAGAACATCCCCATTGTCTCAGTGTGTGGGTGCACCCCTCGCGGTCCTGAGTTCCTTGCTCGTGTTCTCTCTCCTTCTGCTCCTGATTTGGACCTTGAGATTTCTGTCCGGTGCTCCAATGTGGGTCTCTGTCTCTGTCTCCTTTCATCGCCTGATGAAGGTTAATATTCAGGAGGATGCCTATTTGTTTTTCTTTGGGTTCACCTTCTTATTTAGCTTCTCTTGGATCGCGAATTATAGTCTCAATGTCCTTTATTTATGGCTAGAAACCAAATATGAGTGAGTACATCCCATGTTCCTCTTTTTGGGTCTGGCTTACCTCACTCAGGATAGTGTTTTCTATTTCCATCCATTTGCATGCAAAATTCGAGAAGACTTTGTTTTTTACTGCTGAGTAGTACTCTAATATGTATATATTTCATACTTTCTTCATCCATTCTTCCATTGAAGGGCATTTAGGTTGTTTCCAGGTTCTGGCTATTACAAACAATGCTGCTATGAACATAGTTGAGCATATACTTTTGTTGTATGATAGGGCCTCTCTTGGGTATATTCCCAAGAGTAGTATTGCTGGGTCCAGGGGTAGGTTGATCCCGAATTTTCAGAGAAACTGCCACACTGCTTTCCAGAGTGGTTGCACAAGTTTGCATTCCCACCAGCAATGGATGAGTGTACCCCTTTCTCCACAACCTCTCCAGCAAAGGCTATCATTGGTGTTTTTGATTTTAGCCATTCTGACAGGTGTAAGATGGTATCTTAAAGTTGTCTTGATTTGCATTTCCCTGATCACTAAGGAAGTTGAGTATGACCTTAACTGTCTTTTGGCCATTTGAACTTCTTCTGTTGAGAATTCTCTGTTCAGCTCAGTGCCCCATTTTTTAATTGGGTTGATTAGCCTTTTACGGTCTAGTTTCTTGAGTTCTTTATATATTTTGGAGATCAGACCTTTGTCTGTTGCGGGGTTGGTAAAGATCTTCTCCCAGTCAGTGGGTTGCCTTTTTGTCTTAGTGCCAGTGTCCTTTGCTTTACAGAAGCTTCTCAGTTTCAGGAGGTCCCATTTATTCAATGAGGCCCTTAATGTCTGTGCTTCTGGGTTATTCGTAGGAAGTGGTCTCCTGTGCCCATGTGTTGTAGAGTACTTCCCACTTTCTCTTCTATCAGGTTCAGTGTGTTCTGACTGATATTGAGGTTTTTAATCCATTTGGACTTGAGTTTTGTGCATGGTGATAGATATGGATCTATTTTCATTCTTCTACAGATTGACATCCAGTTTTGCCAGCACAATTTGTTGAAGATGCTCTCTTTTTTCCATTGTATACTTATAGCTCCTTTATAGAAAATCAGGTGTTCATAGGTTTGTGGGTTAAAGTCAGGGTCTTCTATTCAATTCCATTGGTCGACTTCTCTGTTTTTATGCCAGTACCACACTGTTTTCATTACTGTAGCTCTGTAATAGAGTTTGAAGTCAGGGATGGTAATGCATCCAGACAATCCTTTATTGTATAAGATTGTTTTAGCTATCCTGGGTTTTTTGTTTTTCCATATAAAGTTGATTATTGTCTTCTCCAGATCTGTGAAGAATTTTGATGGGATTTTGATGGGGATTGCATTGAATCTATAGATTGCTTTTGGTAGAATTGCCATTTTTACTATGTTGATCCTCCCAATCCAAGAGCAAGGGACGTCCTTCCATTTTCTGGTGTCCTCTTCAATTTCTTTCTTCAAAGACTTAAAGTTCTTGTCAAATAGATCTTTCACTTCCTTGGTCAGAGTTACACCAAGATATTTTATGCTATTTGTGGCTATCGTGAAAGGTGATGCTTCTCTGATTTCCCTCTCTGCTTCCTTATCCTTAGTGTATAGGAAGGCAACTGATTTTTTGGAGTTGATCTTGTATCCTGCCACATTACTAAAGGTGTTTATCAGCTGTAGGAGTTCTTTGGTGGAGTTTTTGGGGTCGCTTATGTATACTATCATATCATCTGCAAATAACGAAAGCTTAATTTCTTCCTTTCCAATACGAATCCCCTTGATCCCCTTATGTTGTCTTATTGCTATTGCTAGAACTTCAAGCACTATAGTAAAAAGGTATGGAGAGAGTGGACATCCTTGTCTTGTTCCTGATTTTAGTGGGATGGCTTTGAGTTTCTCTCCATTTAATTTGATGTTAGCTGTCGGCTTGCTGTAAATAGCTTTTATTATATTTAGGTATGACCCCTGTATCCCTAATCTCTCCAAGACCTTTATCATAAAGGGGTGTTGAATTTTGTCAAATGCTTTTCAGCATCTAATGAAGTGATCATATGGTTTTATTCTTTCAGTTTATTTATATGGTGGATTACATTGATAGATTTTCGTATGTTGAACCAGCCCTGCATCTCTGGGATGAACCTACTTGATCATAATGGATAATTTTTCTAATGTGTTCTTGGATTCGGTTTGCCAGTATTTTATTGAGAATTTTTGTGTTGATATTCATGAGTGAGATAGCCCTGTAATTCTCTTTCTTGGTTGGGTCTTTGTGTGGTTTTGGTATCAGAGTAACTGTAGCTTCATAAAAGGAATTTGGCAATGACTCTTTTGTTTCTATATTATGAAATACATTAAGGAGTATAGGTATTAGCTCTTCTTGGAAGTTCTGGTAAAATTCGGCATTGAAACCATCTGGTCCTGGGCTTTTTTTGGAAGGGAGATTTTTAATAACAGTTTCTAGTTCTTCGCGACTAACAGGTCTATTTAGATCCTTTGCCTGGTCTTGGTTTAGCTTTGGTATATGGTACTTATCTAAAAAAATGTCCATTTCTTTTGCATTTTCCAGTTTTGTGGCATACAGGCTTTTGTAGTAAGATCTAATGATTCTTTGAATTTCCTCTGTGTCTTTGGTTATGTCTCCCTTTTCATTTCTGATCTTAATTATTTGTGTGTTCTCTCTCTGTCGTTTAATTAGTTTGGATAGGGGTTTGTCGATCTTGTTGATTTTCTCCAAGAACCAACTTTTTGTTTCATTGATTCTTTGGACTGTTTTCTGTGTTTCTATTTTGTTGATTTCTGCCCTCAGTTTGATTATTTCCAGTCTTCTACTCCTCCTGGGCACGTCTGCTTCTTTTTTTTTCTAGAGCTTTCAGGTGTGCTGTTAAGTCCCCAATGTATGCTTTCTCTGTTTTCTTTAAGTGGACACTTAGTGCTATGAACTTTCCTCTTAGCACTGCTTTCATCGTGTCCCATAGGTTTGAATATGTTGTCTCTTTATTTTCATTAAATTCAAGGAAGACTTTAATTTCTTTCTTAATTTCTTCCTTGACCCAGGTGTGGTTCCGTAGTTGACTGTTCAGTTTCCATGAGTTTGTCGGCTTTCTGGGGGTATCATTGTTGTTGCCTTTTAACTTTAGTCCGTGGTGATCTGATAAGACACAGGTGGACACTGATTTTTTTGGTATCTGTGGAGGTTTCCTTTGTTTCCGAGTATGTGGTCAATTTTCGAGAAGATTCCATGAGCTGCAGAGAAGAAGGCATATTCTTTCCTATTTGGGTGGAATGTTCTATAGATGTCTGTTAAGTCCATTTGCTTCATTACCTCCAATAATTCTCTTAATTGTCTATTAGGTTTCTGTCTGATTGACCTGTCCATTGGAGAGAGAGGTGTATTGAAATCTCCTAGTATTAGTGTGTGTGGTTTGATGTTTGCCTTGAGTTCTAGTAATATTTCTTTTACATAAGTGGGTGCTTTTATATTCAGGGCATAGATATTCAGGATTGAGACTTCATCCTGATGAATTGTTCCTGTTATGAGTATAAAGTATCCATCTCGATCTCTTCTGATTGACTTTAGTTTGAAGTCAGTTTTGTTAGAAATTAGTATGGCTACACCTGCTTTTTTCTTAGGACCATTTGCTTGAAACACCTTTTCCCAACCCTTTACTCTGAGTAGATACCTGTCTTTGTGGTTGAGATGTGTTTCTTGCAAACAGCAGAATGTTGGATCCTGTTTTCGTATCCAATCTCTTAGCCTGTGCTTTTTTATGGGTGAATTGAGGCCATTAATATTAAGTGATATTAATGAACAGTGGTTGTTTACTCCAGTTATTCTTATTGTTTTTGGTAGTAGCGTTTGTTTGTCTCCCTTCTTTGAGTTGTGCTGGTGAAGGTTCGCTAGACGCCTGAGTTATTGTAGGCAGTATTGGCAATGCTGGATTCCTTGGGTTGTGATTTTCCTTCTATTATTTTCTGTAGGGCTGAATTTGTGGCTACATATTGTTTAAATTGTTCTTATCTTGGAATGTCTTGTTTTCTCCATTGATAGTGAACAATAGCTTGGCTGGGTATAGTAGTTTGGGTTTGCATCCATGGTCTCTTAGTTTCTACAGTACCTCTATCCAGGACCTTCTGGCTTTCATGGTTCCATAGAGAAGTCAGGTGTAAGTCTGATTGGTTTACATTTATAAGTTACTTGGCCTTTTCCTTTGCAGCTCTTAATATTTTTTCTTTAACCTGTATATTTTGTGTTTTGATTATTATATGGCGAGGGGATGTTTTACTTTGATCCAGTCTGTTTGGTGTTCTGTATGCTTCTTGAATATTCAAAGGAATATCTTTCTTTATGTTGGGAAAGTTTTCTTCCACAATTTTGTTAAAAATATTTTCTAGGCCTTTGATCTGTGACTCTTCTCCTTCTTCTATTTTTATTATTCTTAGGTTTGGTCTTTTTATTGTGTCCCATATTTCCTGAATGTTTTCTGATGAGTATTTGTTGGCTTTGCTGTTTTCTTTGATCAGTGCTTTTATTTTCTCTATGGTGTCCTCAGAATCTGAGATTCTTTCTTCTATCTCTTGCATTCTATTGATTATGCTTGTTTCTGTAGACTCTGCTCATTGACCTAGATTTTCCATATCCAGCTGGTCCTCAGTTTGTGTTTTTTTCCTTGCTTCCATTTCAGTTTTCAATTCTTGAGCTGTTTCCATTACCTGTTTGATCATTTTTTCTTGGCTTCCCAGGGTATCATGTACGTATTTACTCATTTCTTCAAACTTTTTGTTATACTTTTCATCCATTTCTATAAGGGCATTTTTTACATGTTGTTTAAGGGACTCTATTGCTTTCATAAAGTCAATTTTTTCCACTTCTGTGTTAGAGTGTTCAAGTCCTTCTGTTGTAAGATCATTGGATTCTGGTGTTTTCATGTTGTTTTTCAGATTGTTGGGTGAATTCTTGCCTTGGCGCCTGCCCATCTCCTCCTATCGATGCTATCTAATGGGTCTTTTAAAACAGGAACAGGTTCCTGCTGGCCAGGGGCCCCGCTTACAAAATGCCTTCTCTCTGTTTCCTGGGTCCCGCCGCTGGCCAAGATCTCTTTCACCACTCAGAAGGGTCTTCAGGACCAGGACCAGTCTCCCCGTTCACCAGGGACCTCGCCAACAGAAGGCCTACCCCTCTGCAGGCCAGCCACCAAAACAGAGGAACTCCCGCTGCCCTCTGCCCCGAGCTCCCTATCCAGCACCCAAACAGGCTAAACTTGGTGATCCCACGGCCCTGCAGAAGGGAGGGTGAGTGAAGGAGGCCCCTGGGCACAAGCTGGGATATGCCAGGGAGAGAGAGGTCTCAGCAGAGGAGGAGCAGCCCCAGCAGAGGGTACCAGCCCTCGCAGGCTAACGGGGAGGGAGGGTCAAGGTGGTCCGGGAATGCCCCCGCTCCATTTCCTGTGTCCCTCTGCAGGCCAAGAACACTCTCTCCACACAGGGTAGTCTTCAGGGGCAGGACTAGGCTCACCATTCGCCCGTGGACCTCGCCAATAAAAGGTCTACCACTCTGCAGGCCAGTCCCCCAAAAACCTACTTGATTTAGTTGTAGTGTGGTGATCTGCTCTCAGTGTGGGCTTCACTGTTTCATGCTTGGACTATCCCGCGTCTGCCGCATCTGCGCACTGGTGTCTGCCCGCTGCGTGCGTCTGTGCGCCTGATGGATTCTTTCTTAATTAAATCATTTGAAGTGGGAAGACTCATTCCTAATTTAGATCTTTTGAGGTGGGAAGATCCATCTTTAATCTGGGCCACACCTTCTGTTGTCGGCTGGACCAGTACTCTTCTTTTGGTGGACTTTTACTTGCACCATCATCGCCCTGAGCTCCAGTTTTTAGGATTAGAGGAGGCACATGCCACCTAATTAGAATTTTCTGCTTAGGTCAGTACCCCCTTTTAAAACTGGATGTATGGTTGGTTGAGGTCCATTTTCTGAAGTTCTTTATATATTATATATAGATGGTGTCCTTTGCCTTACAGAAACTTTTCAGTTTTATGATGTCCCATTTATTAATTTTTTTCTTAGTGCCTGAACTATTGGTGTTCTGTTTAGAAAATTATCTACAGTGCCAATGTGTTCAAGGCTATCCCCAATTTTTCTTCTATCAGAGTCAGTGTAGATGATTTCATATTGAGGTCTTTGATACACTTGGACTATAGTTTTCCATAGGGTGATTGGTGCGGGAGAATTGTCTGTATTCTGTCAACCATGTTTTAAATAAACGCTAATTGGCCAGGCAGGAAGTATAGGTGAAAAAAAAAAGAGACAGGAAGGAGAAATGATGCAATGAGAACAGGAGAATTCTGGGAAGGAGGAAGCTGATTCCACCCAGTCCTAAGCAGACCATTGAGGAAGCAGGATGTGAGCTGCCCTGCTGAGAAAGGTACGGAACCATGTGGCTAGCATAGATAAGAACATTGGGTTAATATAAGCTACAAGAGCTAATATATAGCCTGAGCTAATGGGCCAATCAGTTTATAATTAATGCAGACTCTCTGTGTAATTTTTCTTTGGGGCTTGCTGGCTGTGGGATAATGGGTGGGATAGAAACCCCAACAAGCAGGCCCTTCGTGTTACAGGTGATAGATACAAATTTATCCATGTCTATCAGTTGCCTTATTGATTTAGCTAGAACTTCAAGTACTGTATCTATTGAATAGATATGGAGAGAATGAATAGTCTTATTTTGTCCCTAAATTTCATAGAGTTGCTTTAAGTTCTTCTCCATTTAATTTGATGTTGGCTGTTGACTTGCTGCATATTGCCTTTATTATGCTTAAGTATGTCCCTTGTATCCCTATTCTCTCCAAGACTTTTATCATGCAGGGGTATTGAATTTTTTCAAAAGCTTTTTCAACACTTAATATGTTTTTTATCTTTCAGTATGTTTATATAGATTATATTGACCAATTTTTGTATATTGAAACATTCCTGCATCTCTAGCACCAAGTTTACTTGGTTATGGTAGATAATCTTCTTGATATATTCTTGGGAATCAGTTTGCAAGTGTTCTGCTGAGTATATTTGTATTTACAGTTATAATGGAAATTGGGTCTGTAAATTCTTTTTAATTGTTGAATCTTCGTGTGGTTTGGGTATCACAGTAACCTGATAAAATGGCCTGATAAAATGAATTTGACAAGGTTCCTTTTGTTTCTATTTTGTGAAATAATTTGAGTATTGGCCATGTGTCTTTTAAAAGGCCTAGCACAGTTGTCTCTGTCCTAAATCAAAGCTGCTTGCTTTGATACTGGCTTTCAGAACTGCACTGCTACACTGTGTTAAGTATAAGTACCACATTTACACAGAGATCAAAATAATGCCCCATTTGTAGCCCTGGCTGCATGCTCAGCTCTCTGTCAGTGTAAACATGAATGAGTTGTGTTTTCCTGTAGCCCTTCAAGCTCTTGGATAACTACCACACCAGCAAACATTTGACTTCAACTATATAAGGAATCCTAAGCCAGTCCTTCCAAATTGATTCTTGCAACATGAGGACAAGAGAGCAAGAATAGTATTGTCTGGGGAATTAAAAAAAGCATTCCTGCAATTGGACCTTTAAGCCTTTTTCACTTTCATAGGAGGATGCTTTAGGATTCCACATTTAGCTTCCTGTTTTGCCTAGGGAGTCTCCTCAATTTTTCTTAAGTTCTTGATCCTCACTTTCATCCCACTTATACCATCTACTCTTTGCCTTACATTCTGCCCTTTAATCCCCAATAGGCATTGCTGTCTTAGAGCTATTTGGCTTTTATTGAAACACTCTTTCCTAAAGGGAGGCTCCTAAGACCAAAAAGTAAAGGATATACATAGTGCTCAGGAAGTCAACAAAATTTTGAAACCTGAAAAAGCTCCTAAAGCTTCCAAAATTTCCAGAGCATTTACTCAAGGCTAGACAGGAAATAAAAATCCCTAGGAGAGGGATTTTTTTTTCCCCAGAGAGCCCAGTGTATGCTGTGAATGCCATTGGTTAATAAAAAAACTGTCTCAAGCCTAGAGCAGAACAGAGCCAAACAGAACTAGGTGGGGAAAACTAAACTAATTGCTGGGAGAAAGGAGGGAGAGTAAGGGAGAAGCAATGGAGCCAGTGTCAGAGACAGACATGCTGAAACCTTGCTAGTAGGCCACGAGTGTCATGGTAAAATATAAAATAATAGAGATTGGTTAATTCTAGATGTAAGAGCTAGTTAGCAATACACTTAAATAATTGGCCAAGCAGCGATTTAATTGATACAGTTTCTGTGTGGTTATTTCAGGAATCTGGGTGGCCAGGAAATGAACAAGCAGAGGGAGGCTGGGAATATGCTAACAGCCTCCTACTACAAACCGCCACCAACATAGACAACTAAAATCCACTTAAAACCTAAGACAGTATGGGAAAGAATTATAGAGGAAAAGAAACAAACAAACAAACAAACCAGAGTTAAACACACCTTCTTTAAGAGAGGTTTTCCTGATTCAACAGTAGCAAAATAAAAGCCACAGCTTCCTGGGCTGTGCTGCCAGCACAAAATTCTGAAGAGGTTCAGCTATGGAGCATTTAAATAGGGTTTTTAAGCAGAGTGATACAATTGCTTAATGACAACATAGACCCTCTGTGTGCCTGAAAATGGGGTAATGTTCATGGCTCTCAGAGTGAACATGTCTCTGCCATGTTGGACTGGGTAGAGCAAGCAGGCAAGACTGCAGAGTTGGTCTTAGTCACACCCATTTTGCATTAAAAAAGTGTTCCTGGTAAGAAGATACTTACAGATATTCAATAAAGACAAATCCAGATTAAAAAAAAAAAGTTTAAATGGGTCACAGTGTTGAATAAATGTACATAGGCTTTAGAGGGAAAAGAAAAAGAATATATGAGTTATAAAAAGAAATAACTTGTTAAAAATAAAACAAAGAGACATAGTATAGACAGATTAAAAGGAGTAAAAAAATACTAAGTCATGTAAAGATGGAAAATACACAGAGATTCTTGATTATGTATATTGTTGTGTTTTCTTAGAATTTTTTGACTGTGAAGGAGCTAAGTAAAAAGAGACATTTCATTGTATGGGCTGCTAAGCTAAACCAGCATATATAGTTTAAAGGTATCATGATTTCAGAATTTGGATCTAAAGATTTGTTGCTTTGGAAAAGATGTTCTTCTTTTGTTTCCACAGAAGATGAGAACCTGTTTACTAATTCCAGACTAATGTGGTTTGATGGACTAAGACCCCCTGAAAGGTTGCCATAAACACTCCTCAAAAATTTACTTTGTTCAATAAACATCAGGAAGCAGTTTGGAAAGAACTATGCCCATATTCCCAACTATTGTTTATAAATGGTTGTATATATTTAAATGGTGATATGCTATAGAAATTTGCATTGGTATGGATCTTGATTTATTGATACTAATTTAAGGTCAGTTTTGTTCTATATATATTTCTGCTCTTGAATAAAGTATTGTATTTGTGCAGCTCATTTAAAAATGTAATGTATAATTAAGAAATATAGGTTAATAGATAATAATCTATAATAGTCAAGCTTATAGTCATGTTAGTTAGATTTTCTATATGTACAGAGGTGTATTTCAAATGGATAGGCATTCTTCAAGCCTTTTAAAGACTACAGAATATGTCATTTAAAATGTTTAAGAACTTAGGACTTTTTGTGACAACGAGACACATCTGCTCCTGTCAATACCAACTATTTCAAGAGGAAGATGGGCTTCAAAGAGGCTCCTTACAGACTTGGTTAGCCATTTGGGCAAGATACTTCTCTTGCCTGGAATGTTTGATGAACTGGACATGTAGGACCCACAGAGAAATAACTGCTGAACTTGCCTAAAAGTGAGATCATCTTTCAGGGTCTTGCTTCATGAAAAAGTCTGCTAGACATTCTGCAGGACACAGAAAATGTGACTGACCAATTGCCAATATAGGCAAAAGTGTCTTTAAAATTTCCTGCTTCATGGAAAAGTCTGCAGGATACTATGGCCCAATAGGCTGAAGATTGGTGCCTGTAACATTACAGAAAATCTTTGGGTGACTGTCCAGGCAATGGATGTCTCTGTCAATTCTAGAGTTTTGGAAATTGCTTACAATGTACTTCCTGTTTACTTAGGTAATATTATATCCTTCTGGAGTCTTTGATGGAGTTGAAGAATATGTAGTTATAGTTTGTCTTAGTTATGGTAAAAGGTAAAGTAGATATAAATATTGTAACTGTAATTCTTACTTGATACCTGTTTTTGTTATATGTAATTTTGCTATGTTAAAGTTAAAACCTTCCTTTTATTTAAACAGAAAAGGGGAAGTGATGCGGATTCCCCTCTGTATGTTGTGAATACCATTGGTTGATAAAGAAACAGTCTTGAGTCTATAGCAGAGCAGGGCAAAA
>JABTXL010012643.1:114864-142310 GCA_025134845.1 Neodon shergylaensis | reverse complement strand
TTTTCTGAATTCCATAGCTAGTCAAATTAAACACAGAAATCTAAAATCTTGACACTAAGATATACAATGAATTCTAACATGACCTTTATCTTTCTGGGTCTGGGTTACCTCACTTCGAATGATTATTTTCTGCTCCATTCAATACCTGACAATTCTATAATTTTATTTTTATTTTATTTTATTTTTATAGCTGAATAAAATTACATCATACATAGGTACCACATCTTCATTATTTATTCATCAACTGATGGAATATACTCTCTTTCCATATCCTAGCTTTTAGGAATAAAGCAGCTACAAATATAAATGAGGTTATGTCTCTATAGTAGGAAATAAAATGCTTGGGCTATTTACCAAGGAGTTGTACATTTCCAAAGGTCATATGATAGATCTGTTGTTAATTTGGGGGAAAGGGACACACTGATTAAGGAAGAGAACTTGGGGAGGCAGGCTGGTGGAATACGTGTGGTCTGAAAGCAGAACAGCGACAAGGTGGGGAAAATAAGAGAACTAGCAAAAATGATGGGGTGGAGCAAGAAGTGCGGAGTGGGCAGCAGAAATAAGAAAACCTCTAATGACACATCTAAGAAAAGGCTGTAATGAAACCCGTCATGAAACATGATTAATAAAAACCCACAGAAGAAACTGGGGTTCAACCTGAAGACCAGAAAAACAAAGCAGCCAGCGACTGCCCCTTACATCAACCTCAGTTCGAAAATGGTGATTGCTGCCTCCAGGAATCTCAGAACAATACTATGACTGAGAGCTGTCTCCTCCTGTTTTATAATCCTTTCTATGGCTGGGATTTAAGGTGTGCACCACTGGGATAAAAGGCATGCACCACCCAGTGTTTATGGCAAACTAGTGTGGCTACCGGGATTAACGGTGTTTGTTACTACTACCTGGTCTGTAAGGCTGATTAGTCTAATTATAAATGACAAACTTAGATGACTATTAATCTATATAATTCTCAATATCTATCTAACTTAAAGACTAAGACAATAAACGACTGTGAAACAAATGAGGACAATGACCTCCAAATATAAACAATGTACAAATATACATTGCAATATGGTAAATATATATCAATACACAAAAAATATATAAGTATCTTAATCAGAGGTAGAAATGTACAATGCAATATGGTAAATACATACAATATATATATATATATCAATACAATATATGTCAATACATAAAAATATTTTAAACAGAGGTAGAAACATGCATGCATACAATAGTCAATATAATTTAACTTTGTATAAATATACAAGAATCGATACCAATATATTTGTCTAAAAACGGTAACTCACAATTATAAATCTATTATCCCATCATCCCTCTTTTTTTATGATCCCTGAGCTTATAAAATTCCTCCCCAACCTCCCAACCCCTAAATGATGTCCCTAAACCCAGGGGCAAACTTTACTGGGAGAGGGGACATCATCCTCTAGAATTACTTCCAGCTGTCATGGGGGCAACGTTCTTTCTGGGGGATCCTGTGAAAGTAAAATGATGGTTAAATTTCAAGATCAATGTCTTTTAAAATTGCAAATAGTCTCTGAGTATTTTGTGGAGGTCTGGCCAGAATGTTGTACAAGATGTGCACCATTTCAGCTAACCAAGTTGGGATCATCATGTGCAGCTGGTACCCAAAACAGGTCTTGTAGTAGCGCTATCAGTATCATGACGTCATATCAGCCAGGTAGAGTTGTTGTTGTGGGGCCCCATCTTCTTCCTGGAAACTTCAAATGTCACTTCAGGAAAGACTCATTGTTCATTGTAAAAAACTTAAAACATTAATCATATAGACATATATAGACATATATATATATTCAATGAAAGGCATGATAGATATATTCAATGAAAGGTATGATAGATATGAAGAAAAGCAAAGATGTTTTCTAAACTCATATCTCTTTCTGTCCCATATCATGGCTCTTGACATGAGACAGAACCTCCAGAAACTCTGGGTTTTTCTCTTACTAACAGGCTTGGAATTGGAGAGGGACTGAGCCAGAAACCAACTTCAAAACCAGCTCTATAAATTTAGAAATATGGTTTAATATATTTTACTTACACAATCCATTCAGTTTTCTTGATATTTCCTATTGGGCAGGTATTTTTTCATCTGTTAGTATCCAAACATCCAGGGTCCCTTGAATTTTTCAAATATGAGTGTTTTCATGTGGAGATAAGAACAGAACCCTGCCCCCATTCTATATGTTTTTCTTACCACCTGTATGAATATCATCATTGTGGATGAGTTGTCATTTCTCCTTTCCAAGAGGTTTCTCCTCTTCAAATCGAAACTTTATTAATTTTGATGGTATCCACAATTTTTCTTCTCCTGGGGAAACAAGAGCAAAACCCCTTCCCCAATGTAGCACATCTCCTGGCTTCCATTGAGAGGTCAGCACATCTTTGAAACAAATGGGTTGATTTAGTTCAACAGACTTTTCCATTATCCAATGTCTTTCTGCTGCTGTTGTTCCTTTCTCATTAGCGTTAAGAAAATTCAAGGTTAATAAAGCATTATGTAATCTATTTCTGGGGGTATTTTCAGTCCCTTTCTGTTTGTTCAGCATATCCTTTAGTACGATTTGATCTTTCTATAACTGCCTGACCTGTAGGATTATTTGGTATACCTGTAATGTGTTTTATACTATAATAATCAAAGAAGCGTTTCATTTTCTTAGATACATATGCTGGACCATTATCTGTCTTTATTTGTGCAGGTATACCCATGATGGCCATAACTTCCAATAAATGTGTGATTACTGAATCAGCCTTTTCTGAGCTCAGGGCAGTAGCCCATTGAAAACCTGAATACGTGTCTATGGTGTGGTGTACATATTTTAATTTACCAAATTCCATAAAGTGGAACACATCCATCTGCCAGATTTCATTTCTCTTAGTACCCTTTGGGTTACTCCTTGCAGGCAACGGTGTTTGATTATAGAAAGAACAAGTAGGACATCTCTTTATAATGTCCTTAGCTTGTTGCCAAGTAATGGAAAATTCTTTCTTTAGGCCTTTACTATTGACATGATGCTTCTTATGAAATTCTGAGTCCTGCAACACACTTCCAATCAATAATTGATCAATCTCAGCATTGCCTTGGGCTAGAGGACCAGGCAGACCTGTATGGGACCGGATGTGTGTTATGTACATCGGACAAAGCCTGTTCCTGATTATGTCTTGTACCTGGATAAACAATGAAGTCAACTCTGTGTCATCTGGTATAAATTCAGCAGTTTCAATATGCAAGATAACTCGTTCTACATATTGTGAATCTGTAACTATATTAAGAGGTTCTTTAAAATCCCTTAGCACCATAAGAATGGCATATAATTCTGCCTTCTGGACAGAATTATAAGGGCTTTGTTCCACCTTACTCAATTCATCTGACTTGTAACCTGATTTCCCTGATTTATTTGCATCAGTATAGAATGTATGAGCTCCAGTTATTGGAGCATCACGTACAATTCTAGGAAGAATCCAAGAAGTTCTTTTTATGAGGTTAAGTCTACCACTTTTGGGATGGTTGCTATTAATTTCTCCCAAAAAAATTAGCACAAGCTCTTTGCCACAGTTCATTGTCTTCCCATAACTTTTTTATTTCTTCAGTAGTAAAAGGCACTATAATTTCTGCTGGGTCTATACCTGCTAGTTCACTAAGTCTTAGCTTACCTTTTATAATTAATTCAGAGACTTTTTTTACATAAGTTTTTAATTTTTTACTTGGTTTATTAGGTATAAATATCCACTCTAAAATAATATCTTCCCTATGCATTAGAATCCCTGTAGGAGAAATTCTGGAAGGCAATATGACTAGGATGCAGCTAAGATTTGGGTTCACCCTATCCACATGTGCCTCCTGTAATTTTTCCTCAATCATTGTCAGTTCCTTTTCCTCTTCAGCTGTTAGTTTTCTTGGACTATTCAAATCTTTATCACCACCTAAGGTTTTGTTTAAATGAACTATTAGATCAGGTGTTATCCCAACAGCTGGTCGTAGACTGGAAATGTCCCCTAACAATCTTTGGAAGTCATTAAGAGTCTTTAACCGGTCTCTCCTAATTTGTGCCTTTTGCGTTTTAATTTTCTCTAACCCTATTCTGTAACCTAGGTAATTAATAGAATTTCCTCTTTGAATCTCTTCAGGGGCAATTTGTAATCCCCACCTAGGCAAGACTTTCTTTACTTCTTCAAACATCCTTTCTAAAGTATCTTTATTTGAATCAGATAACAAGATGTCATCCACGTAATGATAAATTATGGACTTGGGGAATTGTTTACGAATTATTTCCAATGGCTTACTTACAAAATATTGGCACAATGTAGGGCTATTGAGCATACCCTGTGGGAGGATAGTCCATTGATATCTCCTATTAGGCTGAGAATTATTATAAGTCGGCACTGTGAAGGCAAATTTTTCTCTATCCTTTTCTTGTAATGGTATAGTGAAAAAACAATCTTTCAAATCAATAACTATAAGAGGCCATCCTTTTGGTAACAGAGAAGGCAAAGGGATTCCAGATTGTATTGGGCCCATAGGTTGAATTACTTTGTTGACAGCTCTTAGGTCTGTCACCATTCTCCATTTACCAGATTTCTTTTTTACAACAAACACAGGAGAATTCCAAGGGCTGGTTGATTCTTCAATATGGTGAGCATCTAGTTGCTCTTGCACAAGCTGTTCCAATGCCTGCAATTTATCTTCAGCTAGAGGCCACTGTTTGATCCATATTGGCTTCTCAGTTAGCCATTTTTTTTTGGTTTTTCGAGACAGGGTTTCTCTGTGGCTTTGGAGCCTGTCCTGGAACTAGCTCTGTAGACCAGGCTGGTCTCAAACTCACAGAGATCCACCTGCCTCTGCCTCCCTAGTTCTGGGATTAAAGGCGTGTGCCACCACTGCCCGGCTTCAGTTAGCCATTTTAAAGGTAGGGCTGTTGGTACCTCTGAAGGTTTGGTATTTGCTGTATGTTCTTGTACAGGTGACCTTTTTCTATAATACCTCATCATATCTTTCCCAGAATTATGAGTTCCTGGAACTTCAGGAATGTTAATCTGGGTATTCCATTGCTGTAGTAGGTCACAGCCCCATAAACTTATTGCAATGTTGGCTATATATGGCCTTAGTCTTCCTATTTGCCCTTCGGGCTCTATGCATTCAACCCATCTTGTGCTTAGTTTTACACGAGATAGGGTTTCAATTCCCAGAAACTGAACATCTACCTCTTGAAGAGGCCAATTCGGATGCCAAGATTCTGGGGTAATGATACTTACATCCGCACCTATGTCTAATAAGCCTTCAATAAAAGTGCCGTTTATACAGACTCTTAGCTTTGGTCTTTGATCGTTAATAGAAGTCTGCCAAAATATACGTTTACTCTGTCCTACTGGGTTTTTTGACTCATTCTCCATGCATAATTCATCATTTAGATCAGTATTACTTTTTACAGCAGAAATTGGAGCTTTTAATTTTCTTGGTGAGGCACGTTCTCCACTGTGACTGGGAGTGACTGGGCCACTGTTGGCTTGGGGGCCTGCGAGAGGCCCCTCAAGGAGTTACCCGATGGTATCGGGTTGCCTTGTTTGTCTGTTGTTGACCTGCATTCGTTGGACCAATGACGGACTTTACCGCATCTCCTACATATACCTGAAGGCCTAGGTCTCCTATTTTTGTCATTCCCAGAGGAGATATTATTCCTAGAAATTCTGTGCCTGCAATACCTTTTCAGATGTCCTAATTTACCACAATTAAAACACCTGGCAGTTTGATGTCTCCTCATTGCTGTGGAAATCGCTTCTCCTACCCAAGGTTCATCATTATAGCTAAACGTCTCAACATTCATAGTATGCTGAATCCATTCATCCATAGGTGCTGATCTAGACTTTAAAGGCCCAATTATCTTTTTGCATTCTCAAAAGCTAGAGATTCAAGAAGTATTAGTCTAGATTCTGGGTCTGTTACCCCTATGTCCAGAGCCTTAATTAATCTTTGCAAAAAGTCAATAAAGGGTTCTCTCTGTCCCTGCCTAATTCTGGTATATGATTCAACCCTTTTTGATGGATCTTGTATCCTATTCCAAGCATTTAAAGCTGCTTGGTGACATAGACACAGGTACTTCATCATCATAAAGAGCTTGGACCTGTGAATCAGCATATTCTCCTGCACCAAGAATTTGATCTTGGGAAACCTCCACACCTTTTGCTCTTCCTTGCTATTCCATATGTTTGGATTCTTCACTGAAATAAATTCCAAACATCAAGGAAGGTCCCTTATCTAAAACTGCAGACACTAACTGATGAAAATCATAGGGGGTAGCTCTCGCATTAGAAGCCCAAGTCCTTATCATTTCCTTCACATATGCATTATGCAAGCCAAAATTAACAATAGCCTGCTTAATTTCTTTTAGATCATTCATTGCTATTGGCATCGATGTAGCTTCTCTGACTCGCTTTGAGCCTTTAGAAGTTGACGCTTTGTCAGAATTAAGTATAGGGTATGCCCCTAAAACCCCGGGTAAGCCAGTTCTAATAGCTGGTGTTGGCATTGTATCCTGTCCTTGTGCCTTATTACTCTGTTCACCACCTCCAATAATTTCTTCAATCATTTCAAGTCTTTTTATTATTGTCTTTATTATTGTCTCTTTTGAATCCTGAATCTCCTGATGTGCATGAGTTTCTAGTAAAGGTAGTATGGTTCTTAGGAGTGCCATATTCTTCCTAAATGATAGAATATGCAAAAGAATACTGAAACTTAGTAACCAGTAAATTAAGTTATCCCCATAGTCATATAAACCTTGCATGATATATCTCATTGTATTGGCAGCCAAAACAGTGAAATTCATGTTGGAAACAAAATCTGCCATATTACCTGTTATCCAGCAGGTGGCACTGTTGCCAAGTCGCGAGGAAAACGTGGTCCGCCTAGTATTTGTTAAAAACTGGGAAATGCAAGTTGCTCAACAAAGTAAATATAATTAAATCAATTCTGTACACGGAACCATAAACCCAGAATCCAGGGGTAGAGAAGAGTAATCCAGAAGCCGTGTATGCCTCCACGTGACAGAGTCACCCTGAGGAGTTGGTGAAATAGCGCAGGTGAAATAGCGCGTGCCCCTGAACGTGCCATCTGTACAGCCCGCACATTCATCCTCCTGAAAAAGAAAGGTTTTGGTATGTGTTACACCGGGAAGAGCTATGGAGTTTTCACTTTTTCTGAATTTCTTTTTCAAATCTTTTCTGAACAGATCAGCAAGAAGGAAAAGGCACTGACTAACTGGTGCTTTGGCCCTCAGCTGGTGGTTTAAGAAAATAATTCTTTAGCCCTCTGGGAAGTATTTGATGCATTTCCTTTCAAAATACATGCTTAGAACTTCCTTGGTTTACTGAGTTTCCCTGAGCCATTTCAAAAGTATTAAAATCAAGGGGCAGGAGTAGATAAATTACCTAGTTCCTCATCAGCAAGAAGACAAGTGAAAAAAGTTAAAAACTATATTTAGGTAATAGCTAAATTTATTCAAGTTCTCCCTCTTGGTTATGAAATATCACACAATATACTTTTTTTAGACCCAAAAATAAAACCGCCCCCTCTCCCAAAGACCCCACACATGATGATTAATTTTAAAGTCAGTCACATCCCTGAACTGACTGCAATGGGAGGAGACTAAAGAATAAGAAGGAAAACTGGTCACTGAACTGCTTTCTTTGCTGCATTCTGTTTGTATGTGGAGACTACATGTGCTAGCCTAAAAATCAATCTATTCCTTGATCACAAACAAACATGAGGAATAAGTGGGCAAGAAGCCTGAGGATGGCAAAGGGTGAAGGTAAGCAATACTAGAATATTTCCTCTACTACTGGATTTATTTTTGAGAATAAATAACTTCCCAAGAAATTATCTAATAGAGGAAAACCTGGTTTTAAACCCCATGAAGAAAAGTTGTAGATTTCAAGCCAAAATAAATTACCAGTTCTAAGCCAGCTAGCACGTCACAGAGCCCAGGCGGCTGGCCAATCCAATGGATAACCCCATAGAACGGGGGATTCTTTTTCACTTCAGCCAGTGAGCCCACCTCTAGGCCGTATGCATTACCAGAAGAGATGGGCAAAGGTGGACTCTCCTGGACAGGCATGCTGTTCAGCTCACCCATCACAGACTGCACTGACAGTGACAGTGGGCTGTGAGCAATGCTGCCGTTAGTATTGGGCATCTTGGTCAGGCTGAACGGTAGAGAGTGAACAGTGTTCTCTCTGGATAAGGAGTTCCTTGGAGGAGGTTGTGGTGGAGGTGATGAATGTCCAAAGTCTGGAGACAGCTCTGTAAGTGACTTTGCAGGGTCTTCTGCAACTATGGAAAATTGTCCTTAATTAGAAAAGGCTGTTCAAGAACATTAAATATGACTGCATCTTCTAAAAATAATACAAAGTTCTAGTCTAACTGATCACACGATCCCTTTGCAAGTCTGCTTGAAAGCACTGTAAACTCATTGGCTCTGAATAATGTTCTTGCTCCTCTTCTCAACCTCCCCAGTTTCCTGTCTCAGTAATCTGGCATTGGTCATCTAAGTCTAGTCAGTATGGACTATATTCTTTCCCATAATATGATTAAGTTAGAAATTAGTATGAAGAGATACAAAAATTAAATAATAATTCTAAATAACCCATGAATCGAAGAAAAAAAAGAAAAAAGTTTTAAAAATAAAGAAAAAATAAAGATAAAGGAAACCAAAAGAACATGTGTGGAATACAGATAAGTAATGTTTTTAAAAGAAAACTATTGACAGTTACTTTTAGAAAAAAACCCAAAAAGCTAAGTATTAATTAACTTACATATAGCTTGGTATATTAGAAAGACTGAACAAAAAGAGAACAAAGATTAATGAAAGGGGGGAAAGGATTAAAAAAGCTTAAGTCAAAATAAACACCCAGAAAATAACTCAAAAAAACCAAACTTACAGTAAAGAAAACAGCCAAAAGTTGTTTCCATAAGTGACTAATGCAGCTGGCAGGCACGTACTGCTTCTCAGCAGGAAAGAATGGCCTTTTCAATATTGTTGCGATAGTCAATAACACATATGTGTAAAAACATTAGGGGCTGGAGAGACTGCTCGGCAGTCAAGAGGGTTTATAGTTCTTTTAAAGAACCTGGATCTGGTTTCTAGCACCCACGTGGCAGCTCACAATTGCCTGGAACTCCAGTTTCAGCAAATCTGATTCCTTCTTTTAGCTTCTGTGGACTTCTGCATGTGTGGGTTACACATGAACTTACGCAAGTACAAGCACATGCTGGGACTAGGAATATATATATATATATATATATATATATATATATATATATATACACACTAGGAGTTTGCAGGACAAATGTGAGGCCCTTAAATTCAGTTCCCAGCATGGAAAAACAAAACCAAACAATAACAACAGACCAATAAACCAGAATCTTACTCATACTCTGTAAAAGTCAGTTCCAGATAGCATTAAAAAATGTGAATGGCAAATGATACTTGTCTAGAATACAATATAGAACAATGTTTTTTATGACTAAAGGAAGAGAGTAATTAGAAGTAATAATATAAACCATAAGGGGAAATGACAAATATCATCTGATTAAAATTAAGAACCTGTTCTTGAAAAGGAGCTGTAGCTTAGAGTGACCTTGAATCAAAGAAGAGAATACTTGTAATACACTTTTCACAAAAGATAACTTCAATAAGACCAGAAAAAAAAAGATGAAAGGTCTGAAAAGGTAATTCACAGAAGAAACTCAAGGAACCAATAAATCAATGCGAGATCCTTGCCCTTACTAGTAAACAGGTTAAGTGAATGCACAAACCAGCATGAGATGTCCTTTCAAAAGCTACATGTCTTCAATGCTAGTCTCATCCTTGGTCAGAGACTCTTTTCTTTGTAGTGAGCAAGGGTGAGTGCGGACTCATGGCTACCCACTACAGGCAGAATGCAGAACTGCTGAAGATTCAACCTTGAGCAGGACATTTCTACAATCTCCTCTAAGGCTCAAGGAATAGTGTAGAAGAGAGTGGAGGAAAGAAAGAGCTGGGCTGGAGGGATGGCTCAGCGTTAAGAGCACTCATTGCCCTTCTGAAGGTCTTGAATTTGATTCCCAACACCCACATGGCAGTTCACAAATATCTGAAATTCCCCTCTGGTGTGCAGATGTACATGCAGACAAAGCACCCATATAATTAAAAAAAGGAATAAAGAGCTGGAAGAAAACAACATACGTGTGTTTTAAATTTTGAAGCAGGGATACCATGTAGCACAGGATATCCTCCAAATTTCTACATAGTTAAGGCTATACTTGAACTCCTAATCTTCCTGCCTCTACTTCCCAAATGCTGAATTTATGAGCATGTACCATTACATCCAGCTTTCCATGTAAGTGTTTAAGGACCAATATTATTTCATGAAATTATTGAACAATACATTAGATTCTAGTATATGGAGAAGTTATGAATATTCTAGCAATGGTAGCTTGAATGAGAATGGTTCCTATAGGTTCATATATTTGAATGCTTGGTCACAATGAAGTGGAACTGTTTGAGAAGGACAAAGGTTAGGAGGAGTGGCCTTACTGGAGAAGGTATGTCACTGTGGGTGGACTTTAAGCTTTCAAAAGTCCATACCAGCCGGGCGATGGTGGCGCACGCCTTTAATCCCAGCACTTGGGAGACAGAGGCAGGTGGATCTCTGTGAGTTTGAGACCAGCCTGGTCTACAGAGCTAGTTCCAGGACAGGCTCCAAAGCCACAGAGAAACCCTGTCTCGAAAAACCAAAAAAAAACAAAAAAAATCAAAATTCCATATCAGCCTCAGTCTTGTTTTCTCTGTCTGCTGCCTGTAGATCAGGATGTAAAGCTCTCAGCTACTGTTCCAGTGTCATGACTGTATGTTTCCCACTATGACAAACATGGACTAACTCTCTAAAACTGCAAATAAGCCCCAATCAATTGGTTTCTTTTAAAAAAGTTGCCTTGATCATGGTGTCTCTTCATAGCAACAGAATAGTGACTAAGACACTAGTACAATACAGAATTTGTATTAATAAAAAGAGAGATGAAAGTACAGCATAAACTGGAAGAATCAACATTGTCTAGATTATGAAAGCCTCTTAAAAATCAATCAGTATCTTGGAAAGCATCTGTGAAGCTGCTTGAATTGACAGGGCACGACCACCCTTCTTCACAGCATCCTGGATGGTACCGTGCACATCCAGAGACCAGCAGGATTTGAAGATGCCAAAGACACTCTCCAGAAGTTAGAGAGCTGAGAATTGGTATCACAGACTAATCCCAACAAAAGTAATCCACCAGGAGACAGGCCCTTTTCCTAAAGGAACACCATTTAGACACACGTCTTGCTGTGAGCAAAGGTGAATTCTTTTTTTTTTTTAATTTATTTTATTTTATTATGTATACAGTGTTCTGTCTGTCTGTATGCTTGTTGTCCAGAAGAGGGCACCAGATCTCATTACAGATGGCTGTGAGCCACCATGTGGTTGCTAGGAATTGAACTCAGGACCTCTGGAAGAACAGTCAGTGCTCTTAACCTCTGAGCATCCCTCCAGCCCCGGGTGAATGAATTCTTGAGAGAGGCAGGTCATGCTGCCTATGCTCACAAAACTCCACTCAGTGCAGGAATCAGATGTGGTAAATACCCACTCAGGTCACTTTCTGTGTAAGTATATATGTAACCTATAGTATGCAACTGTAGATTTTACGGTGTGTTTTAGCTTATAACTGAATCCATGTCATAAGCAGTCATCATTGAGACTTAGAACACTATATTTTCATTTAGTTTACTGAATCTACTGAATACAAAGCACTGTAGAAGCACTAGGAACTTATAGAAAATACAGGCAAATAACCAAAACCACTTCAGGGACACTTAACCTAACCTAAGAGAGTGAGTGAGTACAGCGGGAGGAAAGGTTTCAGTTTAAGAGGTGAAGAGCATTCAGCCAGACCATTGAACTGGAGGAACTAGAAGGATTTCCAGGTAATTAACCTGCACAGATGAAGGAAATAAATACATGAAAGGAGAATGATATCTAGGAAACAAGGAAAGGTAGTGTGTTTTAAAGAAAGTAAGATAGGCAAGTCTTTAAAAATGAGTCACTTCATTTCTAGAAACAGTTGATCCTAAGCAGATGTATTAAGAGATAAGAACAAACTGCTGTGCATAGTTGTGTACACTTTTAATCTCAACACTCAGGAACCAGAAGCAGGTGATTCTCTGTGAGTTCGAGGCCAGTCTGGTCAACAGAGCAAGTTCTAGGACAGCCAGGACTTTTTATACAGAGAAACTCTGTCTCGGGTTAAAAAAAAAAAAAGCAAAACAAAACCCAGACTACTAACAATATTTGAAATATATCCTCAACCCTAATAACAGTGTAGTTCAAACTATGTTTAATATTTTAGTTCAGCAATATTGTCATATTAGCTATGATCTCTTCACTGTTTCCAAAATTAACAAATATTGATGAAAAAGTCATTTCCCCTTACATATTAAACAGAGGGTACCATTATAAAGAGGACTAAAATTATAGATTACCTTCATCAATATACCATGGATTTTTGGATTTGGATTGTTGTTGTGAGTCAACAGATGACCCATTTAAGGTATAAAATAATTCAGATCTGCTTCTACTTCCAGAGTCTAAGGTAGATCCTATGGAACAAGAAAAGTTCCTTTTTAAAAAAGCCAATATGTTACAAAAAGAAATTTTATAAATAAATTAACATGAGTATGGTATAACAACTGCTCACACAACTAATATACATATACATAGTATTGTATTGTCTTTGGCTTTAAAAGTTTGGTAATTAGTCAACACAGAAGAGAGTAGGAGTTATAAAATTAATATAAAAGTTGGCCATTTATATTAAAGCTCTAAGAAACCATTCTGGTGGTCAGTGGTGACACGAGCCTTTAGATAAAGAATGGAACATATTATGGAACCAAATTTCAGAAGGTACACTAGTGTGAACAAAATATTAGCAAAAGTTACATTATTGAGATAGGCTTTTCTTTTAGAATTTTTGAGACAAGATACTTCCTCATTGCCATGAATTTATTATGGGGAAGAAGCTGGCCTCACAAGATCAGTACTACTCACACTCTGGTGTGCTGTAATTATAGCAACACACTTGTAAGTCCAGTTGAAATACGAGTTTCTAAAGGACTTATCATTGAGTCTGAGAAAAAAATAATAAAATAAGATTAAAATGGAGCACCATTGTTTTGACAGAATAGAAGATGAACAAAAGTCATAGAAAATAAACTTCACTAAATGGATTTGCCATGCATACGGCACAGTTTAGTGACTCCCTCAAATATTTTAAAATAGAAACCACAATACAATGATCTCCTCCATCAGTCTTGACTGAACATGGTATGTAATTTACTTCCTTCAATGCTATGATGAAAAATAATTTTTCTTGAAGCTAAAGAAATCTGTGATGTTTAACATCATTAACAAAATTTTTCATGAATAGGAATTTCTTCTTTAGAAGTTTGTTTCTATTGCAGATTTAAAAGTGTTCTAAACAAAATTTAAAACATTTATAGCACTAGAGTCATGGCAAGGTGACTAAGAAATGTTCATTCCCAAGACTAAGGTCAGATTTTTAACAGCTTGTTTATAATTCCTGATAGAAGAAGATCCAAAGACTTAATTTCCCAAGGATACAGAATATCAATCCAAATATTCACACACACACACATAAACCACATAAAAACAATTAAAAAAACTTTTAATCCAACAATTTTCACTCATGAACATTTTTCTCTTACAAGCATTCATTACTGTAAAATAGGAGTCAAGGCATCTGACAGCTCACTTACAGAGTTGTTCTTCATAAATTGGTTCATGAAAGAGAAAACAAATTTAAGGTTGAAGTAAGAGAAATTAGTCCTTCTAAGTTGGTGGTATCATTTAGAAAGATTTAGAACATGTTGTCCTGCAGAAAGGAATATGTCACTGAGAGTAGGCTGTGAGAATTTACATCCATACACCAGTTCCAGTTCCCACCCTCTGCTTCATGCAGGAGATTAAGGATGTGAGTTCTTAAGCTCCTACTTCAGGTGCCATGTCTGACAATTTTTGTCATGGAACTTTCATGGTGATCCTTTTATCTTCTAGAACCAAGGGCCAAATTAAATGCATTTATAATTTGAAATAGAGATGATATCACAACAAAAAGGAGTTTGTACACATCCTTAAATATTTATACCTGAGTTACTTATGCCTTGCAATTGAAGAGAAGTATAAAATTTAATAGGGTTTTATTATCGTTCAAATTCATAGCCCAAGAGTTACAGTTCTGAAGGGAAAGGTATCCTTACTGCCTGAAGTCAGGAAACACTACAGGAGGGCACCACACTAGATGAGGCAATGATGTTCCTCTCTGAGAGAGAGCCATCACAGCTGGGATCCGCTCCATTCTTCTAAGAGAGTTTCCCAGCAGAAATGTCTGTTAATGATCTGCTCCATTCCCCTAATAGAGTGCCTCAAACTCTTTTGTCCATTGCTGCTGTGCTCCTCTGGGTTAAATGACTTTCCAAGTAGAAGTATCAATTATGTCTCAATTCAGTTCCACTAGGGAGTTTCTGATCCATTCCAGTGAAAGAAGGTCTTCACAGAAATCTCAATCAAGAGATTTATTTGGGAGTGAAGAGAGTGACTGCCTCTGCCAGGGTGGAAAAGGACATCTGCCAACTGAATGAGCATATGGCACATATAGGGCTTCTTAAAACCAGATCTCTTCCAAGGAGATTTTGAAGGTGGGAAATGGTCAGATTTTAATCCCTGAGTTGAACACGTTGTGACATGGGCTGGATTTTGTGCTCAGATACTGGTTGGTTTTGAGATCAGTTGGACAAGGGTAGAGTGTGTTTCTTTGGTTCTGGCTTGAGAGCCAAAGTGTGTTTCCTTGACTGGCTGTTTTTAACTTTTTGGCTCTATCTTCAGGGTGATGTTGTCTCTTTAACTAGCTCAAGATTCAGGGACAAAGTGTTTTCCTTTGGATCTCACTTCAGTACCAGGGTGTGATTCTTTGACTGGCTCTTTCTCTTGCCTATAGGTCTTCATAAATTCAATAATTATGTTTTGTCTATTAGTTTGCTTGTGCAAAAAAAGGTATCATATTGAACAGATTATTGACACTGTCAAATTTTTTTCTACAGAATGAATGCTGGTAGTTATCTGACTGTAAGTGTATTTGTTTATGATCTTGAAAAATAATTTAAATAAGCCCTCAGGTTGTTCTTCAGGTACACAAAAGCTATTGTAATTTGGAAATGCTTTATCAGATTGATTACACAAAAAAAGTTTATTTATAAAGTTTCACTGCAGTATGATTTTTGTCATGTTTTTGAAAACTAAATTTATTACATTTATATTTCCTTCCTAGATAGTTTATTTAATGTATTTTAAAATTATTGTGACAAAGGATTTACCACATACATTCTATCCATGGTTTTTCTCCTGTATGTGTACATTTATGCAATTGAAGATGAATAAGACATGAAAAGGCTTTATCACACTGATTTCATTTATACTCTTTTTTATTCTTTTTTTTAATTTATTTTTTTATTATTTTTTTATTAAAGATTTCTGTCTCTTCCCCACCTCCGCCTCCCTCTTTTTTATTCTTTTAAGCCTTTGAAGATTAATGCGATCTACAAAGGCTTTACCACACTGAATACACCCATGGGGTTTCTCTCTTTTGTATGTTCTCTTAGGCCTTTGAAGATCACTGTGCTGTGCATAGCTCTCACCACACTGATAACCTTCAAAGAGTTTCTATCTAGGGTGAGACCTTTTATGCCTTTTAAGATCACAGGAAGCTGCAAAATGCCTTACCACAGTCATTACATTCATACAATTTCTCTCCAGTGTGTTCTTTTATGCACTTGAAGAGTACTGTGCACTGCAAAGGCCTTACCACACCGATTACATTCATAGGGTTTCTCTCCAGTGTGGGTACTTTTATAGCATTGAAGAACACTGTACTATGCAAAGGCCTTACCACACTGATTATATTCATAGGGTTTTTTTTTCCAGTATGTGTTCTTTTATGCACTTGAAGATGAGTGAGACAAGCAAAAGCCTTACCACACTGATTACAATCATAGGGTTTCTCTCCAGTATGTGTTCTTTTATGGCTTTGAAGAATACTGTGCTGGGCAAAGGCCTTACAACACTGATTACATTCATAGGGTTTCTCTCCAGTATGTTTTTTTTTAAGCACTTGAAGATGACTGAGACATGCAAAGGCCTTACCACACTGATTACAATCATACGGTTTCTCTCCAGTATGTGTTCTTTTATGGTTTTGAAGAGTACTGTGAGCTGCAAAAGCCTTACCACACTGATTACATTCATAGGGTTTCTCTCCAGTATGTGTTCTTTTATTTCCTTTAAGGTGACTGTCATATGTCAAGGATTTACCATGTTGAATATATACTGAAAGTTTCTCTCCAGTTTGAATTCTTTCAATCCTGCAAGGATAATTGGCACATATAAAGGCTTTGCCACACTCAAAACACTGTTGTGTCTACACTTTTGTATGAATTAATTTTATAATATGTTCCAATTATAAAGAGGAATCAGATACTAAGTTTTCATAACTGTGTCTAAACTCATGTTTTGCTCTTTCATTAGGCACTGTTTTGCCACGTGGAAGATATCTCCAATGGCAAATTCCTTTCTTTTATGGCTTAACTTTTTACAGTCACTTTTTTTTCTATATGATATTTTACACATATGTGAAGAGAACTGGATAAACCCAGAGTTTTAACATTCATAAATTCTCCTGTACTGTGAATCATATTGCATGTGCTATGTGAACTAGGACACCCAAAAGTATTTGCACAGTTCTAGAACTCATAGAGCTTTTTTGCAGTGTGAGTTTGTTCATGTATTAACAATGGTGGTTTAAAACCAATTACTTGTATACTTGATTCAAATTCAACAAGTATACTCTACATGGGGACTACCAGTTATCTAATTGTTCTTAGAGAGTGGTATCCTACATCTCTCTATACTATATCCCTATGCTCATACACTTGTATCAAGAATAACATATGGTATCCATAGTAAAGAAGAATTACAAATAAAAAATTTCCACATTAAATTCTCAGGGTTTGACTTGCTGTTCCTCACAGACTTGTGGTATAGATATCAAGGTTTCTGTAGAACAACTGCCACTTGACTCAACTCTAACTGCTTCTCTCACTAAACATAGCATAGTCACAAGACGTGTATGAGGAATACAAGATTTACTATGGGCTATTGGTTTAGTACAAAGTTTTGCAGATATACTTATCATTACTTCAATGTGTATACCTTTTGTATTATGAGTAGCAAGAAAGAAATTTATTTGAAGATCTACAACAAAGCTCTCATGGTGTTATGCCTCAAAAGGTGATATCTTTTTAGCCATTGCTTTCTTGGCTTCTTTCTTAAAAGAATGTCACTTAAGGGGCTGGAGAGATGGCTCAGCAGTTAAAAGTATTGCCTGCTCTTCCAAAGGTCCTGAGTTTAATTCCCAGCAACCACATGGTGGCTCACAACCATCTAGAATGAGATCCGGTGCCCTCTTCTGGCCTTCAGACATACATGCAGAAAAAAATATTGTATACATAATAAATAAATAAATATTTTTTTAAAAAAGAATGTCACTCAAATGCAACTCACATATATGAAATATGGATTTGTAAGAATTTGCTAACCATTAGTGCACTTAAAACTGTGATTATTTATTTTGCTTTAGACTAAAACTTTCAGGACACAAAACTTTCATCAGAAGCACATTGTTATCAGCTTGCACATGAAAATTACCTTTCATGTCTTCTAAAAAATGGACAATGTTCTTTAGTATTACGATCTTCCCAAATGCATTCTAAAATATAATACCAGAAAATGTATGTTATATTATTGAAAATTGTGCAGGAGTTAAGGTGTTATCTTAAGGGACCCTTAGGACTATGACTGCTTTATTCAACTCATTATTTTTAAATCAAATTACAGAAGAACATCATTAACCAAGAAAAAGCTCTCCCCTTATTTTGAAGGAAATTTATTTTTACCTATAGTAGTGAGGTTCCTATAGGTCTCCAGCATCACATCTTTGTAGAGATTCTTCTGGGAAGGATCCAGCAAATCCCACTCTTCACGATTGCAGTTAATATGCACATTATCATATGTCACTGCCTTTTAAAACATTTCATTCATGTGTATAATAGAAGCATGATGGTGACAACATTGTAAATGTATACTTCTTTGACAGCATAGTCATAAAATTCTGGTATTCGACACTAATATTCCATGACATGGACAGTCACTTTTGAAGGAAATTGGAGAGTCACCTCTGTCCTTTCTGTATACTTTGAATGGGATATCACCTTACAAAAGAACTGTCTATTAATTGTAGTAGGTGCTGGGGGCCTCTTTCCACAGCCTGGCTCCTGGCTACTTGGCTAGCTTATGCCCCAAAATAATTACACAGACACTGTATTCTTTTAAACACTGCTTGACCCATTAGCTCTAGCCCTTACTGGCTAATTCTCATATTCTGATCAACCCAACTCTAATAATCTGTGTAGCATCAGTCTTACCAGGAAAGATTCAGCATGTCTGACCTGGCGGCTTGCTTCATTGCGTGCGATTAATAGAGACAGCCAAGGAAACATATCAACAGGACATTGTACACTGAGAAAATTGTATGATGAAATACTAATTACAAAATAGAAAAATACAGTGGACACACTGTGTGTATCGACTCATGCCTTTAAGCATAGCACTCAGAAAGCACAGGTATATATTTTTGTCTCAGAGTCAAATGCTAGCCAAGTCTGCGAAATCATGTCCATAATGGGTAGAAGTATACATTAAGACTCTGTCTCCATAGCAAAAATCACTGAAACAAACAAATCAGACTGAAAGAATTCAGGATATTGAGACTCATCACATACAATGAGGAATTTTATCTAGAAAGGCCTTTCCTACTAAAGGTTCATAGGAAATTGAAAGGCCACCAAGGAGAGAAACATGATCTTTTGTGGGAGATTGTTCATTCAATGAACTGCACAGACTGGACCAAGAGAGTGACCCAGGAGAGCAGAACAAAGAACAGTCCAAGACAGAGGGCAAAGACAGACCTCAGGGGTGGTGCTATCTGAAACACAGAGTAGGCCAAGAACAGGTCTCAAAAACAAAAACAGCTACTTTAAGGATTGGGCCAAGAGGCAAAGACACTGCTGACACCAATTGAAGGATGAGATGGGTAGGCACCAATGAAAGAATTAATCCAACAACATAGAAAGCAACATGGTAACACCAGAACCTAGTGGTCATACAACAGGAAGATTTGATCATCCTAACTCAGAAGAGGCAAAATAAAATGATTTCTAATGTAACTTTGTGAGGATGATAAGGAAATGAAAATTCCCTTAAAGAAATTGAGGAAAACACAAACAAAAAAATGGAAGACATCAACAAATCTCTCAAAGAAATTCAAGAAACCAAGAAAAAAATCAACCAGGTGAAGCCAACAACATAAGACTTGAAGACAGAGGCCAGGCAGTGGTGGTGCACATGCCTTTAATCCCAGTACTTGGGAGGCAGAAGGAGGTGGATCTCTGTGAGGTTGAGTCCAGCCTGGTCTTCAAGAGCTAGTTCCAGAACAGGCTTCAGTGCTACAGAGAAACCCTGTCTCAAAACACCCCCCTCCAAAAAAAAAGACTTGAAGACTGAAATAGAGGCAATAGAGAAAACACAAATGAAGGAAATTCTCTACATGGGAAAATCAGGGTAAACAAATGGGAACTACAGCAGGAAGTGTAATCAAAAGAATACAAGAGACAGAAGAGGGAATCTCAGGTGCTGAAGATACTATATAGGAAATCAATCATTGGTCAAAGAAAACAATAACTCCAACAAATTCCTTACACAAAACATCCTGGAAATCTGGGACACCATGAAAAAATCCAAACCTAAGAATAATATGGATAGAAGAAAGAGAAGAACACCAACTCAAAGGAACAGAAAATATATTCACCAAAAAAAATCATAGAATTAAACTTTTGCAACCCAAATAAGGATATATCTATGAAGATACAAGAAGCTTAGAGAACACCAGATAGACTTGAGAAAAAAAATCCCCCAACATATAATGATTAAAATGCAAAACATAGAGAAAGAAGAAAAAAATATTAAGAGCTGCAAAGGATAATGGTCAAGTATAATATAAAGGCATATCTATCAGAATAAGACCTGAATTCTTCATGGAATCTATGAAAGCAAGAAGGTCCTGGACAGATGTGCTGAAGACACTAAGAGATAACAAACTCTACTATACCCACAAAGCTTTTTTTTTTTTTTTTTTTTTTTTGGTTTTTTAAGACAGGGTTTCTCTGTTACTTTGGAGCCTGTCCTGGAACTAGCTCTGTAGACCAGGCTGGTCTCGAACTCACAGAGATCTGCCTGCATCTGCCTCCCAAGTGCTGGGACTAAAGGCGTGCGCCACCATTGCCCGGCACCCACAAAGATTTTCATGACCATCAATGGAGAAAACAAGATATTCCATGACAAAACCAGATTTAAACAATACTTATCTACACAAATCCAGTTATACAGAAAGTACTAGAGGGAGAACTCCAACCCAAGGAAGCTAACTGTAAACACAGGCAACAGATAACCTTACATCTGCAAACACCAAAGAAGGGAAACACAAAAACACTATTACGGAAACATAGCAGGAACTAACAAAGACTGGTCATTTACATCTCTTACTATCAATAGACCCAATTTGCCTATAAAAAGGCACAAGCTTAGAGAATGGATACAAAAGCAGAATCCATCCTTTTGCTTTAAAAAGAAACAAACCTAAACACCAAAGAAAAACATTGCCTAAGAATAAACTGTTGGAAAAAGTTTTTCAAATCATATGGACCTAAGCAGCAACCAATTATAGGTATCCTAATAGAGAACAAAAATAGACTTCAAATTAAAGACAATCAGAATAGATGAAGGACACTTTATACTCATAACAGGAATTAGCCATTAGGATGAAGTCTAAATCTATGCCCAAAACATAAGAACACCCACATATATAAAAGAAACTTACTAAAGCTTAAAATGCACATCAAATCCCACATATTACTAGTAGGAGACTTCAACAGCCTACTCTCCCCAATGGACAGTTCAATTAGACAGAAACTTAAGAGAAATAAGACAACTAACAGATGTCTTGACTTAAATGGACTCAAAAGATATCTACAGAGCATTCCACCCAAACACAAAATATGCCTTCTTCTTAGCACCTTGTGGTATCTTCTCTAAAATGGACCACAAACATGGTAGCAAGGCAACCCTTGACACACAAAATAATTGGAATAACCCCCTCTGTTTTATCAGATCACTATGTTTTAAAGTTACAATTTAACAAAAACACTAACCACAAAAAGCCTAAAAACCCATGGAAATTGAACAGTGCCCTATTAAACTACCCCTGTGTCAAGGAAGAAATAAAGACATACTATAAAAAAACTGTTCTCCACAAAACTGGAAAGGTTAAACACATCTAAACAGGGTTAGTCAGCAAAATAAAATCAACCTAACGACAGCAGGCAACTTATCCATCTGTTTTTGACCAACTTTGATGAGACCTGATTTTGAAAATCGGGAGTTCCTGTCTACCACTATAATCCATCAATCTGTCATTGAAACATTCATTCAACAGTGTCAGTTTTTCTTTTACAATAGAGAAATTGTAGAAACTATGAACACTGTGGCTCCTGCCCCACTCAAAAATCCATGACAATTGGTGGAGTCAATGGTACCACTTCAGTTGCCACCACCATTGCAACGTCAGCTCATTCAAACACAATTGAAGACAGATCCTCTTGGTATTATTGGTATTATATAAACAGAATAGGATTGGAAATGGCCTGAAATTGGACAAAAGAAATTCTAGAAATGCACGTTTCAGGGTTGCATAGTATATTTCATGTTTCATACAGATAATCCACATTCAAAATGGCAAAACATTCCCTCTTTGAAATATTTGGTATTCCCTGTTAACTTACACTGCAAACCTAAAAATGTGATAAGCATGACTGGAGAGGCTTAATTTTTTATAAACTAATAATAGTTATAAAAATGCAAAGCTGCTGCTGCATGCAGCCTTATTGCAATAAGTATATTATTCCTGTGGTGATTTCTGTCACATTATATTGTGAATAAAATTGTTTTATAGAAATTAAATGATTTAAAACTCATATATGAAATGTTTAGTGCTTTCAGCATGCTTTATGGCTGTTTTTTTATTTGATGTGCTAATTTGGGAACTTAATTCACATTCAAGCAGTCTGTATAGATAACTAAAGCCCAGTTAAGTATTTTATGATTTCAGGCTGCTATGCCATGCTTGGGATGTTGTTTGATAGAAAGAAATAAAATACATGTAACATATTTCACATTTCTGCACCTTCATCTTCTTAAATCTGTGGATGATTTGATGAGGAGTTGTAGGCCCATATTTCTGTATGGTGTGGCAGCCAGGCACAAAAGCCATAGGGTACATAGCTCTGCCAACATGCTGTCTCTGCCTAACAATAGCCAGGATGTGCTGCTCCTTCTCTTTTGTTATAAATGCAGATTGCCTGGGGAGAGGTGTTGGCTGAAGCTGATGACTTAAGGGTCAGGATGTTTGGGGCTCCTTCCTTTGTAATTTGGAAGATATCTTATAGATGCTAATTCAGGCCTATGTGACAGCTAGCATACACAGCAGACAGGTAGATGCAGATGTGACAAAATGCCATTCACCTGGTTACCTAAGAGACAGTCTAATGTATTTTCCCACTCAATTTATGTGATGATATATAAGCTGTTTGGATAATAAACACAGAGAGATCGTCAGGAGAAAAGACCCTGAGATGCCCTTCCATGATGACCATGTAAGTTGTGTCTGATTATTCCTTGTGGTTCCATAACAGTCTAATTAGGGAAAATAGTTATCTATGTTGGGGCACACAAGGGCTCTAACAAGGAGTAAATGAACCTCTTTCCTGTACTCACATAACAAAAACACTCTTCTGGTTAAAGTGAGTTGATAATGTGGTATAAAGGATGGTTGTCACCAACTCATTTCTTTATGATCTCTAATGAAAAATACATTTTGTATACAGTTAATTCTGCAAACAGATGCATGTTCATAATATCTATAATGGTCTTGTAATCTTAATCTAATGTATTTAAGATATTTTAGTTTTTACCTCATGGGAAATACATTTAGAACACTGTAGAAAAATGCTTTATGACATTTTCAGATAAGGTTATATAACTTTTCATACATAAACATGAAATTTGTTTTAGAAAATTCTTTTTTTTTAGAAAATTCTTTAAATAAAACAATTAATCTAGGACTTCAATTTAATCTGTTCCTTGAATCTATTTTTATGTGGCCCTTGAGAATATATCCCAAAAAATCCATTGCTAATACAGCAATAAAAATAATTTGAGTACTGACAAACTTCTTGAAGTATTTATATATAAAATTACAAACTTGTACTCATACTCTTTCTGTAATACGTTGTTTTATAGTCCAGAATGGCTTTTGCAAAATTTTGTAAACCAGTTTTCCCCTTTGATGTTGGTACCAGACTTGCTATAAATGACTGCTGCTTAAGGAGTTAAATATTTTGTTAGTGGAGATACAGTCAATACACTAAATTATGATAAAACTTTCTGAATGGATAATAGGTAAATATAGTTGGGCTATATTCAGAATTATTTTATTACCAAAACTATATCATTTGTTTTACTGGAAAAAGGAAAATTGTTTGCTTTTACTGCTGGATCATGTTTTGTATAGTAAAGAAGAAATTCTTCAGTCAACATTGTAATTTTTGTATTTCAATGTTAAGATTTCCTTATTTGTATTATAGTAAATCAATAATTTTGAGAAAAAAAGAAATGAACAATTTTCTGAATAGGTATTTTATACCATAATTAGATCAAGACCAGATGAATAATTTATACCAACTTATAACCTGCTAGGAAAGAGAAGTCATTCCAACCAAAAAAAGTCCAAGGCCAGAGAGTGTCAGTGCAGAATTACATCAGAACTAAGACCTAATAACAATACTCCTCAAAGGGGTCCACATAATAGAAACAGAAGGAACATTGCCAGACCCTTTTTATGGTGCTACAGTTACCCCTATACCAAAAACCATGCAAAGATTCAGCCAAGAAAGAGAATTACAGACCCATCTCACTGATGAACATAGATGCAAAAAATACTCAATAAAATATTAGGAAACAAAATCCAAGAACACATCAAAAAATCATCTATCATGATGAAGTCAGCTTCATCTCAGAGATGAAAGAATGGTTCAACATACAAAAATCTATTAAGAATCCTCCCCTGTTTAAGTTCCTTTCCTGACATCCTTCCAAAAGCTACGGAGAAACCCTGTCTTGAAAATCCAAAAAAAAAAAAAAAGAAAAAAAAGAAAGAAAAAAAACCCAGAGGGATCATAAACAAGAAAGAAATTTGACTAGGAAAAAAAGACAGGACTCAGACAGATAAGGAGCCTGGGCAACAGAAGATCAAAGACAAATGAAGATGGACAGAGGCACTTCTTGGAAAAAGGCCAATGTGCTTATGGCAAGAAAAAGGACATTAGATACCTCTACAGATTTTCTAAGGGACACAGGAACTGACCACTCTGTGCTAAAACAACTGTTGAACAAACTGGACACCTTACAAACTATAAATTTGGGAAAAGAACAAATAAATGACTCATTCCTCCGTGATCACCCTTAAATGTATGATCAAAGCCTTTTGTTGACCAAACGAGGGACTTTGCTTTCCCTGCTGTTTTCAGTTCTGTAGGAGATGCAGGCTGCTTGTCTGCTTAGGCCTCCACCACACCCTCCTCACCAGGATGACCACCTCCCCCTGCCACACCACCAGAGAAATCCTTGCCTCCTAGCAACTGCCTTGGTGCCATGCTTGCCCTAAAGGCTGCATGAGCCCTGGCTGCTCACCCTGCAGTCTCGGTCCCCTCACACATGTCAGACTGTGATAGAGCGCTCACAATGCTACCACAGGTGCCCTCCTGCACTGGGCTGCTGCTCCTGTGCCCTGCTTACATCGATGAACTATGGATCCTACCAGCATCTGCAGAAAGGACAGGTGACTGGCAGAATGGCAGACTGAGCTGTGCCAGGCAGAGCTGGAAAAGTTGGTGAAGCTCACCTGGGGCACAAGGCTGGGGGTCTGAGCCGAGCAGGTATACAAGACTGAAGGTAAGTGGAAGGCGGGGGCAGCAGTGGTGGACAGGAAGCAAATGATCTGGGCCAGTAATCTCCCTGAAGGGACGTTGCCCTGACCAGAAAGCAGAATTTTTGTCTTTGATACAAGCTCTACAGATGGTAGAGGGAACGTATATACTGACGGCAGGTATGCTTTTGCCACCATCCACATACATGGAGCAATATACAGACAAAGAGGACTGTTGACATCTGCGGAAATTTTTTTGAGCCTCTTCGAGGCCACACAGTTGCCAAAGAAGATAGTCCTCATACATTGACCAGGACTGGGACAGCCAATGTAATGACTAAGAAGATCATAAAAGAAATCTTCCCGAGGTTTGGAATGCCCAAGGTAATCATGTCCGATAATAGACATGCCTTTGTTGCCCTGGTAAGTCAGGGCATGGCCAAGACATTGGGGATCAATTGATAATTGTGTTTACCAACCCCAAAGCTCAGGTCAGATAGATAAGATAAATAAAAGAAAATTTTTACAAATTAACAAAATTGGCCCTAGAGAGACCAGCAAAATGACTGGATAGACCTCCCTCCCTCTGTCCTGTTCTGGGTTCAAAACACCCCTGAGTGATTTAAACTCACTACTTATGAGATCCTATGTGAGGGCTGCCACTTCTCACTACGGCAAATGAGGTATATAATCCTGATGCTGTCTTCCCAGACTGTTATCTGCCCACCTAAAGGCTCTTGTGATCATCCAAACCCAGGTGTGGAAGCCTCTGGCTGCTGCCTACCAGCACAGACGCCCAGAGATCATCCATTGGTGATTCCATATACATCTGGAGACATCAGTCCCAGAGCCTTAAACCTTCCTGGAAGGGACCCCACACTATACTCCTTATGACAACCACCACTCTCAAAGTAGATGACATTGCAATTTGGATCCACACATCTCACGTAAAGCTGACACCTCCACAGGATGACTCAGGACCCTCCAGATAAAAGCTTCAGCACACCCAAAGCTAAACTAAAAACTCTTAAAAAATACCAAATGAACTCTCCCCGGGACTCTTCCCTACATGTAGACATTATGACTGATATATTTGTCTGGGGAGGGAAGGAATGTAAGCAAACTTGACAAGGTGGGGGGCACTGAACTAGCCCCCTCCTGCAGGGGCCCTAAGCACCACACCAAGACCTAAGGCCCTGCCATTTCCCGGCTCCCTCTCTAAAAACCCCAGCTAGATTCTTCCCAGTCCCAGGACTGTAGAAAATACCAACTCCTGACGTTCATTCGTGAACAACTCAATATTACCCAAGTTTTAGTACTGACCCACCAATATCAGGCTTTCAAGAGAGACCTCAGAAAATCTCAAGATTGGGATTTGACAAAACAATAGAAGGGAATGAAAGACTGTAAATGCATTTCTAAGCCCCCTCAACCCTAAGACATTTTTCTAAAACCTTATATTCACTCTTGGAAACGGGACAGTTGCCCACACACACACATGCTGGACTGCTTATCTTCCTATGTCCTTGTGAATAATCTTCAAACATAACTCCGTTCTAGGAATTGAGGCAAAGACAACCCACAGATGTTGACTCAGTTCCTGAAGTGTTGATTTAGTCACTAGAACAAGGTCAGGAAGACCACTGAGATGCTCTTCCTTATCACCTGATCATACAGCTATTCCCCTGCCCTGGAATAGACCAATCATTGCTAGTAACCCTTTGAATAAGCCAATCCAATAAGTTGGAAAACAGCCTACAGGTTCCCCCCCTTGTTTCTGTGGCTTTTTTCTTTAAAAGATGGACTGTAACAGCTATCAGATGTCTTTCATATCCTGAACTTGAAGGGCCCTGTCATGACAGCATAAAAATCCTCTTGCTTTTGCATCAATTGAGGCTTTGTGAGTGGTGTCTGGAGCAACTCCTCCCTGATGATTGGACTTCTAGTCCAACAGAGTATAAATAGAAAAATTAGAAACTAAAGGTTTAAAAATGTAATTGACTAAAAATCACAGTATATTAGTTAGGGTTCTCTAGAGTCATAGAACTTATGGACCAAATCTCTCTCTATTCATCTATCTATCTATCTATCTATCTATCTATCTATCTATCTATCTATCTAT
>JABTXL010012643.1:4312-114854 GCA_025134845.1 Neodon shergylaensis | reverse complement strand
TCTATCTATCTATCTATCTATCTATCTATCTATCATCTATCTATCATCTATCTATCTGTGATCATATGGGGATTTTGGGGGGAATAACTTTCAGAGTGCTGTCCAAAAATGGCTGTCAGTGAAAGGAAGGTTCAAGAATCTAGCTCAGATACACAAGACTGGGTGTCTCAGCTGTTTTGTGTATATGCTGGAATTTTAAGAAGTAGACTTTAATGACAGTGAAGGAATACTTGTGCTGACAAGGTGAGGGAATGCAGAAATGTTGAAGACCCCATGACTATACAGGAAATGCACATGTGACAGAGCACTAGGCAGATCCACAGGAAGTGTATACATCCACCCAAACATGGAACAATCTATTTTGCTGAGCTGTGGGAACACTTCTCTTTTGGAAAAGTCACTGTTGTACCTGTCTGTGTTAACTTTGTGAAGCCATGATTTTTCCCTTTGAAATGGAATTTGCTCCCCAAACACCTCAGCATTGTGGCTTCTGCAGGGCAATGGTGTGACCTTGCTTCCCCACACCAGTGGGCTTTAGAGTGATAACATTCATTCCTTTTTCTAACAGTCAAATTGACAATTGTCAGTCCCAGAAATTTACCCTCTAACAGACCACATAGAAATTTCTATAGAAGGCAGGCATTGAGCAGTAAGACAGCATGCCCCATCTTTGCTAAAAAAACAAATCTGGGCATTCCCAAAACTGGTTATCACAAAGAGATTATAAGCCGGGCGATGGTGCCACACGCCTTTAATCCCCAGTACTTGGGAGGTAGAGGCAGTTGGATCTCTGTGAGTTTGAGACCAGCCTGGTCTACAGATCTAGTTCCAGGACAGGCTCCAAAGCCACAGAGAATCCCTGTCTCGAAAAACAAAATAAAATAAAACAACAACAAAAAAAACCAAAGAGATTAGATAAGGAGAATGGGTGAATCCAGGATTTAGGCAAGTTTATTAACTTTATCTAATGGTTTGAAATGTCAGATACTTCCCCTTGAATGCTGGCGCTTTCCTGGATCAGGTCACCTGTTCAGGAATACTGCTTTGTCTGGTTCTACCTGCCTGTTTTTGTCATTCTGATATGCCTATTATCATTTTTCTTGCTTCAGGAATATTCCAACTATGTCTGTAAAGACTAGAAACCTCATGGAGACCAGCCCTTACTCTTACTCTTCTTCTCCTCAGTATTTCTACTTATTCCCCTTACTCTCCTTTCTTCTCCTTCTCGTTCTTTTCTTTTCTTTCCCCTTGCATGAAAAATAAAGAAGACACAGAGATAATATACTTAAGTTAAACTTTTACACTCAGGTCCTTGCCTGCTGTACACATCCAATCCTAAACACTCTGGAGACATTGAGGCAGGTACTCAAGCCCCCCTGGTAGAGAGAAATAATACCCCATCTTTCTTCTTCCATTGTCCTTCCAGAAGAAGGTGTGACACAAATTGAAGGTGTGCCTTCTAGCTTCAAGGTCTAGATCAAAGTTGAGTGTCATCCATCCTTACTATTTGGATAATTGGCCTATTGTCCTCTTGCCTTATGGTACAGATCACAACTGTGCCCTCCAGTTTTGAATTGTAGTTCATTCCAGATATAAGAAAGATGAAAACCAAGAACAACTGTCATAATCAATCCATTGTCAACATGACATACAATCATATCACCTTATTAATTTCCAAATGAAAATCAATAACTGGGTTGTAATTATGACTAAACATAACATAATTATGTCAAATACAGATGATTATATATTAGGAATATTGGCAATGTCTCATGGAGGGTATCATTCTAGTATCTCAAACTTCTGATAACCACAAATATTCTCTTAATTGATGTTGCAACATATGATAAGGACATTTAAAGGACATAGAAATAACTTTACAAATACATTATCAACAAAATACAACAGAAGCACTCATATCAGTTAAAGTTCTCATTGCTGCAATAGTTACGTGACTTTAGATGATATTTAGAACTGCCATACTCTGCTGCCCATTCTGTATTTCTCCCAACCTCTGCAAGCACTTCACAAGGTCTTGGATCTTTTCCTAGAGAAATGACCCATGCCTTCATTCCTGATGTACATGTGATGTTTGTCATACTTATTGGACTATACTGTTTTTGTTTCTCATTTGTCTTAATGGCAAGACCTGGTGTCACAAGGAGATGCCCTAAAAGATCTCCTGCGTTCTGGACATATTATCCTTCTTATCTCTATTGTGATGAGAAAATCCAATTTCCCCATGCTAATCTGGAAATATCAACCTGCCTAAAGTTGTTATTCTTTCTTTAGTTTGTTGGTTTAAGAGCATTTGAAGCCCAAATGTCCTTTTCACAGAGGAAGTTTTCCAGTGTAGTCAACCTGCCAGTAGGTTGGTGGCTGGTCACTCTAGTAATCGTGTCATACATGGGGCTAAGTTTTGGTCTGTGCTAATGTGTAATATGCATGTAACTCAGCAAAACTGAAGCTAAGTCAGCCATGACGAGTTCAAGTCCATGTTTTTGAGCCCATGCCTATCTCCCATTTTGGCAATGTGGCCACTTTGGTCATGGGCCCATTGAACACTGACATGAATAACTGGGAAAAGAGGCTGACTGGCAATGGAAGAGTCATTCTATCTCAATGAGTTCTGAACTCCTCAGCTGAATGAACCTTTTGATCAGCATTTACAAGGAATACAAAGATCTTTATACTCCTTTCCCTTGCACAGAGATTATTCACATTCTTCTTCCTCAGATGTCTTCTCTCACCAATTTTCTAATCATGCTCTTTACTAATCCCTCAGCATCCAGTCAAACCACTGGATAAAGTCCATCAATCAGTTCATTGATAGTTGTTGATTAGACCATCTCTCCTTCCAAATAAACCACATTGAAATGTGTAGTGTTTGATTTTCTGCCCACTGTGAACATTTCTTTTCACAAGCATCTTTCAGGGTTGTCCCAGCCAGGGATTGTAATCCTGCAGCTGTCTAATTCTGGGTTGTTCGTGCATGATGTATTGAACCATCAACCAAGGCCTAGTCATCTATTTCTCATTCAACCAATCATAGGGAATAGACTATAGGTGTATTATTGACAGCAGAAGGCATAGTAACAGGAGTAGAAACCATTGGAAGTTGGCCATATCTTCATGTATCTTCCTTGTGTCTTCAGGACCTACTTGGTCCTGATCTCTAATATACCACTTCCATTTGATAACAGGTTGCAGCTGTAAATGTTCTACTTTATAACTTGATAGACCCAGAAATACCCAGCTCATGATGGGCATTTCACATCACCTGGTAAGGTGGTGACTGTAATGATTTAAGCCACATATAGTTGATACTCCTATGTTCTAGGGGTCATGTTGGGCCAGACAAGCCCTCTGACACCCAGGGATGTTAAAGGCTCCTTCCTGCATGATCCACATATGACTCAGCTAAGCCCTTCCCTGCTTGCATGAGCCCCATCATCTGCATATGATGTAGTCATGTCAACCGCTGTGTGCACGCACCAGACAGCTTGTAAAAGCTGGATGAGCTATCTTCCTCCCTCTCTGCACACTGACTTCCCAGGCCTGTGTACATCCCCTCTAATAAACTCTTGAGAGTATTTGCTGTGTGCTCTGTGTTTTCTTCTTGTTAAGAAAAAATTCTAGCACATAGAATTCCAATTAGATAAAATGAAACCAAATCAAAATGCCCATCATTTTTTTAAGTACAGCGCCCTCTGATGACTGATCCCATGTTGGGAGACAGGACGGGGCGGGGGGAGAGCCCATGCAAACTGGGAACTAAGTGTTTCTCCTCTGGGATCCTATGTAAATACACCTGACCTCTCCCTGCGGGGGGTGGGTTGTACCTGGCATGCTGGGATTTGTAGTCCAGGTTTATGCAGCTCCTCATCCAGGGGGTGCTGTTATGAATGACAGAGCCTGGAGGCTAAGTTCCAGACTTAACATTTCTCACTTGTGCCAAGTAATTCATTGACCCACTGTCAAATGTTCGGGTTTTCCCAGTGAATTGAATTAATAGTATGTGCTTGCATATTTGAGTATATTTATTTTTGCAAATGCTTTTATGGGCAGCAGTGGCAGATATTTGGAATGAATTTAAGAGGTAACATTGTTCCAATTCTCCAGTGCTCCTTTTATGTATGTTATTCAGGTTTCTTGTTTTCCTGGGTTGTGTAATTTTTTTTGTTTGTAGACTGTGTACCAGCTGTGGCCTTCTGCCTAGTCAGCCTGCTCAGAGCAAAAGCAGCTTTCTCTGAGATTTATAGAGATCATTATAACTGTTCCTCCAGAAACACTGTATAGAGGGCTGTTAGGTGATTTTTCCTTGATGTTTTCTGGTTCTGTGTTCTCTATTTTTTTTGTGTGTGTGTGAAAATTATGGTTTTGATAAAGTTATCTTTCAGAATAAGCATCAAGATTGATAGTCAACTTTTCACAGTATCATTTACTTGAATTTCAAGCAAGACCTTATGGTACAGTATGAACATGCCAGAGGCATTTCTTTCCATCATTTGTCTAATTTACATTTGTTCCTACATGATTTTGATGTAAGAATGTCCCTAAATGTCTCTGCTTTTACATTCTGATTATGGTTAGAAGTGGACTTGTTGCCGGGCGATGGTGGTGCATGCCTTTAATCCCAGCACTCGGGAGGCAGTGGCAGGCGGATCTCTGTGAGTTAGAGACCAGCCTGGTCTACAGAGCTAGTTCCAGGACAGGCTCCAAAGCCACAGAGAAACCCTGTCTTGAAAAAAAACAAACAAACAAAAAAAGAAGTGGACTTGTTAACTGAGCATGTTAAGGAAAGGGAGATGATACATTAACATGTTCGGACTCCCTACGTAAAATCTCCATGCTTCATTTGTTGAGGAACAATACTGTTTTGCAAACAACTCCCACACTCTTTGTGCCTCCTGCAGGCAAGAATTTTTTTTATCATTTCTTCTGTCTTGGCTGTTGAAATGTCTGGCTATTTTTGGTAGTTAAAGAATTGATTATACCCGAGAGAGATTTTCCTTAAAGGTTTTTGAAATGGGAAAATCCTCCATTAATCTGTATAATTTGAGATGATAGGACTCACCTTAAGCTGCTTGGTGTTTGTGCACATGTAACCAATGAGCCATTTTTCCCACCCATGTCTGTGCACAGTCTTAACACCATCACTCTTGAGCAGAGGTAGTGAGATTTTCTGCATCTGAGACCAGTCTGACCTACAGAATGAGTTCTACAAATACACAGAAAAATCCTATCTTGAAATCACACACAAAAAAAAAACTGAATTCAACAAAGACTATGGCCCAACTTAATCAGCATCTTACATTCTGGTAGCAGCAGTCACATATAAAGTATTTTGAAAAAGAAAAGTCTCTGTTTTGCCTCTGTGCTCTAGCTCTGGCTACCAAGCTCATTCCTTTACTAGCATTAGAGCCTACTTCATTGTAATTTTGATGAATACTTAAAACCAGCTGAGGCACAGAGCCTTGTGGGCAGAACAACTACTAGATTCTTCACTTGACCTTAGACAAAAGGCTGAGAAGCTAGCTATTGGATTCTTCAATTGCCATTGGTAGGCAGCTATTCTTAAGTTACCTGAACAACAGCTTGTGAGACATTGTAATAAGCCTGCTTTTTACATACATGGTGAGATTCATTCTTCCAGTCCTGTTCATGTGAGAATCTTGAATACTGCAATTGTATATTTTATTCACCTGACTATGGACGGAGATGGGCTGGCTAACAATAATGCTCATGAAGACGTTCTTTCTAGCTCCGTTATTCTCTACATATTCAAATTTCCATGAACACTACTCTTTTTATTATTAGACATTTGCCTGGAGTTTGCTTCGAATTTAAGGAACAAAACCCATAAAGCAATGGAGCCATTATCCAGCTTTCTGATGGGGGAAAGACCAATCATCTAGATCAAAATCTGGTTCCTGCTCTTCTCTTTCCTTTTGTGTAAAATCCCTGTGAAAACCATGTAAAAAGTACCTTCAGTTCATCTGACCTCAGAATGAAGCCACAGAACAAATATTTCATTTTGTAACTTTAAAAATCTCTTTAATTGTTAGTATTCTAGGCATCCTTACCTCTGTGGGAGAGAAAATTACTCCACTCACCTAGCACAGTGCAATCTACAAGTCAGGCAGTGTGCTGGAAGAAAAAGGGAAAGTTTCTAGGAGTGCAAGAAGATGACATTGATCGCTTTTGTAGCCAAGGGCAAGTACTATTGAAATGCATGTGTTCTCAGATCTGGAGAAGTTTTCTATTAAGGTAAATGGATTGAAGAGGAACCAGTATTCTGTCACTTTAAGCACACTATATACCATTGGGAGGTGCTCTTGTCATTCAGGACTCACTAGCCAATCATGCCCTTCAGTTGACCTACCAGTCAGAAGCAGTGCAGTTCTCTTCCTGGCAGCCATCTTCAGTCTTGGCTTTGAAGAGGAGCTGGCTCCAGAGGATTCCTGATCTCAGGTGCAGTTGCTGTTGCAGGGAGAAGATGCACTGAGAACTTTGGCAAAATGGAGAAGCACAACATGGTGAGTGAGGAAATGCTGTCTCCTGATGGGGAGGAGCAGAGGGCAAGGTGCGGGGAAACACTATGGTGTTACCTCCATGGGTCTGGGTGGGAACCTGTCGCCATATTCTCTGTATGTGAACTTCCTCATGGTCCCTGTTAACTCCTGAACCTAGGGGCAGGCCTCTGAATAACTTTGCTCTGTGGCTTCATCTCCTTAGAGTATTGGGAGCAGGAAGTTATGGATAACAACACTTTCCTAGTCAACTTCAACAGGGTTGATGCATTCATGGAAACAAGTTGCCAAACTCAGAGAAGCCTAGATTCTCCAATATCTTCTCAATATCGAGCACTTTGCATTTAAGATTTAAGTATAATCTGAGTTTATATTTAAATTTGTGGAGGTTATCAAAGGCATCTCACGTGTTGTATAGCTTTCTACTACTGTACCAACATGTAGAGGAGTAGAATTGGCAATACAATAGATTGAACAATGCTAATAATTAAGTCTCACAAAGTAGAATTTATCAGAGGGAGAACTGCATCTAAAACACCCAGACTTTACGTATATGCTAATTAGGGCTGGTAGAGATTAGAATGCCCGTGTATACATTGTTTACCTGGATTGTCCAGATTTTTGACTCCAAACCATTTCAAAGAAGCCATCACTGATTTAAAAATAAAAAGTCACTGCTGAGCAGTGGTGGTGCATGCCTTTAATTCCAGCACTCTGGAGGCAGAGGCGGTTGAATTTCTTTGAGTTCAAGGCCAGCCTGATCTACAAGAGTTCAAGGACAGGCTCCAAAGCTACAGGGAAACTCCCATCTAGAAAAATCCCCAAGTGCAGGGATTAAAGGCGTGCCCCACCACTGCCCATCTAAGATGCTATTTTTCTTCAGAATCTTACTAGGTATGGGATGTATCTTCTGCAACACCTCCCCACCCTATCTTTTTTATCTTTTACTTGTCCAGTCCAGTCTTTCTCCTCCCTTGTGATCTTCACCTTAGAACCCTGACAGTGAAGAACGACCTGCTGTAATAGGTCATGGGCATACTTAAGAAAATATTCTAAGAATACTTTTTCCTAAATATTTAGACTGGCAAGTTGCCTGTTTCTATTTCAATTGTTCAAAGTATAATCTGGATCATTATCCTAAGGGATACTTATGGATAACAGCATATATTGAATGCAAAATCTGTCTAACCTAGCTCCCCTTGAGCATTGGACAGAGATCAATGCATAATATCATTAAAGAAACTCTTCTTTATTAATCTTCTAAATGTGTGTTGTGATTTCTCAGTAGAAAGTCATATTAATTTTTCCTCTCAGGCTCTGTGTTACAGGTGTTATATTTAGGAAGTGGTCTTCTGTTCCATGCTTGGAAGGCTACTTTTCACTTTCTCTCCTATCAGTTTCAGTGTGGTCAGATTTATATTAAGGTCTTTATCCCCTTTGTACTTGAGTATTGTGCATGGTGATAGATATGGATCTATTTATATTCCTTTACATGTTGATATCCAGTTATGCCATAACCATTTGTTGCAGATGCTTTCTTTTTTCATTGTATAATTTTAGCTTATTTGTCAAAAATCAGGTGTTCATAGGTGTGAGGATTAATATCTGGGTCTTTGATTCAATTCCGTCATTCAACCTGTCTGTGTTTTTGTCCATCATCTCTTCCTCAAACCTCCAAAATGAACTGTTTACTTAATTAAAACATAAGTTCTCAGCAGTCTCAATCATCTCAATGTACCATTTTGATATTGTCCCGAGCAGCTTGTTGTCCAAACCTGATGTTTAGATGGTGAAACAATAACATAGCGCAGTTGAAATCTTCCTTGCATGACTCACACTTCTTTTGGAGACTTCACAGGTCACTGTAATGCACGCTCATATTTCATTGCAAAAAACTTAAGCATTTTAATTGTAATATGCAGCAGATCTGTAAGAGGTTAAAGGATGAGTATTTCTTATGTATGCCTAGATATCAGATAGAGACTCAAACCCAAAATTAAATACAGGAAGCTAGATGAAACCTTTCCCTAGAATTAGTTACTTCCCTATATGATCATTAATATTATGGCTAAAGAGATATTTGTTGTTAATTTCTCCCAAGAAATTACTGTAAGCTCTTTGCCAATGTTCACTTCCTGTCCATAATAATTCAATTTCAACGTTAGTAAAACATGCTAAAATTTAACCTTGGTAAATTCTTGCTAATAGATGAAGTTTCAGTTTTCTTTTTATAAACAACTCAGATTTTTTCCACATAACTTTTTAGTTTTTTACTATGTTTATATGTTTAAAATATTGATTATAATATAATATCTCTCCTCTGCAGTAAAATTCCTATAAGGAATGCATAGAGCCTAAAATGTCTAGAATGAAGGCCAGGAGGTGGTGGCTCAAACCTTTAATCCCAGCACTTGGGAGGCAGAGGCAGGTGGAGTTCAAGGCCAGCCTGGACTAGTAGAGCTAGTTCCAGGACACATTCCAAAGTTACAGAGAAACCTGTATCAAAAAAAATTCTTGAATGTAACCAAACTTCAGATCCAAACAATCCATAAGTACCTCCTATAATTTTATTTCTACTAAACAATTTTTTTCTCTGCTTTAGATGATAATTCTCTTTGACTATTTAAATCCTTGTCACCTTTTATGGTTTGGTTCTAATTACTGTTTTCAATTTTTTACTCCAATAATGGGATATAGATGGTCAATATCTTGCAACAATTTCTGAAAATTATTAAGATTCCAAAAATAATCTCTCCTAATTTTTAACTTGGGCTCACATTTTTATAAAAGTATTTTATATGCTGAATGATTAATAGAATCACCTTTTTGTATATTTTCAGAAGTAATCCCCAAGGAGACAAAGTTTGCTTTACTTCACCAACCATTTTCTCTAAAGTATTTACATTTGAATCAGCTAATGAAATTCCATATAATGTTGAAAACATACCTAACTTGAGTATAATTTCAATTTTAATAAATAACAAAGTACTACCATGCAGTACTTTATATCCTAATTGGTTTATAATAATAACTTTCAAGGACTAGAAATTTTCATTACATTTTTAAGTGAGTTGAATTAGATAAAACAGTTTGAGTAAGAACATAAAAATCATAGACAGTATGTTTTGATAAAAATGTCAAGTTTATCTAAAAAGGGAGCATCCATATCTATATCAATGTAAAATATATAAATAAGTAGTTACTTTTAAAAATTAATTTTAATGATCTACACTTTTACATCATACACATATATGCCCCTTTATTCTTTCTAGATTCAGTAATCTACGCTTTTATCCTATCTTTTCATTGGGTGCCTTTTGTAAGTGGATGTATATTTATGAATATATAGAGCCAGTTTTGGAGATGGACACTGGCTCTGTCCCTCTATAAATCCAAGCATGTCATTAAAATAAAAATTCAGAGTTTCTCTCTCAATGTCAGGAGCATGGGACAGAAAGAAAAAAGAATTTAGAAAAATTTTTACTTTTTTACATTTCTACTTTTGAGTCTATTGTACATGTCATTAATTATATATGTCTGTATATGACTATATAAATAATGTTGCAGTTTTCCACAATGAACAATGAACTTGCCTGCAGTAATTTCTGAAGTTTTCAGGAAGAAGTTGGGGCCCCACAACAACAACTCAACCTGGTTGATATGCTGGCATGATGATGATAGTGATACTAGCAGACCTGTTTTGCATACCAGCTGCTTAAGATGGTTCCAACTTGGTTAGCTGAAATGGTCCACTTTTTACAATGTTCTGGACAGACCTTATAAGAGGAAGATCAGAAAAACTTTACAAAATACTCAGAGACTATTTGCAATTATACCAGACAGTAATCTTGAAACTTAACCATCATTTTACTTTCACAGGATCCCATAGAAAGGACATCGCGCCCATGACAGCTGGAAGCAATTCTAAAACATTACATCCCTTCTTCCAACAAAGTTTGTCCTAGGGTTAGGGACATCATTTAGGGGTTGATTATAATTGGTATAGGGTTGCGGGTTAGTGTTGCTGAAGGTACTTCCGCTCCTCCAGCCTATAGCCGCTGAGATACCATCCCATTGGGGTGTGGTCTCTCTCCCTTTAAAAAAGTTGCTACTTCCCTTCTCGTTGTCTTCGCTTCCTGCTCCATTTTCGGTGACTAGACTCCTTCCTGATTGCGCAGAGGGCTGTTGTCTGGGACGGTTATCTGAGTTTTTTCCCTTTTAAATAAATACCACCCTATTAATCATAATTCCAAACTGGTGTGGCATTGTTTGTGACTTATGCCTTCACCTGGCGCCCAACGTTTGGTTTTAGGACCTCTCCTCCCCCCCCCCTCGGCTGCCGGCCGCAAGTTCGTCTTGGCACGAGCCCCTCCCTTCCTCAGCCACGGCCTGTGCCTTGTGCATGGAGCCAGCAGTTTAATATAAATTATCATGCAGTGGCTTTTCTTGCTGCAGTTCTTTATATTTTCCCTTTAGACACCTCAGATTGACTTCAAGTCCCCACGCACCCTATTGTCTGCCTCCCCACGTGGACTTAAACTCCACAGGCCCACATAGTCTCTGCCTGCGTGGTTTGCTCTTTTCTGGGTCGTTTTTAAATCTCCCTTGCAAGTACAGCTCTTAAGCTGCTCAAACCAGAGCATGCATTTGCTACAACCCCTCAGGGTGGTGACTCTGTCATGTGGAGGCATACACGGCTTCCGGGTTACTCTTCTCTTCCCCTGGATTCTGGGTTTATGGTTCAGTGTACGGAATTGATTTAATTACATTTACTTTGTTGAGCAACTTGCATTTCCCAGTTTTAACAAATACTAGGCGGACACTAAAACAGGACCTCATTTTCATTGCAACTTGGCAACAGTGCCACCTGCTGGATAATAGGTAATATGGCAGTTTTCATTTCCAACACGAATTTTTCTGTTTTGGTTACCAATACAATGGGTTATAACATGCAAGGTTTATATGACTATGGGGATAACTTAATTTACTGGTTACTAGGTTTCAGTATTCTTTTGCATATTCTATAATTTAGGAAGAATATGGCACTCCTAAGAACCATACAATCTTTACTAGAAACTCATGCAGGTCAGGAGATTCAGGATTCATAAGAGACAATAATACAGACAATAATAAAAAGACTTGAAATGACTGAAGAAATTATTGGAGCTGGTGAACAGAGTAATAAGGCACAAGGACAGGATACAATGCCAACACCAGCTATTAGAACTGGCTTACCCAGTTTACTACTGAAGAAATAAAAAAGTTATGGGAAGACAATGAACCATGGCAAAGAGCTTGTGCTAATTTTTTTGGGAGAAATTAATAGCAACTATCTCAAAAGTGGTAGACTTAACCTCATAAAGAGAACTTCTTGGATTCTTCCTAGAATTGTACATGATGCTCCAATAACTGGAGCCCGTACGTTCTATACTAATGCAAATAAATCAGGGAAAACAGGTTACAAGTCGGATGAATTTAGTAAGGTGGAACAAAGCCCTTATAATTCTGTCCAGAAGGCAGAATTATATGCCATTCTTATGGTGCTAAGGGATTTTAAAGAACCTCTTAATATAGTTACAGATTCACAATATGCAGAAAGAGTTATCTTGCATATTGAAACCACTGAATTTATACCAGATGACACAGAGTTGACTTCATTGTTTATCCAGGTACAAGACATAATCAGGAACAGGCTTTGTCCGATGTACATAACACACATCCGGTCCCATACAGGTCTGCCTGGTCCTCTAGCACAAGGTAATGCTGAGATTGATCAATTATTAACTGGAAGCAAGTTGCAGGTCTCAGAATTTCATAAAAAGCATCATGTCAATAGTAAAGGCCTAAAGAAAGAATTTTCCATTACTTGGTAACAAGGTAAGGACATCATAAAGAGATGTCCTACTTGTTCTTTCTATAATCAAACACCGTTGCCTGCAGGGCGTAACCCAAAGGGTACTAAAAGAAATGAAATCTGGCAGATGGATGTGTTCCACTTCATGGAATTTGGTAAATTAAAATATGTACACCACACTATAAACATGTATTCAGGTTTTCAATGGGCTACTGCCCTGAGCTCAGAAAATCACACATTTATTGGAAGTTATGGCCATCATGGGTATACCTGCACAAATAAAGACAGATAATGGTCCAGCATATGTATCTAAGAAAATGAAACGCTTTTTTTGATTATTATAATATAAAACACATTACAGGTATATCAAATAATCCTACAGGTCAGGAAGTTATAGAAAGATAAAACCGTACTATAAAGGATATGCTGAACAAATAGAAAGGGACTGAAAATACCCCCAGAAATAGATTACATAATGCTTTATTAACCTTGAATTTTCTCAACGCTAATGAGAAAGGAACAACAGCAGCAGAAAGACACTGGATAATGGAAAAGTCTGCTGAACTAAATCAACCGATTTATTTCAAAGATGTGCTGACCTCTCAATGGAAGCCAGGAGATGTGCTACGTTGGGGAAGGGGTTTTGCTCTTGTTTCCACAGGAGAAAAAAAATTGTGGATACCATCAAAATTAATAAAGTTTTGATTTGAAGAGGAGAAACCTCTTGGAAAGGAGAAATGACAACTCATCCACAATGATGATATTCATACAGGTGGTAAGAAAGACATATAGAATGAGGGCAGGGTTCTGTTCTTATCTCCACAAGAAAACACTCATCTTTGAAAAATTCAAGGGACCCTGGATGTTTGGATACTGACAGATGGAAAAATACCTGCCCAATAGGAAATATCAAGAAAACTGAATAGGTTGTGTAAGTAAAATATATTAAACCTTATTTCTAAATTTATAGAGCTGGTTTTGAAGTTGGACTCTGGCTCAGTCCCTCTCCAATTCTAAGCCTGTTAGTAAGAGAAAAACCCAGAGTTTCTGGAGGTTCTGTCTCATGTCAAGAGCCATGATATGGGACAGAAAGAAATAAGAGTTTAGAAAAAAATCTTTGCTTTTCTTCATATCTATCATACTTTTCATTGAATATATCTATCATGCCTTTCATTGAATATATAAATATATATATGTCTATATATATATCTGTATGATTAATGTTTAAGTTTTTCACAATATGTTTTTCCTGAAGTGACATTTGAAGTTTCCAGGAAGAAGATGAGGCCCCATACACCTCCACCTGGTTGATATGACATCATGATACTGATAGTGCTACTACTTGTACAGCTGCACAAGATGATCCCAACTTGGTTAGCTGAAATGGTGCACATCTTATACAACATTCTGGCCAGACCTGCACAAAATTACTCAGAGAGTATTTGCAATTTTAAAAGACATTGATCTTGAAATTTAACCATCATTTTACTTTCACAGGATCCCCCAGAAAGATCATTGCCCCCATGACAGCTGGAAGTACTTCTAGAGGACGACGTCCCCTCTCCCAATAAAGTTTGCCCTTGGGTTTAGGGACATCATTTAGGGGTTGGGAGGTTGGGGGAGGAATTTTATAATCTCAGGGATCATTTTGAAATGAAAAAAAGAGGGATGATGGGATAATAGATTTGTAATTGTGAGTTACTGTTTTTAGACAAATATATTGGTATCGATTCTTGTATATTGATATAAAGTTAAATTATATTGACTATTGTATGCATGCATGTTTCTACCTCTGTTTAAAACATTTTTTATGTATTGACATATATTGTATTGATATATATATATATTGTATATATTTACCATATTGCAGTGTACATTTCTACCTCTGATTAAGATACTTATATAATGTTTGTGTATTGATATATATTTACCATATTGCAATGTATATTTGTACAGTGTTTATATTTGGAGGTCATTATCCTCATTTGTTACATAGTTGTTTATTGTCTTAGTCTTTAAGTTAGATCGATATTGAGAATTATATAGATTAATAGTCATCTAAGTTTGTCATTTATAATTAGACTAATCAGGTTCTTTAGATATACAGAGATTATACTGAATATAGATAGATAATCTTCAACCTCTTCAAAGAGCTGTAGAAAATGGCCTTTAATCTAACTCAGAGTTTCGTGATAGTGAGACACAATTGCTCCTGGCAGCACCAATCTATTCCCGAGAGAATGTTGAGCACCAAAGACACTCCACCTGGAGCCTTTCTTTTTGGCGGAACTGGCCTTGGGCCAAAGAAATGCCCATACCTCAACCACTGACAGAGATACAGAGCATGCATCAATGGATAAAACAAGACTGTCATATCCTGCCAAGACAGGGTAAGACAGTTTTGAAAAGTTGGCTGCCTTTGAAAATGGTATGTCAGTTATGTTAGGCCTTAGCCAAAGTTGGTTGCTTCAATGCTGCAAACGTGACTTTGGGTGATTGCCCAAGTAGCTAGTTGTCTCTGTGATTTGTTGCATGTTTTGGAAGTTGTTTTACTGAACTTCCTAATTACCCAGGTAACATTTTTTCCCTTCTCAGATCTTCGATGGGGTTGAAGACTATATAAATGTAGTTATTTTCCTCTCATGACTTGGACAAGTTATTTATTATACAAGACCTAAGCTAGTTAGAATAGGATATTTGTATTTATTGTATATAATTTCATAGTAGGTTTAGAACTCTCTTACTTAAACAAAAGGGGGAGGTGTTGCGGGAGGTCCTTCCACTCCTCCAGCCTATATCCGCTGAGATACCATCCCATTGGGGCGTGGTCTTTCTCCCTTTATAAAAGCGGCTAATTCCCTTCTTGTTCTCTTCGCTTCCTGCTCCATTTCCAGCGACTACACTTCTTCCTGATTGCATATAGGGTTGTTGTCTGGGACGGTTATCTGTAAGTATTTTCCCCTTTAAATAAATACCATCCTATTAATCATAATTCCAAACTGGTGTGGCATTGTTTGTGACTTACGCCTTCAGGTTAGAAGGGAACTTTTATGGGCTCAGGGATTTCTTTGAAAAAAGGGAAAATTGGATGGAATAATAGATTAGTGTGAGTTTACATACATTAATAATAATAGTGAGTAATAGAGTGAATGCTTGTGAGTTATAATTTATAGGCAATCGCTTTGATATAGATTTTTTGTATATTGATATAATGTTAAATATTGAATATTGTATTCATTCATGCTTTTAACTCTGCTTAAAACATTTTATATATTTGTGGCGGTATTGATTAATCCAGACAATTAGTAATAAGTATTTGTATAACTTTAATGTAACCAAACTCACGCAACCAGGGTTCCCGCGGAGTACACACAACAGGAAGCAAGGAAGGAAGAGAGCTCGCAGCCTCCTGCACTCCCAATTTATCAGTAAATGTTCCCACAAGACAAGCCCGCCTAACAAAGGGGTGGGCTTATCTCTACATCTCCCCCTTTTTATCTAAATAAGACAGAACTAAAACAAATACAACTATAAACAATAATAACGAATAATAAATATAACAAACAATATTGAGAACAAAAGTTTTACCAAACATTCTATCTCAAGGAGTCTAAATAATGTAGAGAGTAATTACAATTATATAATCTTCAACTCCGTCAAAGATCTGAGAAGGGAAAAAAATATTACTTAACAAATGAGATATCCAAAATGTGCCATAAATGACAGAGACAACTGACTACCTGGGCAATCACCCAAATTCTCGTTCGCAATGTTGAGTCAACCAACTTTGGCTAAGGCCTAACATAACTGACATACCATTATCAAATGCAAGGAACTTTCTTAGAATTATCCTACCCTGTCTTGGCAAGATAAGACAATCCTGTTTCATATATTTGTCAGTAGATGAGGTATGGGCTTTTCTTAACCCAAAGGCCAGTTCTGCCAAGAAGACAAGTTCCGAGTGGAGTGTCTTTGGTGCTCAACGTTCTCTTGGGAGTAGAGTGGCGTTGCCAGGAGTAATTGTGTCTCGTTGGCACAGAATTCTAGGTTAGATTAAAGGCCATTTTCTACAGCTCTTTAAAGAGGCTGAAGATTTTACTATCTATACTAAATATAATCTCTCTGTAACTAGAAGACCTGCTTAACCTAAGCATAAACATGACAAACATATAATTCTCAATACCTATCTAACTTGAAGACTAAGAGAATAAACAATTGTGCAATATATGAAGACAATGATCTTCATCTGTAAACAATGTCATTACATATCAAATGTAAACAATGTTATTACATAAATAGTATCAGAGGTAGAAATGTACATTGTGATATGGTAGATGTATCAATACAATATAAGCATACTCTTATACAAAAATAGAGGTAGGAACACTCACATACAATATTCAATTTATCAATATACAGGAAACAGTACCAATACAATTTTCTAAAAACAGTAACTCGCAAATACCAATCATCCTATCAAACCGGTTAATCCCCTTCTTTTTTTTTTGAACACACCCCTAATTTCATAAAACATCTCCCCATCCCCTCAACCCCAAACCAACCACTAAAAGATGTCCCTAACCCTGAGGGCAACTCTGTTGGGAGAGGGGACGTTGTCCTCTAAGATTGCTTCAAGCTGACATGGGGGCGACGTTCTTCTTAGGGGCTTCTGCAAAAGCAAATGATGGTAAAATTCCCAAATTAACCTTTGACCTAAGAAAATTGTAACTAGTCTCTGTGCGTTTTGAGAAGGTCTGGCCAGAGTGTTGTCAAAAATGTGCACCATTCGAAATTGTCTCGTGCAGCTGGTACCAAAAAACATGTCTAATATTAGCGCTTAAAAAAGGAAAAAAATAATAATCATGACGTCATAAAAACCAGATTGAGTTGATGTTGTGGGGCCCCATCTTCATCCTGAAAACTTCAAAGATTATTGTAGGAAAATTTGTTGCTTGTTAACATTAACAACAAGGAAACATACTGACATATAAAGAAGGACACAGATATGAGGAAAAGCAAAGAAAGTTCATCAAGTATACAATTATTCTTATTCTGTCCCATTTCATGGCTCCTGATCTGAGACAGAAACTCTGAGATATCTCTTATCAACAGGCTTGGAACTGAAGAGGGACTGAGCCATAGTCCAACTCCAAAACCAGCTCTACATATTTATAAAGAAGTGTTAAATAAAACATATAGATATATATATTATATATAAAATCAATACTTACTGATCCTTAGTGGGTTGTAACTATTTTCCGTCCATCAATAAGTAAATATTCAGGGTCTCTTAAATTCTTTGAAGATCAGTATTTTCCTGTGGAGATAAGAAAAGAACCCTGCCCCCAACCTATTTGTATTCCTTATCATCAGTATGCTCACCATCCTTGTCAATGAATTGTTATTTATCTTTTCCAAATGGCTTCTCTTCTTCATACCGAACCTTTATTAATTTTGACGGTATCCACAATTTTTCCTCACCTGTGGAGATAAGAACAAAACCCCTTCCCCAACACAGCACATCTCCTGGCTTCCATTGTGAGGTCAGCACATCCTTGAAATAAACTGATTGATTTAGTTCAGTAGACTTTTCCATTATCCAATGTCTTTCTGCAGCCGTTGTTCCCTTCTCATTAGCGTTAAGAAAATTCAAGGTTAACAAAGCATTATGTAACCTATTTCTGGGGGTGTTTTCCACCCCTTTATGTTTGTTCAACATATCCTTTATAGTTCTATTTGATCTTTCTATGACCGCTTGACCTGTAGGATTGTATGGTATACCTGTAACATGTTTGATATTGTAATAGTCAAAAAAACGTTTCATTTTCCTAGAGACATAAGCAGGACCATTATCTGTCTTTATTTGTGTAGGTATACCCATGATAGCCATGACTTCTAATAAATGAGTGATTACTGAATCAGCTTTTTTTGAACTTAAAGCAGTTGCCCATTGAAAGCCTGAATAAGTGTCAATGGTGTGATGAACATATTTCAATTTGCCAAATTCTGCAAAGTGGAACACATCCATCTGCCAGATTTCATTCCTATGGGTGCCCTTTGGATTAGCCCCTGCAGGCAGTGGCATTTGGTTATAGAAAGAGTAAGTAGGGCATTTCTTTACAATCTCCTTAGCTTGTTGCCATGTAATAGAAAACTCTTTCTTCAAACCTTTGCTATTAACATGATGTTTTTTATGAAATTCAGAGGCTTGTAGCACACTACCAAGCAATAATTGATCAATATCTGCATTACATTTTGCTAGAGGACCTGGCAGACACGTATGGGATCGGATGTACATAGGGCAAAGCCTGTTCCTTATCAAGTCCTGAACCTGGATAAACAATGAGGTTAGTTCTGTATCATCAGGTATAAATTCAGCAGTTTCAATATGTAAAATAACTCTTTCTGCGTATTGTGAATCAGTAACTATATTAATAGGCTCTTTAAAATCCCTTAGCACCATAAGAATGGCATATAATTCTGCCTTCTGGACAGAATCATAAGGACTTTGTTCCACCTTACCCAAGTCTTCTGATTTGTAACCTGCCTTCCCTGATTTATTGGCATCAGTATAGAATGTACGGGCTCCAGTTATTGGAGCATCACGGACGATTCGAGGAAGGATCCAAGAAGTTCTTTTTATGAAGTTAAGCCTCTTGCTTTTTGGATAGTTGTTATTAATGTCTCCCAAAAAATTAGCACAAGCTCTTTGCCATGGTTCATTATCTTCCCATAATTTCTTTAGTTCATCAGCAGTGAAAGGCACTATAATTTCTGCTGGGTCTATGCCTGCTAGCTGATGAAGTCTCAGCTTGCCTTTTATAATTAACTCAGAGACTTTTTCCACATAAGTTTTCAGTTTCTTACTTGGTTTATGTGGTAAAAAGATCCATTCCAAGATAATATCGTCTCTCTGCATTAAAATTCCTGTAGGAGAAATTTTTGATGGTAGTATGATGAGAATACAATCGAGCTCTGGATTCACCCTGTCCACATGTGCCTGTTGTAATTTTTCCTCAATCATTGTCAGTTCCTTTTCTGCTTCAGCTGTTAATTCTCTGGGACTGTTTAAATCTTTATCACCTTCCAAGGTTTTGTTCAAATGAATTATTAGATCAGGTGTTATCCCAATAGCTGGTAGTAGACTGGAAATGTCTCCTAAAAGTCTTTGAAAGTCATTAAGAGTCCGTAGGCGATCTCTCCTAATTTGTGCCTTTTGTGTCTTAATTTTTTGCAAACCTATTTTATAACCTAAATAATTAACAGAATCTCCCTTCTGTCTCTTTTCAGGAGCAATTTGCAATCCCCATTTAGGTAAAAGTATCTTTATTTCTTCAAACAGTCTGTTCAAGGTATCCATGTTTGGATCGGATAACAAGATGTCGTCCATGTAATGGTATATTATAGATTTGGGGAATTTCTTGCATATTATTTGCAATGGCTGGTTCACAAAATATTGGCACAAGGAGGGGCTATTTAACATACCCTGGGGGAGGACGGCCCAGTGGTACCTCCTGGAAGGTTGAGAATTGTTGTAAGTAGGCACTGTGAAGGCAAATTTTTCTCTATCTTCTTTTTGTAAAGGTATAGTGAAAAAACAATCCTTTGAATCAATAACTATGAGAGGCCATCCTTTTGGTAATAAAGAGGGCAAAGGGATTCCAGATTGCAGAGGGCCCATAGGTTGAATAACCTTGTTGATAGCTCTGAGATCTGTCACCATTCTCCAGTTACCTGATTTTTTCTTAACCACAAATACAGGAGAATTCCAAGGGTTGGTAGATTCTTCTATATGTCCAGCATCTAATTGCTCTTGTACCAGCTGTTCTAAAGCCTGTAACTTTTCCTCAGCTAAAGGCCATTGCTTTGTCCATATTGGTTTCTCAGTCAACCATTTTAGAGACAAGGCTGTTGGATTTCTGAAGGGACTTCAATTGCTTGTTCTTGTATGGCCCGAATGGCTGGTTTTCTCTGTTTGTAATATCTTTTAATATTATTTTCAGAAATATAGGCTCTAGAAGTAGCGGGACTGTTAATTTGGGTATTCCATTGTTGTAATAGGTCACAACCCCATAAATCCATTGCAATATTGGCTACATATGGCCTTAATTTTCCTATTTGTCCTTCAGGCCCTATACATTCAACCCATCTCGTGCACTGTCTTACTCGAGATAGAGTTCCAATTCCCAGGAGCTGAACATTTACATTCTGAAGAGGCCAATACGGATGCCAAGATTCTGGGGTAATAATACTTACATCAGCACCTGTGTCCAGCAGTCCAGTAATAAAAATGCCATTTACACATACTCTCAGCTTAGGTCTTTGATCATTTATAGAAGTTTGCCAAAACACACGTAACTCATCTTTCTGATCATTATTGTTTGTAACAGTAGGCATGGGGTTTCCTAATTGTCCTGATGAGGCACGTTCTCTGCAGAAACTGGAAATGCCTGAGCCATGTTTGCCATGGGGGCCTGTGAGGCCCCCCTCATGTTTCCCGTCTGTATCAGGTTGCCTTGTCTAACCCTTGTAGATCTGCGTTCATTTGTCCAGTGTCTGCCCTTTCCACACCTTCTACATAAACCTGAAGGCTGAGTCCTCCTATTTCTGTTATTTCTAGAAGATGCATTATTATTATTTCTGAAAATCCGTTGTTTACAATTCCTTTTCATATGACCCATTTTGCCACAATTAAAACATTTGGTATTCTGGTGTCTCCTTTTACCATTGGAAATTGCTTCTTCTACCCATGCTTCAGTGCCATAATCAAATGTATCAACATCCAGTGTATGCAAGACCCATTCTTCCAAGGGTGCTGATCTGAACTTTAAAGGCCCCAAAATCTTTTTGCATTCCACATTTGCATTTTCATAAGCCAAAGACTCAATCAATATACGTCTTGCGTCTGGGTCAGGTATCCCTATTTGCACAGCCTTAGTAAGTCTTTGTAAAAAATCACTAAAGGGTTCTCTCTGACCTTGTTTAATTGAGACAAATGATTCCATTTTCTGTCCTGGGTCTTGTACCCTGTCCCAAGCCCTTAAGGCTGCTGTAGTGCACATGGAGAGTGTGTTTTCATCCAAATTAGCTTGTTCTTGAGGGTCGGAAAAGAGTCCTTCACCTAGAATTTTATCTAGGGAAATGTCATTTCCCTTCACCTTTTCTTGCTGTTCTAAAAGTCTAGCCTCTTGCCTGAATAAGCATTTCCATTTTAATTGCGGCCCACTCTCAAGGACTGCAGAGGTCAGCTGAAGCCAATCCGAGGGGGTGGCTTTGCTTGTCTAGGCCCAAGATTTTAGCATCTCTTTAACAAAAGAGGCGTGCATCCCAAAAGTCATGACAGCCTGTTTAATTTCTTTGAGATCATTCATACGAACAGGCTCCCATGTATCTTCCCTGACGACCCTAGGGTTTCTGGAACCAATCACCTTCTCTGTTGTTATTACTGGAAAGGCAGGTAGAGCTGTAGGCAGAGCTTTGTGGAAATTGTCCCGGAGGGATTTACCCACTGATGTAGTTAAAATTTGCCTTTCTACCATTTGTTCTTCTTCATCAGAATTTAGAAATTCCTCAATCTTTTCAATTCTATTCACCATTGCCTTCTGCAATGTCTGTATCTCCTGTCCAGAATTATGTTCTAAAACCTTCATTGAGGATTCTAAAGTATGAAGTTTGTCCATTAGAGATAAGTTCTCATCTTTGGACAGAATTTTTATGGCATAAACCGTGCCTTCTTGTATTCACAATCTTTCCGCCAATCTGTCATAAGCTTTAGACAAAATTCGATTGTCACATTCAACAGTTTTGATTCTCTCAGTTAATATTTCAGTCCCTTTCGAAAGTGACTGTTGGAATTTACAATTCAAATCAGCTGTTCCTTCTTCCATAGTAATGAATTTCTCCATAACATCAGCCTGAACCTTTTCTAAATTTTGCTCTGTCAATAGAGTCTTGTTAAAGAAAGATCTGTTCTCTTCCTGTAGAACTTTAAGCTGATTCTTGAGAAGATCATTGTCATGCTTAATAGTTTTTAGACATTCAATCTCTGCCTTAGGAGTCCTGGATTCGTCTCTTAAAGACTCCAACATACTTTTGTTGTCAAACCACCTAAAACCAAGGAAAACTACTAATCCCAGAAATATCCATAGATGTGGGATGTTAGACACCTCTTGTATGATCTCCCACATGGCACACTCAAAAAGACTGTTAAAGTCCTGAATAGTAATATTCTCAGACATTTTTTATAAGAAAAACATTTTTTACCTGCAATGACTGGTTCCTGCCAATGGTGGCGGAAGAGTCCACTTGAGTCCACGTGGAGAGTCGGTCTGAAAGAATTCAAAGCCAAAATTTATTGTTCTGCCTGAGGAGTTGCGGGAGGGGTCACTTTGAATCAGACCAACTCTGCCTCTGTGGCGGTTTGTGTTGCAAAACCACAGGTATTTAAGCTTCCGTGTACCGCTCCAAACGCCAGGGCAGAGAGGGAGGGGCTAATTGCTCTGGCGAGCGGGTGCAAGCCAAGGACACAGTGTGGGCGTGCGCTGGAGCCCTGCCGGTGCACTCCTCGGTGCTCTTGGCGCAAGGTGGTGCAGGCGGGGCGCAATGGGAAAAGCACACCCGGGAAGCTTGTTGTGAGCCTGAGGGCGGGTGAGCGGGCGAGCCGGCTAGCAGGCGCGGGGGAGGGAGGCAGCCGACTGCTGCGGAGCCAGCTACTTGCTTGATTTCAAAGGCTTCCTGAGCTCCGGTATCTAATCTTGCTGGCAAAGGTCGACCTCCCCATGTCGGGGCGGGGGCAAATCTTCCCCATGTTGGGCCGCCAAAATGTGGCGGTATTGATTAATCCAGACAATTAGTAATAAGTATTTGTATAACTTTAATGTAACCAAACTCACGCAACCAGGGTTCCCGCGGAGTACACACAACAGGAAGCAAGGAAGGAAGAGAGCTCGCAGCCTCCTGCACTCCCAATTTATCAGTAAACATTCCCCCGAGACAAGCCCGCCCAACAAAGAGGTGGGCTTATCTCTACATATATTGATAAATATATTTATCAAATTGCAATGTACATTTCTTCCACTGATCAAGATACTTATTCTTTGGTTACATTTTGAGCCCATTGTCCTCATTTGTTGTACAGTTGTTTATTGTACAATATTCTAATATGAAGTCTTAGTCTTTAAGTTATATAGGTATTAGAATTATAGATCAATAGTCATCTATGTTTGTCATACTTATAGTTAGAATTATCAGGTTTTTTAGACACATAAAGAATATATTTTGCATAGATAGGTAATCTTCAACCACTCAAAGAGTTGTAAAATATGGAATATAAATAACCTATGGTACCGTTGAAGTAAGACACGATTACTACTGGTAGCATTGATCTATTTTCCAGAGAATGTTGAGCACCGAAGACACTCAAAGCTTGTTTTCTTGTTGTCAAAACTGGCCTTTGGGCAAAGACATGTTCATGCCTCAACCTCTGACAAAATACATGGTATCCAAAAATGGATAAGCAGTTCTGTTAAATCTTGACTGGCATTCGTTTCAGAGACAAATATACCCACCTCTGTTTTCTGAGTGTTGTGGTAAAGGCAAAATACACCAATATGCCCAGTTTGTCCATCTTTTTTTTCCTTTCTGTAGTCATTAATTTTCTCATGCATACAATGTACTGTTGATCTTTTCTTTTTCTCTCCTCGTGAATAGATACTGCTCTTATAAGGTGGTATCCTATACAAAGGACACAGAAATAACAGAATTGATTCTCCTTTTCAATTTCCTTCTAAAGTGACTGTCTATGACATGGAACAAGAATAGGGAGCACCAGAATCATAAAACTATACTTTCAAAGAAGTATGCATTTTACTGTCATACTTACATTGTACTTATATATGGTATATTTTTGAAGGCAGTGACCTATGATGATGTACACATCAACTTCTCTAAGGAAGAGTGGGATTTACTGAATCCTTCCCAGAAGAATCTCTACAAAGATGTCATGCTGGAGACCTATGGGAACCTAACTACTATAGGTGAAAATGAATTTCTTTCATGTTTCAAAATATGGAGACAACTTTTCCTTGGTTTATGATTTTGTTCTGTAATTTGTTTTAGAGAAAGAAGAATGAGGTGAATAACACAGTCACAGTTCTTAGGTGCACTTAAGATAATAAGCTAATTGTTGCACATTCTTAAATAATATAACATATATTCTGGTACTGTATTTTAGGATACATTTGGGAAGACCTTAACACCAAAGAGCATTGTCAATGTTCTAGAAGACATGCAAGGTAATTTTCTTGAGCAAGTTCATAACAATTTCCCTTGAATAGTTTGTAATGTGTTCTGGAACTTTAAAACAAAAGCAACAGTGTAAATAAGCACAGCTTTAAATGTATTGATGGTTATTAAGTTCTCACAAATCCATATACCTCAATTTCATGTATATGAATTGCATCTGCAAAGCCTTCATTTAAGAAAATGTCTAGGTAGCAATGCCTAAACAGATATCATCATTTGATTCATAGCACCATGAGAGCTATGTTGTAGAACTGCTGCTTCATTAGCATCTTGCAATTCATGACAGAAAATGTATACATATTTCAGTGATGATGAGTAAAGCTGCAAAACTTTCTACTAATTCAATAGCCCATGGTAAGCCTTGTATAACTCATATACTTTTTGTGACTGTGCTAAGTTTAGTGAAATCAGATTAGTCAAGGGTAAATGGGCAGTTGTTGTGGAGAAACCTTAATATCTATACCACAAGTCTAGGAAAGTAGAACCTTGTGGATTCATTTTGGAAATCTTTTATACACTATTCTTTTTTCATACACACACACACACACACACACACACACACACACATATATATATATATATGTATATGATGTGTCACTCTTGACACAAATGTATGAGCATAGGAATATGGAAATATTTAGCATACCTCTCCTTAACAACAATTAAGAAGATAAACTGTAGTTCCTATGTAGAGTGTACATGTTTAATTTGATCCAAAAATACAAAGTTAATTTATTTTCTATCATCATGGTTAATACATAAATACAAACTCACATTACAACAAAAACAAACAAATAAACATGAGTTCTAGGTCTATGCAAATACTTCTGGGTGTCTTAGTTCACTTACCAAATTTATAATGATTCACAATATAGTAAAATTATGAATTGAGTAAAGTTGGTAAAGCACTCAGTATATGCAGTTCTCTTCAAAAATGTAAAAAATATCCTAGAAAAATATAGGTATAGTTATAGATGGAAAGATAAACCATGACACAATGGAATTTATCATCACAAATATTTTTCTAGATGTAAATGACCCCTAATGAGAGAACAAAACATCATTTTAAACAAAGGTATAAAACCTTGATATTTGATTCCTTTTTACAATTTGAAAAAATATGAAATTAATTTATATAGGTATGAGGTTCAACTGCATTGAATGTGGTAAAGCTTTTACATGTGTAAATTATCCTTGCAGGATTCAAAGAAATCAAACTGGAAAGAAGTTCTCAGTATATTCTCACTGTGGTAAAGTCTTGTCTTATAACATTCATCTTCTAAGGAATGAAAAAAACACATAGCGGAGAAAAATGCTGTGAAATTAAGCAATGTGATGAAGTCTTTTCTTATCACAATCATCTTGAAATGCAGAAAAGAACACACACTGGACAGAAACCCTATGAATATGGTCAAGATGATAAAGACTTTCTTCTTTATGTAACTCATCAAAGTCATAGACAAACACATACTGGAGAGAAATCATATGAATGTAATCTGCATGGTAAGGTCTTTGCTGTTCACAGTCATCTTCAAAAGATTAAAAGAATATATACTAGAGAGACACCCTATGAATATAATCAATGTGGTAATGCCATAGCTCAATGTACTGTTTTTCAAACACATAAAAGAATACAAACTGGAGAAAAACCCTATGAATGTAATCAGTGTGGTAAGGCCTTAGCACTTCATAATCATTTTCAATTGCATAAAAGAACACATACTGGAGAGAAACCTTATGAATATAATCAGTGTGGTAAGGCCTTTGCACAGCTGAGTCATCTTCAAAGGCATAAAAGAACACATACTGGAGAGAAACCTTATGAATGTAATCAGTGTGGTAAGACCTTTGCATGTAACAGTGATCTAAAAAAGCATAAAAGAACACATACTGGAGAGAAACCCTATGAATGTAATCATTGTGGTAAGGCCTTTGCACAACACAGTAATCTTCAAGTGCATAAAAGAACACATAATGGAGAGAAACCCTATGAATGTAATCATTGTGGTAAGGCCTTTGCACAGCTCAGTCATCTTCAAAGGCATAAAAGAACACATACTGGAGAGAAACCTTATGAATGTAATCAGTGTGGAGAGGCCTTTGCACAACACAGTAATCTTCAATTGCATAAAAGAACACATACTGGAGAGAGACCCTATGAATGTAATCAGTGTGGTAAAGCCTTTGCACAACACAGTAATCTTCAAGTGCATAAAAGAACACATACTGGAGAGAAACCCTATGAATGTAATCAGTGTGGTAAGGACTTTGCATGAAACAGTCATCTTCAAAGGCACAAAAGAACAGATATTGGAGAGAAACCCTATGAATGATATCAGTGTGATAAGGCCTTTGGAGACCCCTGTACTCTTAAAGGGCTTAAAATGAAACATACTCTAGAGATACCTGTGAATGGAATGTGGTAAATTCTTTTTCACAATCATCTCCAAATACATAATATGAGCCAATCTGTATAGAAACCCTGAAGTTAATGTGTGTATTTTTCAAAAACATGAGAAAAAAAATCATACTGTAGTGAAACTGTATAAATTGATTCAGTGACATAATGTTTTGTGCTTCATATAAGAGTAAGACTTTGTGTATAGTCATCTGAGAAAGCTTGTGCATATTATCATAATCTTTTGGACTTGAGAAAAAAACGGGGGCATATTTTAAATTGTTCTTTCAAATGTTAAGCCACTTACAGTCAGTTAACCAAAATCAGTTATTGTGTAGAAAAAACTTTGATAATGTCAACAATTTGTTTATGCATCATTATACCTCTCTTTATTTTAGTTTGAACCAGCAAAGTAATGGATAAAACCTTATTGGTTACAGGAAGGGTATTCCAACTTTGGTTTTCAAACTAGAGCCAAAGGAAAGAACTTTGTCTCTGAATCTAGAACTAGATAACAAAACAACATCTCCCTGAAAATAGCCAAAACATTAAAAAAGGTCCAGTGAAAGAAGCACAATTTGGCTCTCAAACCAGAACCATAAAATCCTAAAAAGTTTTAACAATGTTTTTAAGCTCAAAGGATACCATTAACTGAAATATGAGAGGCCTAAAGAGTCAAATCTCTCATACGTTTACTTGTATGTTTTGTATAAAAGTATCCTTAGAAGTTGGGATTATAATTATGGTTATCAGAAGATTGGGAGTGGTCATCAGGAAGGTAGATAAAATATGGTTACAAGGAATATTTTATTAAAAAGAGAGATGGCTTGAAGTAATAAATGATGGAAACATTACCCTTAACAGTAGCCGCAAATAATATAAAATATTATGGAATTACCAACTAAAGAAGTGAAAGGACTGTAGGAAAAGAACATTAAATCTTTGAAGAAGACACCAGAGAATGGGAAGATGTCCCTTGCCCTTGTTTGGTAGAAATCAACATAGCAATCTACAGGCTCACTACCATTCCCATGTAAATATCAGAAAAATTCTTCACAGATCTCAAAATAAAAACACTCAACTTCATAGAGAAAAGCCAAAAAATGCAGGATAGCCAAAACAATCCTATATAAAAAAATAATTTCTGGAGCCATCACATTCCCTGACTTCTTCAGATGGCTACAGAGCTACAGTACTGAAGAGAGCCTGGTGTTGGCACAAAAACAGATAGGAGGACTAATGGAACTGATTCTAAGACCCAGATATCAATCCATTTGCCTACTACACCTGATTTTTGACAAAGCACCAAAAAATATAAAATGGAGAAAACATATTTAACAAATAGTACTAGCATAACTGAATATCAATGTGGGGAAGATTGAAAGTAGATCCACATCTATCATCATGAACAAAACTCAAGTACCAATGGATCAAAGACTACAACTTAAAGACAAACACACTGAACTACATAAAACAGAATATTAGAGAACACTTGAACACATTGGTAAAGAGGACGACTTTGAAATTATAACCCCAGGCATCACAGACACTGAGAAAAATAATAAATGAGATCTCCTGAAGCAAAAGTTTCTGTAAAACAAAGGACATGATCAACAATACACAAAAGGCAGCCTGTAGTATCGGAAAAGATATTCACCTACCCCACATTGGACAGAAGACTGATCTTAAAAACATACAAAGAACTTAAGGAATTGGTCATCAAATAATCCAATAAAAATGGAGTACAGACCTAAATAAAATCGTTTTAACATATGAATCTAAAATGACTGAGAGGCACTCAAGGAAATTTCCAAACTCCTTAGTCATTAGAGAAATGAAAATCCGAACAAACCTGAGATTCCCTCTTACATCTGTACCAATAGGCAAGATCAAAACACTGATGACAACTTAAGCTGGAGAATATGTGGAGATAAGGGAACACAACTCCATTGCTGATGGGGTTACAAACTGAGTCAGCTACTTTCGATATCAGTATGGTTATTCCGTAGAAAATTAGAAAGCCAACTGCCTGGTTGTGAGGCATGGCTTTAATCCCTGCACTTGGGAGCCAGAGATAGATTTCTGTGACTTCAAGGCCAACCTAGTCTACAAGAGCTAGTTCCAGGACAGGCTCCAAAGCTAAAGAGAAACCATGTCTTGGAAAGCCAAAAATTAAAAAAAAAATGAAAGAAAATTAGGAAACAACTTATCTTAAAACCCAGCCATGCCCTTTGGATATGTACTCAATGGATGCTCAATCATACCACAAGGACAAATGCTCAACTGTGTTCACTGCAACAATGTCAGAGCCAGAACCTGAAAACAACCCCTCCACTGAAGAATGGACAAAGAAATTGTGGTATATTTATACAATGGAGTACTATACAGTGAATAAAAATAATTACATCTTGAAATTTATGTGCAAATTCATGGATCTAGAAAACATCATAAAAGAGTGTGTTAACCCAGAACCAGAAAGAATAATATATGTACTCACTCCTAAGTGGCTTTTAGATATAAAACAGAGGACAGTCAGCCTACAATTCACAATGCCCAGAACATATACAACAAAGAGGAAACAAAGAGAGACATACATAAATCTATTCTATATAGGACATAGAGAAAGACAAGATCTTAGTAAATTTGGAACATGTGAATCATGGGAAAAGGGGAGGGGGAGGAAGGCAGAGTAGTGGATAAATATATAGTTGAATAAAAAACAAAAAATCTTTGATACACAGCGTTCATGGGTGAATTATACAAAGTGATAGTATAAAATGAATATCTGAAATATGGAACTTTGCTTAATTTTATAGCTGAATAAAATACTTTCTCTTGTTAAGGCAGACTGATTTATGATATTTAATTAAAAACAATCCACACATTTTCCAAAAGAAAATTAAAGATTTGTACCATATCTCCCAATCTTCCCAAACCTATAATCACACATACAAACACATGAGACAGAAGTGCTTGGTTTTACTTAATATAGCTGCATTCATTCTAAGTTCATCATGTAACACTGAGTTCATGTTTTAATGATGAATTTTGAAGGCTGTACAAGTCAGAGTCACAGACCCTGAACTATGTGAGTACTAATTGAATCTTTGACTTTTGAAAACATCAAGTTAGAGTGTAAGAATACCGCGGGCTTTTATAGGTCAGATGAGCAATGGATCTTATATACAATATAGCTAGCATCCAGAATCAAGAGCTGGATTCAAGAAAGCAACCACACACTTTACAGATTCATTTATACTGTAAGAGACCATGCCGACGTGCATTGATATCTTAAAGCTATTGACGGAAAGAGCTCTCACAGTGATGGAGGAAGGTCAATGGTTAATTAAATAAAGAAACTGCTTGCCCTGAAAGGTTAAAACATAGGTGGGAGGAGTAAACAGAACATAATGCTGGGAGGAAGAGGAAGTGAGCTCAGAGACGCCATGCTCAGCTCTTCTGGGTAGACTTGACAGCTCTGCTCTCTGGAGCAGAAAAGCCATGCTCCGCTCTCCCTGGCAGACAAGATAGCTCTGCTCTCTGAGGCAGACAGACATTCAATGAAGCTCCGACCCAGGATGGACGTAGGCTAGAATCTTCTGGGTAAGCGCACCTAGTGGTGCTACACAGATGTTTAGAAATGGGCTAAATTAATATGTGAGAATTAGCCTAGAAGAGGCTAGATAGAAATGGGTCAAGCAGTGTTTAAATGAATACAGTTTGTGTGTTGTTATTTCGGGCATAAGCTAGCAGGCGGCTGGGGTGCTGGGGACGCAGCCCCGGCTGCACCAATTACAACATCACAGCACCTACCCATTTAACTTAATAAGAAATTACAAACCCTATAAAAAACAATGTACACAAGAAACAGATGTCAAAAATAAAGTTAGAATTGCAATAAGTATAATCAATAATAAGGAAGGAATATATCCTAATGGTTTGATAAGCATTCTATCCTAAGGAGTCCATATTGTAGTAGAAATGGCTTAACTGGGTCATAAGAGGATGGTAAGTATGATTATCTCATCTTCAACCCCATCAAAAACCTGAGAAGAGCAATAATATTGCTTGAGTAGGCAGGTAGTGCAGTCTAGCAGCTTCCAAAAAGTGTAGTAGATGACAGAGACAACTGACTGAACAATCAACCAAAGTCTCATCACAGTGTTGAAGAATAAGACATCATATCAGAGTATAAAACAATCTTTAAACAACTATGCAGTAAAGCAGGACAATGACCTCAAAATGTAAACAATGTATAAAATTCTTGATCAGCGTTAGAGTTATATAATGCAATATGATAAATATATCATAAAATTGTGTCAATAAAAATATGTTTTAAACAGAGGTAGAATCATACATTTATACAATCTGACAAAATAAACTTGTATAGTTGTTACAAATATTGTAAACAAAAATAGAAACATTCTATATAATAAATATAATTCAAATTTGTGTCAATATACAAAAGTCTATACCAATGTAAATCCATAAATAATAGTTCACAAGTATTCCTTATATTACAAACTGTTATTAGTGTGAGTAAGTAATCTACCTATTATCCAATTCCATTTTCCCTCTTTTTGAGATCTCTGGGTGTAAATAATTTCACCCAACCCTATATGAGTAATAATCAACTCTTAAATGTTGTCCCTGACAGTGAAGACAAACTTTGTTGGGAGAGAGAATGGCATCTTCTAGAATTGCTTCCAGATCTCCTGGGGGCAATGTTCTTTCTATGGGATATTATAAAGGTAAAATGATGGTTAAATTTCAAGATTGCTGTTTTTGATGATTGCAAATGGTTTCTGAGTATTTGATAGAGTTCTTCTGAAGTTCTTATTTGGAATTATGGCTCTTATTTGGAATTATGGCCAGAACGTTGTAAGAAGGTGCCTCATATCTGCAGCTTGTACCCATAAATCGGTCTCATAGTGCTATCAGCATCATGCCATCATATCAACCAGGTAGAGACATTGTGGGGCCCCAATGTCTTTTTCTTGGAAGCTGTTCTTTGTTGAAAATGTAAGCATTATTCATGTGGACATATTTTCAGTTAAAGATAAGATATAGACAAAATGGGCATGAAGGAAAGTAAAATGTTCCTTTAAAATTGATCTTCTTTTTGTCCCATACCAGAAGCCTGTTGACATGAGACAGAGTTTTGAATTTTTCTTTTAACATCATGCTTGGATATAGAGAAGGGTAGACATTGTCTAATTCTAAAACCGTTTCTGATTCTGAAGTAAGATTTAAACACAAAAAGACATCTTCTACAGCTGTAGCCCATACAAAGCACCTAACAGATTATCTCTCTGGGGGTGTACCTCCTCACAGGTTTACAGGTCAGTATCTGCCTTCTTCCTGAGATATAAATCATACAGTGTGACAAACAGAACTAGAAGAGACAGATCAGCTACTACAGGTGAGGGAAAAATGAAAAATATTCCAGATAGTGAGAACAGTGTAAGCCATGGCTTAGAGGCTGCAGCAAAGTCAGCAGGACCTTTAGAGACATTCATCCCTGTGGCATCAGAGCAGCAACAGCACACATCTGCCCTAAGCCAGAAACTCTGGAAGGAAAACACACTGTGTTTTGACAGTCTTCCAAATAATTCCAGTACGTGTGTAAGTTTTAGGACCTCTGATCCAGGCTACCAGCTCTCAAATGCTGTTTGAAGGTCACTTCTCTGTGATAGGATAGGAGGTGAAGTGGATGTCAGTTCAGATAAGTTTGGAAGTGGATAGTCTACATTGCTTTTGGAGAGCTTCCAATAAACATTATCCATTTAAATGTTTTAACATGTCCTACAGTAAAGACCTTTATTTCTCATTTTGCTGTGGCTCTCTGTGATTCTGCCTATTCATACTTCCATAAATACCCTCTTAGGGATATCATCCTCACTATTCACATGGATGCGATGTAACCTACAGAAGATGAGGAGACTGTCCCCAAGTCACAGAATGTGTATCCATGTTGGAAAAGACCTTAAAAATTTTTGTGTTCTCAACACACTGCATCCTCTGTCCTTCCACTGTACTGTGTATGCAGGCATAACTCTGCATTATGTAGCCCAGAATCAGGACAAAAGTCTCTGCATTTGTCTTGAAGGAATTTTCTGACTACTCATCCCTGGAAGACCTATTCTTTCCTCTGTGCTCAGTTATGTACCTGGTGATCCTGCTCAAAACACTGCCTTCATGGCTGTGTGCATGTTGGATCCCTGCCTACATACACCTATATACAATTTCTGAGTAATATTTCCACTTAGAAAATCTGCTATACATCTACTTTTGTGCCTCTGATGCTGTTCCACCTACTGTCATCCTAGAAGATCATCTTCTCTAATGGCTGTGACATCCAAGTGCATCTGAGACATTCCACAGGCTCCACAAAATGCCTGCTGCTTGTCATCACGGCCTATGATTACTACCTTGCTATTTGTCAGCAACTCAGGTACCTGTGCACATGAGCCACAGGTTTTTATTGATGCCTCCAAGCGCCGTCTGGGTACTCTACTTCTTCAGGTTGTTGACAGAAACAGTCATTGTCATGAGACTGTCATTGTATGGCCACCAAGTATTCAGAAAGTTCACCTGCAAGGTCCTGGCTGTGCTGAAGCTGGCCTGTGGTGACATGTCAGTTAGTAATGACTTTGTCCTGTGAATGCCATCCTTCTGCTACCTCTACTGAAGTACCTCATTTGCCTTTCCAACATGCCAATCTTGGTCACCTTTCTAAAGGTGCTCTCAGCCGGCAGGCCCTGCAAATGCTTTTCCACCTGCTTGGAGAACCTTGCTGTGGTCCTATTTTTCTATAGTATCATCATGTTTCGTGTACATGAAACCTATGAACACAAAGGGCTATATCTCTAAAATGGTCTTTACAGTCCTCTGCATTGTGGACTTTACACCCATGAAGCAGGCAGTGATCTGCAAAGATAGGGATCTTGACTTTCTGTCTGTGTCATCAAATGCCAATACCAATACAGGGCAGATTATAGAACTATGGGGACCTCCATTGTAGAGACACAGTCAATCTCACTAAATCTTTCAGTCTGATTCCCCAGTTTTCTCCTGTCGTGAACTTGTGTGAGCTAGTGCCCAGCATTTTAATGTGATCTAATCTCAAGACTTCAGCCTTTGCTAGGTTCCTTCATTCACAACTATAATACCAGCATTTGTGGGGCTAAAGCAGATTGATGGTTAAATTAATGTCATCCTGTGCTACATAGTGTGACCAATACCAAGAAAATAAATAGATACTAGACATTAGTATTTCCATTCTTAATGTGTCCTCAGCAGGGCACTGGGAGTATCTTTTTTTTTTTTTTTAGTTTTTAGTTTTTCGAGACAGGGTTTCTCTGTAGCTTTGGAGCCTGTACTGGCACTTGCTCTTGTAGACCAGGCTGGCCTCAAACTCCCAGAGACCCGCTTGCCTCTGCCTCCCGAGTGCTGGGATTAAAGGCGTGTGCCACCACTGCCCGGCTGGGAGTACCTTTTTTAAGTACTACTTCAGAGTGCATCATTTCCTGACTGACAGTCACAAATGGCTCCTCACTCCTCTCAAAAAGATGTTCATCAGCAGAACCTCACAGCTGCCTGACTGCCTGCCTACCTACCTAGTTCCTAGCCTTCTCCCAGACTTTCACAGTCACACACAATTGACAAATGTGTGTTTTGATCTTCCCTAAACTCCCTGCCCCACAAACTCTTGTGTTCTTCTTGTGAGGCAGTTATTATCAGCACTCATTCAAGAGCACTTGAACTTTCTTTCCCTTTAGGCTCAACGCTGTTTTCTCCTCTCATTATCTCCCTCCTGTATCCTTGGTTTCTAATATTGTTTATGGACAGATGGCATTTTTAGAAATGTATTTTTTATTGATTTTTATTGAATTCTACATTTCTCTCTACTCTTCTCCCTGCCTCTTCCCTACCCCCTTTCGCCTTCCCACAAGGTCCACAATGGGACCTTGATCTCAATTTAGTCAGAAGATTCTTTCTCTACTTTGCCTGTAGATTAGATCTGTGTAAGTCTCTTTTAGTGTCCTCATTTTTCGGTAATTTCTTTGGAATTGTGGTTTGTAGGCTAGTTTTCTTGGGTTTATTTTCAAAAACTACCTGTGAGTGAGTACATGTGATAATTGTCTTTCTGTGTCTGGGTTACCTCACACAAAATAATGTTTTCCAGCTCTATCCATTTTCCTGCAAAATTTAAGCTGTCATTATTATTTTTCTGCTGTGTATACTCCATTATGTAAATGTACCACATTTTCCTTATCCATTCATTGGTCAAGGGGCATTTAGGTTCTTTCCAGGTTCTGGCTATGACCAACAATGCTGCTATGACCAGCCCTACGTGGTCCTGTTAATTCCTAGAACTAGTCCTGTGGGCTAAATCTGCTTAGAGAATTGGGAGCAGGGTTCTCCCAACTTCAATATGCCATACTCAGAGAGGCCTAGTTTCTTCAGTATCTTCTCAAAATTGAGCACTTTGCATTTAACCTTTACATACAATCTCCATTTGTGTTTAACTACGTGGACAGTATCAAGGCATCTCACCTGTTGGGTAGCACTGCACTTCTAAGCTGCAACATAGAAGAGTTGAGTTGCTGATATAAAGGATTGACCGATGCCTTGGAAATAGTTCAGTCTCCCAAAGTAGAATTAGCTGAGGGAGGACTTCCTCTAAATCACCCAGAAGATAAATGTATTTTAATCAGGGCTGTTAGAGATTAGGATGCTAGGGTACACATTGTTCAACTAGATTGTCCAGATATTTAATTCCAAACTACTACAGAGAAGCCACCACTGATTTAAAACCAGACACCAGGCATATCCCCATATAAAAAACCCTCTAGCAAGCTTTTCAAGGAGGCATTACAGGTTCCTAAATAACCTTAAGGCCTGATGTGGCTCAAAGTTCAAGTTTTCTTCTTTAGAAAAGCACTGTTCTTCCAGATTGGTTTTATTTATTCCCTCAGGCAGGGAGCAGGGACATTCCTTGGAGATCTGGTAACAGCCTGGGGACTAAGCCTTGTGAGTTTCCCTAAGGACCTGATGTTTTGATAACAAAACAGAGCTCCTCTAAAACCAGGGATATGCTTTTGGAGAGCTGGTAATGGTCTGGTGTCAAGGCCTTTGTGTGTGGGGGGGGTTGCTTTAGGTCCTAAGAACCCAACCCTTTCACCATGTGGAGCTGTGGTTATCAGTCCCCAGTGCACTGTGCTCTTATTAAAGTTCTTAAGATAACTTATGTTCCAACTGAGTAGAATTGTCTGACTAACCTCCTTCCAAATTCATATGATATTTTTTATTGACTTCTTATAATTCTCCCATTTCCTTCCATTTCCTCTCTGGAAGTATCTGAGATGCTATTCTTCTTTTACTCCTTTTTTTAAAATTTTTTGAAACTGTTTCTCTGTAGGAGTGTCCTGACTGTCCTGGAACTCACTGGGTAGACCAGGCAGTCCTTGAACTCATAGAGGTCCCTCAGCTCAGCAAGGGTGTGTGCCATTAATGCTCAGCAAGTTGCTGATTTTCTTGGGAAGATTAATAGGCATCTGAAAGACCTCCCCACCCTAAATTTTTAACTTTTCATGTTTTACATTTCCTATCTTTGTCATCCCCTGTGACCTTCAACTCAGGACCCTGTCACTGAAGCATGATCTGCTGATTCAGGTCACCAGTGTACATAAGAAATTATTCTGGAAATATCTTTGTTTTTTAACTCTCCTATCTGCCTAAATGTCTAGCCTGGCAAGTTGCCTGTTTGTATTTTAATTGTTCAAAGTGTAACCTGGAGCCTAATCCTAAAGGAGGCTTAAGGACAACAGCAAATGTGGAATCTGTCTAGCTGGCTCCTCTTTGAGCATTAGCCAGAGATTGATGTATGCCATCATTAAGGATGCTTTTCTTTATTAAGCTCCTAAGTGTATGAAGTGATTTCTCAATGGAAAGGCATATTAATTCTAAAACAGCTGCATTTCCATCCTGTTAGAAAAACAGTTTCTAAGACAAATTTTTATGTTGACTCAGGTGTCCTTGGTATACTATGCTTTCAAAATTCCCCTAAAACTGACTGTAAAACCTCACAGTTTTAGACTTATGCATTTGAGTCATGTAGTAGACTATCCAATGCAGTCTCAGTAAAGGATCTGCATATGGAGCATTCCTTCTGTCTTCAGACCAGAATAGGATGAATAGTTTATTGTGTACACTGCAGATGAAACAGTGGAGGCAATCAACTATTGAAGCCACCATTATGAAAAAGGGTCTGATTGTGGTAGGTTCAGTGAATTTGTAATTTCCCAGAATGTATTATTAAATTAATGTCATGTGAATGAATGCAGATGATTTGTGTGGGTGTACAGATTGGGAAGGTCATCTTGAGCCAATGAACATTGAATTTTCAATTAGGCCACTATCTGCAGATGTGGTTGGTCTTGCTTGACACAGTTATGTCAACTGAGAGATTTGAGAAACAGGCCATTGACTAACTCTATGTGTCAGGTTACAGATCTCAGCAGCCAACATATGTATATGGGCACCATCAATCAATGTCTTATTAATGACATCCCCTCTCTTATAGAAGGGCCTACTCTTTCAAAGTCAATATAGAATGTTTTATTTAATCTTAAAAGTGCAGTATTTTTGTCATTAAAAAATCACTCATTGGTGTCATTTTCAGATATTTTCTTTAAGTATATTGCTTCTCTTGTTTCTGTTTTTGTTCTCCAACATTTCAAAGTCATTAATATTTGCATTTTATTTCTTTCAAGTGATGTTGATTATTGATTTCTGTGTAGAACAATGTACCCTATAGTTTAGGCTTGCCTCATGCTGTGTAATTGAGAATCATTTTGAACTCATAATCAATCTTTCCTCTGCTGCCTAGTGCTGGGAAAACAGTCCTGTAACTCCTTACAGGTTTGACCTTGATTTGTCAATGGGAAAAAAAATAGAGTAGTTAATGAGTGTCTGCTGATCTTTCTGGCTTTATTGGGGACTTAGAAGCAAAGGGACCAGTGCAAAAGTTGAGCTCATTGACCAACTTGAAGCTGGTGGAGACACAGGGCAGAAACAAAAAGGTTGGACTGAGGGTGAGATCTTTCCTCCTTCAATAGAAGTTGAGATTAGCTATGTGGAATCAGGGAGTCAATTGTAGATGCTCTATGATTGTCCTGATTGACCATTGTTTGCAGTCCACAGACCAGAGCAGTCAAGAATCTTGGAAAGGGAATGGCCATATCTTTAAACCTAATTGCTCTATTTACAGAAGTTCATCTAAAATAGAAGATCTAGGTGAAATGTTGTGGCCCTGCTTAAAAGGGCTGTTACTTTTCTGTATTAAGACATTCATCTTTAGATAAAATATATGAGAAATCTTTAATGTGCATGAATACAAATCCCTAGTCTCCAGAGCACATGGCCATAAAGTGTGTTTAAAGTTTTTAAAATAATTTTTGAAATGAAAACTATGTCATTATTACATTCTCTTTGCTGCCTTCAAGTCCTAATATGCCTCGATTGTTTTCTAATTCATGGTCTGTTATTTTGACAACAGTTACAAAGTAACCACAGTTACACAGTAACAGTAATTACTTTATGAATGTGACCTGATTTTCTCCAAAATTTTGCATCTCTCAGACAAGGTGATGGCTGCACTGGAAAGTGAGTGTGTAATGGAATGTGCACACAAAGGATCCTGCACTTTGGATGAGGAACAGGATGTGCTCTAGGAGAGTGGAATAATGTGTGCTAAATACAAAGTTTCTAAACTGGGGCCCTGTCTGCTGGGCTGGGAGGGCAGAACTGGAAGGGCTGTGCTGTCTGAGTCATTTGATCTCTGATCCTCCAGTAGAGGAGCTGCTAATATTGTGAGGCCCAGCTGAGAGGTCCTAGCCAATGAGGGAATTCTGGGAAGCATTGGCATTCAAGAGTACTAGGGCCAGATAGTTTGTGGGTTCTTTCCATGACTCTCCTCTGCCTCTGTAGTAGGTAGCTTTAAGGAAGACCACAAGCTATCCCATGCTGAGTGGGGGTGGTGTATAGAGCAGGTCTATTGAACTGTTATTTCTGCTGTGACTTGGAAGGATCATGAGCCAGACTGTAGTTTTGTTGGTCCATGTGGTTCATGCTGGCAGTGGCCCTTGTTCTCTGAGCCTAGTTGTGTGTAGATTTAGTGGGGAAGAGGAGACTCTGCAGCCCTGGAATGGAAAGATATGATGCTGGTTGTATCTCTGTCCAGAGTATACACATGGGCACTGCTTTTGTTGTGCAGTGGAAAGAGAGATTAGAAAACTGAAGTTCTAATTTCTAGAATATTGACTATCTGAATACTGCTTTCCAATTTCAGGTTTCTGTTCTAAAGATTACAAATTGATTAGGTACTGGTAGAGCAATACTTGAGTAGAATTCTGTTAATGTCATTCTGCCACTTGCCACAATGGTGTGATCCAGTGAAGCTTACCAGGGGGACAAAAAGGAGTTTCTGATGTGCAGAGATTTCTCAAGTGTGCATTGTGTTAGCCAGGTAGATATGGCACAATCCACCAATTCTGCCATAATGCATGTAGCACAAAGCAGATTTTAAATCATCTTTTAGGTTGTTTTCAGATTGATCATCAGTGGGACTGTGTTTCCCTTCAACCAGAAGATAGCACAAGGATCTTCTCTATTTGCAAAGAGAACATCTATATCATGTGGCTGCATCTCAGAAGACAGATCAGTAACTGGGGGTCAGAAACAACAGTTTAAGGGTCACTTTGAGATATCTTTGTGAAAGTTGTACAGTTTATGTTTATTTAATTTCTGTACACATATAATCAAAGATGGCTGGGTAGCATTGACCAAGATCACACTTTTCCTTGCCTAAGTTTACTTTGGTTTTTGATTAAAAATTGACTACTTATTTCTGCTTTTGTTCACAGCTCTTCCTCTTTAACACCTTTATTCTTTCACAAACACTGTACACATTCTTGATTGATGGATCTTTTTGAAAAATGCAGAAAGCATATTATGTGAATCTGTATATGATTTTTTTTGTAATCTACAACTGATATCTAATTTATTATTCATTTTCTTGAAAATGATGGACCTTCACCAATTTTATTCAGAAAATTTCTTACATCATCAGTTCCTTAAGTTTGAGGTTGGGGATGTTTCTGTACAGATTCTTTTTTCATCTTAGATGCCTGCCTCTTTCCCTTTCCTAGCACATCTGTGTGTTCCAGTTGTTGCTATCTTCACATTTGAGTCTTTGCTACTTAAATGTTGATGTGATTGACACACAATCCCAATGAGCATTATGAGGGTTTCCACTGTGAATGTTACTTTGTGATTAGCTTTCCTCTTATAGATTGTTAGATGAAGTTATTGAGTTGTATTCATTTAATGCTGCAAATTTACCTTACATATCATCTTAATTCTGATTCCTCATATTCCCAAAAATCATTTCTTTACTTTTTTTTTGTTTTAGTATTTCAGACAGGGTTTCTCTGTGGTTTTGGAGCCTGTCCTGGAACTAGCTCTTGTAGACCATGCTAGTCTCAAACTTACTGAGATCCGCCTGCCTCTGACTCCTGAGTGCTGGGATTAAAGGCGTGTGCCACCACCGCCTGGCTTTACTTCTTTATTTATGTTTTGCTTTTCTTGTTTTTTTATTAATCTGGAAAAGACTTGGATTATTTGATAAAATTTATTATGCATCTTGGCAGGTGACTCAGCACATATTTATTTCCCTGTGGATGACCCGAGTTTAAACGTACATTTAAGTTTGCAGGTTAACAAATCTTTACTATTCCCAATCGAAGAGATCTGACAATCATTTTTTGTATATCACAGGCATTTTGTCTCATGCACAAACATTCTCAAAAAATAGGAATAACCTTGTTTTCAAAATTGTTTGTGATTCATAAAGCAGTCAGAGTAAAGCAAGTTACCTCACATGTACAGGGATTCTTTAAAAATCTGTTCTCTTGAAATTTCATTTAAAAAGTTTATACTTCCTCACTCTGATACAGACTTAAAGGCAATCACCAATTGTAGGAAATGAAATGGTGTCTAAGTGATCCTAACAGACATCATTTTCTTTATCATAATTGAATGAAATCCTTTTAGTAATCAAAACTATTTCCACAAAGCAAAAATATCAGACAGCGTCAAGTGAATCTTTTTTTTTTTTTTTGATTTCGAGACAGGGTTTCTCTGTAGCTTTTTTATTTTTTTAATTTTTTAATTTTTTTTATTTATTTATATTTTTTTTGTGGTTTTTCGAGGCAGGGTTTCTCCGTAGCTTTTTGGTTCCTGTCCTGGAACTAGCTCTTGTAGACCAGGCTGGCCTCGAACTCACGGAGATCCGCTTGCCTCTGCCTCCCGAGTGCTGGGATTAAAGGCATGCACCACCACGGCCAGGCCTCGGTAGCTTTTTTAGTTCCTGTCCTGGAAATAGCTCTTCTAAATCAGGCTGGCCTCGAACTCGCAGAGATCTGCCTGCCTCCTCCTTGAGTGCTGGGATTAAAGGTGTGTGCCACCACTGCCCTGCTGTTGAGTGAATCTTGTGAATTTTGGAGGAAGAGCCCATCTTACCTAACCCTTTTTCCGTTATCGGTAAAGAAGAGAACTGGAGTGTACGGGATGAATGATGGCCAGTGATTTTTTGGAATTTGATTTTGACTAGAATCTTGTAGTTCTTGTTTAAGGGACCATAATATATATTCATAGATCCGTCTTTGTGTCTTGTTTTGGCATTGGTGTCATCTATGTTAATTTTTTGTACCATAATCTAATTATATCATTAAAATTTCAAAAATGACAGACCTTCATCAATTTGTATTCAGAATATTTCCTCTGCTATCAGTTCCTTAAGTTTTTGTTTTGAATAGTTTCTGTGGAGTGACAGTTTTAGTTTTCTCTTCTTGATCTTAGATCCTTTTCTCTTTCCGTTTTCTGGCATATCTGTGTTTTCCACTTGTTGTTATCCTCATGGTTAGATGTTGCTTAAGTGATTGACAGAAATAATACATTATATTTTTGGTTCTTTAAAAAAATTCACGCCAGGCGGTGTGGCGCACATCTTTAATCCCAGCACTTGGGAGGCAGAGGCAGGCGGATCTCTGTGAGTTCGAGACCAGCCTGGTCTACAGAGCTAGATCCAGGACAGGCTCCAAAACCACAGAGAAACCCTGTCTCGAAAAACCAAAAAAAAAATCTCATACAATATTGTCTCTGTGTGATAATTAGCCTCAGCTGTCAACAAGACAAAGGCTGGGGTCATCTGAGGAATTATCAATTGAGTGTGTGCTTAGATCAGAATGTCTGATTTCAGTCTGAAAGTGATTTATGTTGATTGATGATTGGTGTTGGAAGAGGACTCTTCCACTGAGTTGGCAATGTCTCTAAGCAAGTGGGTCTGGGCTGATTAAGGGGGCTAGCTGAGCACAAAACAGTGACAGAGCACAAGAGAAAACCAGGAAACAATGGTTACAAATGTTTTGCCTCCAGTGATTAACTTGAGATCCTACCCTAAGCTCCCACAGTGGTGGATTTTGACTTAGGGGTAACAAACAAATAAACCTGTCCATTACCAGAGTTGCTTTAGGTTAGATACTTTAATCACAGGAACAGAGAAGCAAGTTGGAATAAAAATGGTACCATAAAAGTGGTTTTGTTGCTGCAATGGACTTGGGAATATTGACTGTGGAAGAATTTTCAAGCTAACAGGACTTTAGATGGCAAAATTCATAGAAAACTCTACACAGCTTAACTGACTGTCATTGTAGGACCTGAAAGATGGGAGTGTTGAGAGTAGTGGCAAGCAGTGGAGGTCAAGGTTATAGGATTTTAGTGGGCAAAAGACTCTGCAGGGAAAAAAGGAGTTGGATTGGCCCATCTACCCTGAGAGACGTGTGTCTTAGTTATTTCACATTAAAATCCATGGCTCCTGGGGCACAGTGTGCTTTTTAAGTTGCTGACATGATGAAGCACTCCCTTGAGCAATGAGTCATTCAGGCTAATCTGTGTTTCTCTGAGTAATTCCTTAGTGGTCAAGGAAGTATGGAAGTTCAACAGTACACTTGGTCTGAAACCACAATCCTGTATTCCTTGTATAGCTTGCAGTCTTCATGATATCCTGGCAAGTACACGGTATTGTGTTGGACTCTAGCATCCAAACACCGAGAAAGAGTCGCCCCCAGAGACCACCTCACACACCACAGCCGATGCAAAAGCATGAGGATTTTATTAATTCTGTCACGACAGGGTCCCCCAGCATTCGGGAAGCCGAGGGACCTCGAATAGCTGGTACAGTCTATTTTTAAAGGGGCCACAGAAGCAAGGGGGTTTGTTCTTTGACTATTCTGATTGGCTTATTCGAAAGGGCTATTACCAATAATTGACTGGAGAGCTGTTGCCAGATCAGATGAGGTAAGAGGTCATTTTGACCCCGTTTCCCAGGGGACCGAACCAAAACATACGTATATGTGTAATTGTTCAGGAACTGAGTACTTGCATGTGTAGCTGTTAGGTCCTTGGTTCCCAGGGGAGGAGGGGAAGCACTATGGCACAGAGGCTGAGAGGATTCAGAATTGTCAAAAATGGCTTCAGGATTGTCTTAAAGTCTTACATTCCCTCCTCTTATTTGGTCAAATATCTCAATCTTGAGATATTAGTAAATTTGGAGGACCAATTGGATCTGTACACAGAGATTAACAAACCAGTGTTGTAGCCCCATCATAGATCAATAGAAGGCACCAGGTCCTGTTGTCCTGGGACTTGGGAGAGTTAGGTTTATCCCCAAGTACAGGACGTATGAGAGGTGATATTGTTGAAACTGTCAGATGAGGCTATTTTTTCATAATAGGGAGGTCCTGCTGACAAGCATAGCCAACAAGATTGTGTCAAGCTGGGGTCAGTACTATTTAGCAAAGAAAAGGCTCCCACTATCAGATTAAACAGTCGCTGGCCTGTATTAGAGCTTGCCAGCAGTGAAGCAGGAGTTGCAGAAGGGTTCTTAGGACTAGGAGTGAGGCCCAGGGCCCTGGAAAGGGGAGCCACCTCAGCAGGGGCTAGCTGGCCCTGGTCAGGTAATGCCAAGTTGGGCCCTAGTACTATGGTCATTGGAGGTGTTACAACAACTCACAGGGTGAACAAAATTTCTATGTCTTTTTTTTTTTGGATCATACAACCATAAACCCCATGTATTGCCTGTTAACCGGTTAGCTCTTTTTTTTTTTTTAGTGAAAGTGATTGTGATTTTAAATTTTTTTCTGGTGTGGTATGGGTGAAAGAGACTAAGTCCTTTTTGTTAACCCTCAACCAGGAGACATTGACATTGCTTTTACATCCCCAGGCAGCACAATAAAATATTTTAGCCTCCCCCCATACTGTAGAGTTTGTACCCCCCCCCCCGGACAAGTATATCATTTAGAATATTTGTATACAGGATAAAAGTTTCCAGGGGTTTGCTCAGTATTCTCCCAACAGTCTTTTGCTAAAACACACAGGTCAAAAGTTAGCTGGGGGAACCAGGTACCCAGAGGATGAACTCCAGTGGCTAGCCTTAAGGCTTGTCCAGTCTCAAAGTTAGTTAGGGTCTAGGTTAATTTCTGAGGATCAGAGCAAAGACCAGCAAGCCTGGCAGAATCAGGCCTCCTTGAGAGGTTTTTGGGTACACTGAAACTTTCATTTGGAAGGTCCTGGGTCGTCCTGTGGAGGTGTAGGCTTGAAGTGAGATGCATGGATCCAGGCTGCAATATTGTCCATTTTGAGGGCAGTAGGTGTAGGGTCCCTTGATGTGGGAGTGTCATATATCAATCTGTTGATTTCATTGGTTAAGCAATAAAGAAACTGCTTGGCCCTGCCTGATAGGTTAAAACATAGGTGGGAGGAGTAAACAGAATGGAATCCTGGGAGGAAGAGGAAGTGAGCTCAGATTCGACAGCCCTGCTCTCTGGAGCAGAGAAGCCGTGCTCCAGTCTCCTGGACAGATGTGAACGATGAAGCTCCAATCCAAGATGGACGTAGGCTAGAATCTTCCCGGTAAGCGCACCTAGTGGTGCTACACAGATGATAAGAAATGGGCTAAATTAATATGTGAGAATTAGCCTAGAAGAGGCTAGATAGAAATGGGCCAAGCAGTGCTTAAATGAATACAGTTTTTGTGTGTTGTTATTTCGGGCATAAGCTAGCAAGGCAGCTGGGATGTTGGGGACACAGCCCCGGCCGCTCTTATTACAACAGTCCCTTTCAGCGAGGTTTAAGGTTTTGGGACCGGTGTCTCCGAACGTACGCAGAATTGCCAACCTGGAACAGGTGTGAGATTTCCGGGTGCCTGGGCTGGTGTTAGGAGGTGCCGGCAGAGAAGTGGGGAGAGTAGCTTAGTCCAGCGGGCAGCAGCAAGGATAGCTAGGGCCCCTTTAGGGAGGGTCTAGTCTGGCCGGCAGCAGCAGGCTCTGGTCAGATAAATACCATTTTATATCCCAAGTCCTTTCCGACACCCATGGAGACAGTCCTGCTGCTCGCCCCTGGGAGACAAGTGGGGGAGATGTCACAGGTCCCTGTGCTCCAAATGGAGCATTGTTTTGGGGAAGTATCTATGTTCTGGACCCCCATGCCCAAATATTTTTTTAGGGGAAAATCTTCTGTCAGCCTCCAGGAGCAACTGCGGGGGATATGCATCTTGGATATCCCAGGAGGCTAGCCCTGCTACTAGTTGACAGAAATCAGGGGTGAGGGCAGGGGTATCAGCAAGGGCTTGAGGAGGCATGGAAGGTATGAACGGGCAGCTGCTGTTCTGGCTGTGGGGTGTTGCAGCTTTTCTCATGTCCCTCCGGATATACCCCAGGCGTCAATTCTGGAATGAATGCGAGATTTCCAGGTGTCAGGGTGGCCAGGGGTCTCTATGCCTGGGCTCGGAGATCTGGAGAACCTTATCTGCACCTGCAGATGGGGTTTGTGAGCAAATGGGTCATGAGGGGTCCTAGGAAACCAAGGGGGGAGGTCCCCCATATTGGATCTCATAGGGGGTTAGTCCAAGCTGAGATGGGGTGTTTCGCACACAGAACAGGGCTAGGGGAAGGAGCTGTACCCAGTCTCTAGTGCCAGATTTTAAAGGCTAATTTGGTAAGGGTCTTTATCCTTTTTACCTGTCCTGAACTCTGGGGTCTGTATGTACAATGTAATTTTTTTCAGTCTTACCTATGTTTTAACTTTTTTTGAACAAGGCAGTTTTACCATCAACCTTGATTACCTTGAGCAGGCCAAACCTCGAGAAGATTTCTTTTTTGATCTTTTTAGTCCTGGTAAGAAAAAGCTTACTAAGTCCTGGAGGGAGCATCTCTGCAGTCCCTCCATTCTCTGCAACTTGCTGTCTGATGCTGACTGGCCTATAAAAGATATCATTACATTGGCTTGGCGATTTGCTGCTGTGGGATCAAAATGGGTTTACATCCTGTACCCCTCCAATAGTCTTTCTAAAAATCCTGTAGGAGTACTATCAGACCTTTGTACTATTGCTCTTACCTTAGCCAAATTAGCAAATTAGTGGGGTGCTTTGCGACCCCCCCTTTTTTTAGACCCGCCAATTGGACTCTGGCAATAAAGATGGAGCTGTTCCCTATCAGCTGGAGTATTGAAGTCCCATCCTCTATCTTGTCCGGTGGTTGGGTTGGCCTACTGTCACCTCCTGGGACATTTTTTTTCTCTGTGGTTAGGAGCACCTGTAAGAGCTGCTGGCAATCATCCCAAGTGGGCTGATGAATAACCAGAACAGATTCTATAAGCCCGGTCATGGCCTGAGGGTCCCGAGAAAAGGAAGGGTTATAAGTAAAGATTAGAGGCAGAAAAAGGCAGTATTGTAATTGGCCTGCTACTGAGTGAAAAAGCAATGTTTGGGAGGTCATTCTCTCCCTAGTGGACATCCCTCTCCTGTCCCAGCATAGACACTGAGTACTGAAGTTTTCAGGGCTAGGGCCCGACCAGTGGGCTCCTCAGGAATGAAGTGCAGCCTCCGGGGGAGGAGGGAGAAGTCTGCCATGCTCGGCTGGATATCAGGAAGAACCAGAGGTGCCTGGATTCTGTTTTTTTTTTTTATTTCTGTACAGGAAAAAGAGAAGACAAAAGGCTCGAGGATGGGCAGCCACCACCTCCTCCAGCAGTGGGGCTACTTTTGGAATCACGGGTGAACTGATGATGGCCAGGGGGCCGGTGCCAGGTTCTGAATTCCTGCAGGTGGATTTTAACAAAGACAAACCGACATACAAAAACAAAAATACAAAGGGACAGAAATAAACTCAAAACCAGGAGCTGGTGCTCTCACCACCACTCTGGTGTAGAACTGAAAATACACAAGAACAAAAAGACAGACATAGCCTCAAAATCAGAAGCCGCGCAGCAGTAGATCCAAAAATACAGATGGAGAATCACGTCTCCCCTGGAGATTAGGGCGACCTGGTCGCCGCTTCCTCCCATAAATGCCCATGAAACATCTTTTAGGGCTAGGCAAGGGATCTCAGGACACGTCTGCCTCCCCCTTAGCCCCGTTTCAATACAGACCCTGCGCAAGTACAATTTTCAAATTACTGATATACATATACACAGAAACAGAAACATAATACACAAACAGACAGACATAAAAATGAGCTCGTTTCTTTATACCTCCAACTGGGTCTAGAGTGTGTCTGGAAGCAACTCGATTCCCAGTCAGGGAACCAAATGTTGGACTCTAGTTTCCAAACACCAAGAAGGAGTTGTCCCCAGAGACCATCTCACATACCACAGCTGATGCAAAAGCATGAGGATTTTATTAATTTTATCATGACAGGGTCCCCCAGCATTCGGGAAGCCGAGGGACCTCGAATAGCTGGTACAGTCTATTTTTAAAGGGGCCACAGAAGCAAGGGGGGTTGTTCTTTGACTATTCTGATTGGCTATTACCAATAATTGACTAGAGAGCTGTTGCCAGATCAGATGAGGTAAGAGGTCATTTTGACCCCGTTTCCCAGGGGACCGAACCAAAACATATGTATATGGGTAATTGTTCAGGAACTGAGTACTTGCATGTGTAGCTGTTAGGTCCTTGGTTCCCAGGGGAGGAGGGGAAGCACTATGGCACAGAGGCTGAGAGGATTCAGAATTGTCAAAAATGGCTTCAGGATTGTCTTAAAGTCTTAAAATTGATCCTGGAAATTGCCTTATTTTCTGTTTCTGTTAAAGATATAATAATTCTGATTGCTCTCATAACCTCATCTTGTTCTGGTCCCTCCAGCCCAAGCCTGGCTTTATTCCTTGTGGCCCTATTGATTTATTTTGGCCTGGTAAGTAAGTACAGGAGCTTAGAAAGCTTCATAAAATGTTTGCTGGAGATCAGTTATGTGACACTTTGGCCCCCAATCTTTCTTAATCTTTCCATGTCCCAAGAAAGTGACTAAGGCAGAATTAAAAATTAATGGACTGATATCTTAGACAAAATGTTATTTCTGCTGGATGGTTATTACTACTGACTCCTTCAAATCTACAGTGCAAAAGAAACACATAAAAAGAATGAAAAAAATCTATGTTTTTGTTGAGGAAAAAAGCACTAGGTTGTTTCAGATGGCTGTCCAGTAGTGAAAGCAAGAGGGATTTTCAAGGATTTTACACAGCTAAAGAGAAGGCCCTTGTTTTACATTTAAATCTTAACAAGGTGCCCTGAAGTGTAAGGCTCTATCCAGCTAAGCTCTTAATTTATGGACAGACTATGCAAGGTAACTCCTTGTATCAAAAGCAGCATCATACAGAAACTGCAGTAAATTTTGTTCAAGCATAGTTGGATACCCCATAAGGTCTGTCCAACAGAATTCAGCTGGGGGTTCCCTGGGAAGGGATGCTGAGGATGAGGAAATATTAGATTAAGAGAAATGAAAACAGAAACATAAAACAAACTGAGAAGACTGAAAGTCAATATGAAAGAGCCCCAAGTTTATTTCTCAGCCAGTATAAATACTAGATATTTTATGAGTTATTCTATTTTATTTTACATGTGTTGGTATGTAGGTATCAGATCTTGTGAAATTAGATTTACAGATATTTAGGAGCTGTCATGTGGGTACTGGGAATTGAACCCAGGTCCTCTCAAAGAGCAGTCAATACTGTTAACTACTGAGCCAATTCTCCAGCCCAAATCTATTCTTCTTAGGAAATTTACTTGACATGAGACATAGCTTGTGCAAGACTTCCCTAACCTGTTTTTATCTTTTCTGCCTTTTACTTTTCCTATCCTTCACATCCCCTGGAATCTCCATCTTGTAACTCTGGATAGAAATGTACCAAAATCAGGGCCATCAACTCATTTAAGAGGCTAATGAAAAGCTTGTAAAAATGGAAGAAAAGTCTGACATCTCATGATCCTGTCACTGAAGATGGTCTTACTGTTTAAGGTCACTGGTTTATGTAAGAAATAATGCTGGGAAGACTTTACTGTGTAAGTCTTCCATCTGTCCAGGTAGGTATACTTTTAGCCTTCCACCCCTATTTAAATTGTTCAGAGTGTGGAGCCTGAACCTGAAAGACATAAGGATAAGAAAATATGTAAAATGCAAAAAATTATTCTAGCCTGGGTCCTCTTTGAGCATTAGTCAGAGATGTATGTGAATATTATTAAATGATTTTTTCTTTATTAATCTCACAAACATGTGGAGTTATTTCTCCCTAGGAAGTCATATTAATTCTAGAACTGCTGTACTTCTAGTATTTCAGAAAAAATTTTAACACTATTTATCTTATCTTGACATAAAAGCATTTGGTCCCTGTCTTTTCCTCTCCTGAGCAATGACCTTGTCCTACATTACACCATTAAAATCTTAAATTAAATGATTCTACCACCAGTTTCAAATGTATAAATTTGAGTTATGAGACTGTATATCCATTGCAGGTAAAGGAAAAGGATTTGCATGTGGAGAGTGGTTTCTACCTCAGTCCAAAATAGAAGCAACTGTTTTGAGTGTGCACTACACAGGAAAATAGGACTGCTAGAGTCCCAATTATGAAAAAGGACCTGATTGTCATTGGAGAGCAATTTTATTACTTTCCAGCATTTGTTACTTGTTTTTTTTTTTTTTTTAATGAAGACAGACCAGACTGGTAGGTGCACTATTTGGGAAGATCAAAGAGATGCCATGTATTCACTGAAAGTGAAATATCCCAACACATTACGTGGTGATACATAGATGAATAGAAATGGATGAATTGAACATGTAAAATCTAACTAGGAATATGCCTGAGGCATTTTTAAAATTCTGATGTAATTATATAGTTTGTGTGTGATTATTTGGGTCTAGGCAGCCAGAAGATGAAAGTGTAGTCCCCATTTACATTATGACACCAAATGTTAGGCAACTAAATCAACATAAACCCTAAGAAGGTTTAAAATAAGGGGTTGTAAAAGCACAAAAATGGAAGTCAAATGCAGCTTTCAATTACAAAAACACTTCTCATCAGAAAAGGATTACAGATACACAGTAAAAAACATCCAGATAAAAGGGCCTCTGAGTGGGTGTGATAGTTTATTTGATAAATGTCCATGGGCTTAAGACAGAGAGGATAAATGTAGACAGAGTCATAGATTAAAAATAGTTTTTTAAGGAATTTACACTGAGGTACTTAAAGAAAAAGTAAGTAAAACAATTAATGGGCCTTCAAAAGATAGAAAATACACACAGAGTCTGGGTTACACATTGTGCTTTCTTCGAATTTTGGACTTCAGAGAGAGACATTTGATTTCGGGGCTGCTATGGTAACCCCACACATACTTTAAAGCTATCTTGACTTCAAAATTTGTTACTTTGGAAAAGAGGCTCTGCTTTTCCTGCCACAGACCTTCCTTGCTAATGTTATGCCCTGGGTTTTTTTGAATGAGTTGTAAACAATTATATCATTAACGTTTTCCCTAGTTATGGTGTGTGTAAATTATATATAAAAGTTTAGACTCACAAAGATAGGATAGACTTAACCTTAATTGCCAGTTTTTTTCTTTTCATTTATCTAGTTTTTTATCTCCAGAATTCGTTCAGCATGCATTTTTTACATGCTTATATTTCAATTTTCAATTCTTGAACTGATATATTCATTTCTGTCAACTGTTTGCTTGTTTGACTTTCTTTAAGGGGTTTATTATTATTCTCCAAGATTTCATTTATCTTTCCCCTGCTTTTTTAAAGAATTCATTCACTTCCTTCTTAAGAACATAAAACATCTTCATAGTTGATCTAACTTAATTGTACTTTGACTGTGTTTGAATATTCAGGGTGTGCTGTAGTAGGAGAGTTTGAATATGGTAGTGATATATTGTTCTGTCTGTTGTTGATCATGTTATTGTGCTGTTGTCAGGTATCTGGGTTTGAGGTGACTGCAGGTCTAGGTGCCAGTATCTGTGTTTGTCCTTGTTGGATGCATGTTTGGTTCCTTGGTTTCTATCTGCTCTTTGTATTCTGGTCTGTGTTGCCTATGATAGAAGTAGATTTTTTCCCCCATTTTAGGGTCTGGAAGTCGTTCAGTAGGCATGACATTAGTACTGCCTAAGCATTCGGAGTCATTGAACTGTAGGTGCGTGAACAACTTCCTGCTTGTTATGCTTACTTTACATTTTTAAAATTAATAACACTATTTGATGCATCGGCATGGATATGGACCACATGGGTACCTGGTTCTCAACATGATCAAAGTATCTCAGAGTTTGTGAACTTGGAATAATGGATAGTTATGATCCCCAAATAAGTACTGGCAATTCTGCCACATCTATTCAAGACCATCAAAAGCTAGGTACTACTCAGTCATCTCTCTCCCAGCCTGGGTTTATTACTTATGCCCAAGATTTATATTGCTAATGTTTTCATCTGTCCATTTGTAACTGTTTTAAACAAAAATCTCGGTTTGTAAAATGTTATTGGTATTACAGTTTAAATTAGGGCAAATGTTTGGAAGATAATTAGAGAAGTGGAGTGAATGCATACTTCTTTATAGGAACTTCAGTAAAAAAAACCTCTGAGTTATTCTATTCTTCTTGCTTGATTCACTGATCTTTGCAATGGAGACAGTGCCTTTTTGTTTGTTTGTTGTTTATTTGATTTTTGAGACAGGGTTTCTCTGTAGCTTTGGAGCCTGTCATGGAACTAGCTCTCATAGAACAGGCTGGCCTCAAACTCAGAGACCCACCTGCCTCTGCCTCCTGATTGCTGGGATTAAAGGCATACATCACCACTTCCTGGATGATAGGGTCTTATTATGTACTTCCACCTGTCCTGGACCTCATTGCATAGACATGTCTGGCATTTAACTCAGAGAAAAATATACCTGCCTCTGCTTTTGAAGGTCTGAGCTTAAAGGCATGAGTCAATATACGCAGTGTGTCCAACTTATTTTTCTATTTGTAGTTAGTTAATCTTCATAAAAATTTCTCATTTGTACTATGAACTGTTGATTTGTTTCCTTGTTTCTCTCTGCTAATAGATATTTCTCTTGTAAGGTGATATCTCATTCAAAGAGTACAGAAATGACAAAGAAGGCTCTCCTTTTCAATTTCCTTTTAAAATGACTGTCTATGTCTTGGAATATGATTAGGGAACACCAGAATTATATGAGTATACTATCAAAGAAGTATACATTTACAATGTTGTCACTATCATGTCACTATTATATATGGCATACTTTAGAAGGCAGTGACCTATGATGATATGCATATCAATTTCACTGAAGAAGAGTGGAATTTACTGGATCCTTCCCAGAAGAATCTCTACAAAGATGTGATGCTGGAGACCTACAGGAACCTCACTACTATAGGTAAAAATGAATTTCCTTCATGTTTCAAAATAAAGGGACAACTTTTCCTTAGATAATGATGTTCTTCAATAATTTGATTTAGAAAGGAGAAGAAGAATGAGGTGAATAATGCAGGTTTACTTAAAATAGCTACTTAAATGTTGCACAGTATTCAATATTATAACATACATTTTCTGGTACTGCATTTTAGGATACATTTGGGAAGAACATAATAGTAAAGAACATTGTCAACGTTCTAGAAGACATGAAAGGTAATTTTCTTGTGCATGCTGAAAACAATGAGCCTCTGATGAAATGATAATGTGTCCTAGAAGATTTAAATAAAGACAACAGTGTGGATAAGCACAGCTTTAAGTATATTTATAATTATTAACTTCTGAAAAAATCCATATACAATTTCATGTAGGTGAGTTGCATTTTCAGGCATTCTTTTAATTAAAAAGACAAGTGAGAAATGGCTAAACAGATATCACCATTTGAATCATAGCACCATGAGAGCTATGCTGTAGATTTGCCAATCTATTTATTTCTTGCTACTCATAATACAAAATGTGTACACATTGAAGTGATGATAAGTATATCTGCAAGACTTTCTACTAAACCGAGAGCACATAGTAAATCTTGTATTACTCATACACGTCTTATTACTATATTAAGATTGGTGACAGAAGCAGTTAGAGTTAAGTGGCAGTTGTTGTGAAGAAACTTTAATACCTCTACCACACATCTACGAGGAACAAAAAGTCACACCGTGATAATTCAGTGTAGAAATTTTTTGCTTGTGATTCTTCCTTTACTGTGTATACCACATATTACTCTTGATGCAAGCCTATGAGCATAGGAATATGGAAAAATGCAGCATACCTCTCTCTGTAAACAATTAGAAGAAAGCATTAGTCCTCATGTTGAGTACCCTTGCTGAAATTGATTCAACTATATAAATAATTGGTTTTCACACATCACTGTTAATACATAAACAAACTCACAGTGCAGAAAAGCCACATGAGTTCTAGAATTGTGCAAATACTTCTGATTGTCCTAGTTCAGTTAGCAAATGTAGTATGATTCATAGTATAGGACAGTTTATGAATGTAATAAAGTTGTTGTGAGGTTATCCAGTTCTCTTCAAATATGAGAAATATGTCAAATAGAAAAATGTTTCTGTAAAGGTGAAAAGGTTAACCACATAATAAAGGAATTTACCATGACAAGTGTCTTCAAAAATGCAAAACAACTCTTAGTTAAAGAAGAAAGCATGAGTTTAAACACAGTTATAAAATCTTAATATCTGATTTCTATTCACAATTGGACTAAATTATAAAAGTAATATATACAGATATGTAGGTTCAATTCAGTATTGAATGTGGTAAGGCTTTTATATGTTCCAATTATGCTTGCAGGATTAAAAGAAATAATTCTGGAAAGAAACTTTTAGTGCATCCTCAAGCCTTGGCATATGACAGTCAGCTTCAGAGGAATAAAATGATATTCAGAGGAATAACATGATATTGAGAAGGAATCTAATCTGTGTCATAAAGCCTTTGTTCATCACAATGCTCTTCAAATGCACAAAAGAGTACATACTGAAGAGAAACCCTGTGAATGTAATCAGTGTGGTAAAGCCTTTGCACAGCCCTGTAATATACAATTGCATAAAATAACACATACTGGAGAGAAACCCTTTGTATGTAATCAGTGTGGTAAAGCATTTGCTCACCACAGTGCTCTTCAAATACATGAAAGAACACATACCGGAGAGAAACCATATGCATGTAATCAGTGTGGTAAGGCCTTTGCATGTCATGGTCATCTTCAATTGCATAAAAGAACACATACTGGAGAGAAACCCTATGCATGTAATCAGTGTGGTAAGGCCTTTGCTGAAAACAGTAGTCTATGACAGCATAAAAGAACACATACTTGAGATAAACCCTATGCATGTAATCTGTGTGGTAAGGCCTTTGCTCATCACGGTACTCTTCAATTGCATAAAAGAAAACATACTGGAGAGAAACCCTATGAATGTAATCACAGTGCTAAGGCCTTTGCTTACCACAGTGCTCTTAAAACACATGAAAGAACACATACTGGAGAGAAACCCTTTGAATGTAATCAGTGTGGTAAGGCTTTTGCTTACCACAGTGCTCTTCAATTGCATAAAAGATCACATACTGGAGAGAAACCCTATGCATGTAATCAGTGTGGTAAGGCCTTTGCTCAACACAGTGCTCTTCAAAGCCATAAAAGAACACATAGTGGAGAGAAACCCTATGAATGTAGTAAGCATGGTAAGGCCTTTGCTGAAAACAGTACTCTTCGACGGCATAAAAAAACACATACTGGAGAGAAACCCTATGCATGTAGTCAGTGTGGTAAGGCCTTTGCTCAACACCGTAATCTTCAAAGGCATAAAAGATCACATACTGTATAGAAACCCTATGAATGTAATCATTGTAGTAAGGCGTTTGCATGTCATAGTCAACTTCAAAGGCATAAAAGGACACATACTGGAGAAAAACCCTATTGTAGGGCTCTGGTCTCCCTTATTCCTGGGGTGCATTTGCGGGGACAGTTTATGATCAGCTAACTAAGCTTCCTATGTGTATCTGTGCTCTTCCTGCCCTGTCTGGTGGTTAGCTGCAGGGCAATAACTCCTTTGTTAATATGGTAATTTCCCACCTGCCTGGGCAGACATCCTTGTGCTGCAGTTAGATAAAGATTTCCCCAAGTCTGAATAAATGGCATTCGGTTGATCTCCTTTCGAATGACCCTGGTCTCTGTGTGTTCTGTTCAATCTCCAGGCCTTGCCCGACTCACGTTCAGTACAGTGGCACGCGAACTGTACCGAGGGTGTAACAACAAAACCAGGTGTTACAATTGGAGGCACCGCTGGGATCATCATCGGCAACTAGACCCATCTGCGAGATCGGGAAGTAGGGATCCCTGAGAGGTCACCCTCGGGAAGACTAGCCAGCAAGGTAAGAAATTGTGCAGTGAGGGTGAATTGGTTATGGGTGCAAGTTATTCTGTTCCAGTGTTAAAGGGCCAGTTGTTAGGTCTTTTGGAAAATAAAGGCACCGGTATTAAAGTTGAGACAGCACAAGAGATCTTTAAGACGGTTTTAGAGTTTAGTCCCTGGTTCCTACATGCAGGAAGTTTTAACATTACTGATTGGGAGCAGGTAAAGGCTGATCTTCAAAATGCACTGAAAGAGCGAGGGCCGCAAGAATTCCCCATGGCGATATTTTCACTATTGCGCTTGGTCAGAGATGCTCTTCTCAGTGATGATGTTAGAGTCAAAGAGCAATTACAGAGTTTAAACAAAACCCTTGAGGAGATTCAGAAAGTAGAATCTGTAAGTTCTATTAAGAGTTTTCAGGAACAGGAAGTTTTAGGAACAGGTAGTGTTAGAAAGGATATAGAAGAAGAAGAAGAAATTTTAAAAAAGGAGATCACACTGATAAAAAAGAAGTTAGAAAAAGAGGAAAGGAAGGAAACAAACGGAGATGTCTCCATGAGACCTCCTCTGCTAAATCCTTGTACTACTGCTTCTGCCCCTATGGACTTAGAGGCGGAAATCCGAGAGATCCAGGACAGGTTAAATAATCTAAGTAGAGAGAAGCAGATTGAGAAACAGATTTATCCTGTTGTGGAAAATATTGATCAGCAGGGACAGAGGGCCAGGCAGCATAACCCTCTGGCCTTTAAGGATATTAAGCAGTTAAAAGAAGCAGTTGTGGACTATGGAGCTCATGCTCCTTTCACTGTAGCTTTGTTGGAATCCTTTGCAGAACTCAACCTTATACCCAGTGATTGGATGCAGCTTTGCAGGGCTTGTCTTTCAGGGGGAGATTACTTGTTATGGAGAGGTGAAATGCAGGAAAATTGCAAAAAGACAGCAGGAAAAAATGCCGAAGCAGGTTTCCCCCAGAATAACCTTGACATGTTAACTGGTGAAGGACAATATGTTGGCTTAGAAGCACAGATTGCTTGTGATCCTGCAATTTATGCTCAGATAGCTGCAGCGGCTGTTAAAGCTTGGAAAACTTTACCTAACAAAGGATCATGAGAACAGCTTTCTAAGATCCTTCAAGGATCATCAGAACCTTATTCTGAGTTTATTGACCACCTTCTACAGTTGGGAAGTCCCATTTTGGGGGATGTGGATTCAGCTATGCCAGTCATTAAACATCTGGCCTTCGAAAATGCTAATAAGTTCTGTCAGGAAGTTTTACGCCCCCATAGAGATGGAGATTTGAATGACTTTATCCGATTATGCAGAGACATTGATGACACCCACATGATGGGCCAGGTAATTGTCTCTGCCCTTAAGGAAGGCCAAGGTGGAGCTAGGCCTAGGAATTGTTTTCAATGTGGAAGGTCAGGACATCTCAAAAGGAACTGCCCTGTTGGCAAGGGAGCAGTTAATCAGCCTAGAGGAAATTCAGGTGTTTGCCCTAAATGTCATAAGGGAGATCATTGGGCCAACAACTGTCACTCTCAGAAGGACAGTCAAGGAAATCTCATCCCCAGGTCAAAAAACGGGGGGAGGGGCCTGTCCCGGGCCCCCAAAACACAAGTGTACGGGGCCATGAGCAGAGCAGTGGCTCCCATCAGATTCATTCCTCAGAGAAATGCCTCACTGTCAACAACCTTGTACGAGGCACCTCAGGAAGTGCAGGACTAGATCTCTGTACCTCTGCCTGAGCAGTATTGACCCCACAAATGGGTGTGCAGGCCTTGGGGACTGGAGTATTTGGACCTATCCCAGAGGGTTCAGTAGGTATAGTTTTGGGTAGAAGTAGTTCTGCGCTCAAAGGAATCAAAATTTTACCAGGAATTATAGACTGTGATTATACTGGAGAAATTAAAATTATGATTGAAGCTGGTATGGGAGTCCTTGTCATCCCTCAAGGAGCGAGAATTGCTCAATTAGTGCTTTTTCCCATGTTTTGCTCTACTAATCCTTTCTTTAAACAAGAATGAGGGGACAAGGGATTTGGCTCCACAGGTTCCCCTGGAGCTTTTTGGGTTTCTAGTTTAGAGAACTGCCCAACACTTACTTTAACAGTCAATGGGAAAAAGTTCCAAGGCCTTCCTGATACAGGGGCTGATTCTTCAGTGATTGCTAAAAAGCACTGGCCTGCAGCCTGGCCTCTGCAGCCAGCCTCTACAACCTTGCAGGGAGTAAGAACAGCCAGTTCTCCAGAGTGCAGTACTCAATATTTAAATTGGGAGGATGAAGAAGGCCATAAGGGCATTTTTAAACCATTTGTCCTGGAACACCTTCCTCTTAATTTGTGGGGAAGAGATGTTTTGCAAGCTATGGGAGCAATTCTGACCACTGAACCTGTGCAGCGTATGCTATCGAAGCAGGGCTTTGTCCCTGGTCAGGGTTTGGGCAAAAATCTGCAAGGAGATGTGCAGATTTTAGCAGACAAGAACATAATACAACAGTCTCCTGGACAGCATGCAGGGTTAGGAAATTTTTCCTAGGGGCTATTGCAGAGCAGCCAGAAAGTATTCCTATAAAATGGAAAACTGAAAAACCTGTTTGGATAGAGCAATGGCCCCTGAGTAAAGAGAAATTACAGGCTGCTCGTACTCTAGTCCAGGAACAGCTAGAAGCAGGACACATAGTGCCATCCACTTCTCCCTGAAATACCCCTATCTTTGTTATTAAGAAAAAGTCTGGTATGTTGTAGTAGGGGCGGCTGGGCTGCATCCCCATCACCCGGCCGCCCGCATGGCTAGCTTATGCCCCGAAATAATTACACAGAAACTGTATTCTTTTAAACACTGCCTGGCCCATTAGTTTTAGCCTCTTAACCCATTTCTAATAATCTATGCAGCACCACAAGGTGCGCTTACCAGGAAAGATCTTAACCTGCATCTGGCTGGAATGGGAGAATCATGGCGACTCCTCACTCAGCTCTTTCTCCCAGAATCCTGTTCTGTTTACTCCACCCACCTAAGTGTTGGCCTATCAAGGGGCCTAGGCAGTTTCTTTATTAATAAGAAATCACTCCCATATCATTTCCCCTTTTTCTGTTTAAACAAAAAAGAAAGGCTTTAACTTTAACATAGTAAAATTACATATAACAAAAGTTATCAAGTAAGAATTACAGTTACAATATTTATATCTACTTTATCTTTTATCATAACTAAGGAAAACTATAACTATAACTAACCATTCTCCAATTCCATCAAAGACTCCAGAAGGATATAATAATACCTAAGTAAACAGGAAGTCCAAGACTCTAGAAATGACAGAGACGTCTCGCTGCCTGGACAGTCACCCAAAGTTCCTCTGTACCGTTGGGGCATCCATCTTCGGCCTACAGGCCCATGGTATCCAGAGACATTTCCATGAAGCAGGAAATTTTAAAGGCAGTTCAGTCACTGTCTGCTGTGTCCTGCAGAATGTCTTGCAGACTCTTTTATGAGTCAGAAACCCCGAAAGACCATCTCACCTTTAGGCAAGTTCAGCAGTGCTCTTTCTGCGGGTTCTCTGTGTCCAGTTTATGCAACAGTCCAGGCAAGAGCAGTTCCTTGCCCAAATGGCTATCAAATTCCATAAGGATCCTCTTCGATGCCCATCTTCATCTTGAAGTAGCTTATGCTGCCAGGAGCAGATGTGTCTCATTGTCATGAAAAGCCCTAAGTTATTAAAATATTTAAATGCCATATTCTGCAGTCTTTGAAAGATATGAAGAATGCCTATCTAACTGAAATATATCTCTATATATCTAGAAAATCTAAGTGACATGACTACAAGCTTTACTATCATCGATGATTATCCATTAGTAACCTATATTTCCTATTATACATTACATTTTAAATGAACTACACAATCACAATATCTTAATCAAGATCAGAAATACATATACATATAACAAAATTGACCTTAAAATCCATACCAATGCAAATTATTCATATCTATATCATATCCCCCTTTAAATGTAAAAGAACGTTTATGAACAATATTTGGGAACATGGGTGCAGTTTTTTCTCTCCAAACTGCTTCCTGCTGAACGGGGGCGCTGTTATTCAGGTCTTTTATGGGATAACCTGTGTGCTAGGTTTATCTCAGTAGGCAGTTTTGAGGGTGTTCACAGCAACCTTTCAGGAGGGCGTGGTCTATCATACCAAATTGGAATAGAAGAAATCCATAGAGTCACATCCTCTGTGAAAACAAAAAAAGGGGGCTCGGCGACAGCAGACAACCGACGCAGAGGCTCGGCGACGGCAGACGACCTACGCAGAGGCTCGGCGACGGCAGACGACCTACGCAGAGGCTCGGCGACGGCAGACGACCGACACAGAGGCTCGGAGACGGCAGACGACCGACGCAGAGGCGCCGGCAGACGACCGACGCAGGCGGGCAACGCAAGAAGCAGGCTGCGGCTGGGACCGGCGGAGTCTGGTGCGGCAGCAGAGGATGCAGGCAGCAGGGACCAGCACACAACACTGAGAGCAGATCACCCCGCTACAACTAAATCAAAGAGGTAGGCCTTTGGTTGGCGAGGTCCCTGGCAAACGGGGAGCCGGGTCCTGTTCCTGAAGACCCTTCTGAGGGGTGAGAGGGATCTTGGCCCCCGCCTGGAGCCAGGAAACAGAGCGAGGGCAATTTGTAAGAGAAGCCTCGGGCCAGCAGAGAAACCTGATCCAATTTTAAAAGACTGATTAGATAGCATCGATAGGAAGAGATGGGCAGGCGCCAAGGCAGAATTTCACCCAATAATCTAAAAAACAACATGAAAACACCAGAACCCAATGATCCTACAACAGAAGGACTTGAACACCCTAACACAGAAGAAGCGGAAAAAATTGACTTTATGAAAGCAATAGAGTCCCTTAAACAACATGTAAAAAACACCCTTATAGAAATGGATGAGAAGTATGAAAAAAAGTTTGAAAAAATGAGTAAATATGTACAGGAGACCCTGGGAAACCAAGAAAAAACGATCAAACAGGTAATGGAAACAGTTCAAGAATTGAAAACTGAAATGGAAACAAGGAAGAAAACACAAATTGAGGAACAGCTGGATATGGAAAATCTAGGTCAACGAGCAGAGCCTACAGAAACAAGCATAATCAATAGAATACAAGAGATAGAAGAAAGAATCTCATATTCTGAGGACACCATAGAGAAAATAAATGCACTGATCAAAGAAAACAGCAAAGTCAACAAATTCGCATCACAAAACATTCAAGAAATATGGGACACAATAAAAAGACCAAACCTAAGAATAATTGGGATAGAAGAAGGAGAAGAATCACAGCTCAAAGGCCCAGAAAATATTTTTAACAAAATTATGGAAGAAAACTTTCCCAACTTAAAGAAAGATATCCCTTTGAACATTCAAGAAGCATACAGAACACCAAACAGACTGGATCAAAGAAAAACATCCCCTCGCCATATAATAATCAAAACACAAAATATACAGGTTAAAGAAAGAATATTAAGAGCTGCAAAGGAAAAAGGCCAAGTAACCTATAAAGGTAAACCGATCAGACTTACACCTGACTTCTCTATGGAAACCATGAAAGCCAGAAGGTCCTGGATAGAGGTACTTCAAAAACTAAGAGACCATGGATGCAAACCCAAACTTCTATACCCAGCCAAGCTAGTGTTCACTATCAATGGAGAAAACAAGACATTCCAGGATAAAAACAAATTTAAACAGTACGCAGCCACAAATCCAGCCCTACAGAAAATAATAGAAGGAAAATCGCAACCCAAGGAATCCAACATTGCCAACACTGCCTACAATAACTCAGGCATCTAGCGAACCTTCACCAGCACAACTCAAGAAGGGACACACACACAAACTCTACTGCCAAAAACAATAAGAATAACTGGAGTAAACAACCACTGGTCACTAATATCACTTAATATTAATGGTCTCAATTCACCTATAAAAAGGCACAGGCTGAGAGATTGGATACGAAAACAGGATCCAACATTCTGCTGTTTGCAAGAAACACATCTCAACCACAAAGACAGACATCTACTCAGAGTAAAAGGTTGGGAAAAGGTCTTTCAAGCAAATGGTCCTAATAAAAAAGCAGGTGTGGCCATACTAATTTCCAACAAAACTGACTTCAAACTAAAATCAATCAGAAGAGATCGAGATGGACACTTTATACTCATAACAGGAACAATTCATCAGGATGGCATCTCAATCCTGAATATCTATGCCCCCAATATAAAAGCACCCACTTATATAAAAGAAATATTACTAGAACTCAAGGCAGGCATCAAACCACACACACTAGTAGTAGGAGACTTCAACACACCTCTTTCTCCAATGGACAGGTCAATCAAACAGAAACCTAATAGAGAATTAAGAGAATTATTGGAGGTAATAAAGCAAATGGACTTAACAGACACCTATAGAACACTCTACCCAAATAGGAAAGAATATACCTTTTTCTCTGCAGCTCATGGAACCTTCTCAAAAATTGACCATATACTCGGAAACAAAGGAAACCTCCACAGATACAAAAGAATATCAGTGTTCATCTGTGTCCTATCAGATCACCACGGATTAATGTTAGAAGGCAACAACAATGCTACCCCCAGAAAGCCGACAAACTCATGGAAACTGAACAATCAACTACTGAACCACACCTGGGTCAAGGAAGAAATTAAGAAAGAAATTAAAGTCTTCCTTGAATTTAATGAAAATAAAGAGACAACATACTCAAACCTATGGGACACGATGAAAGCAGTGCTAAGAGGAAAGTTCATAGCACTAAGTGCCCACTTAAAGAATACAGAGAAAGCATACATTGGGGACTTAACAGCACACCTGAAAGCTCTAGAAAAAAAGGAAGCAGTCATGCCCAGGAGGAGTAGAAGACTGGAAATAATCAAACTGAGGGCGGAAATCAACAAAATAGAAACAGAGAAAACAATCCAAAGAATCAATGAATCAAAAAGTTGGTTCTTGGAGAAAATCAACAAGATTGACAAACCCCTATCCAAACTAATTAAACGACAGAGAGAGAACAAGCAAATAAATAAGATCAGAAATGAAAAGGGGGACATAACCACAGACACAGAGGAAATTCAGAGAATCATTAGATCTTACTACAAAAACCTGTATGCCACAAAATTGGAAAATACAAAAGAAATGGACACTTTTTTAGATAAGTACCATATACCAAAGCTAAACCAAGACCAGGTGAATGATCTAAATAGACCTGTTAGTCGTGAAGAATTAGAAACTGTTATCAAAAATCTCCCTTCGAAAAAAAGCCCAGGACCAGATGGTTTCAATGCAGAATTCTACCAGAACTTCCAAGAAGAGCTGATGCCTATACTCCTTAAAGTATTTCACAATATAGAAACAGAAGAGTCATTGCCAAATTCCTTTTACGAAGCTACAGTTACTCTGATACCAAAACCACACAAAGACCCAACCAAGAAAGAGAATTACAGGCCTATCTCACTCATGAATATAGACGCAAAAATTCTCAATAAAATACTAGCAAACCGAATCCAAGAACACATTAGAAAAATTATCCATTATGATCAAGTAGGCTTCATCCCAGAGATGCAGGGCTGGTTCAACATACGCAAATCTATCAATGTAATCCACCATATAAATAAACTGAAAGAAAAAACCATATGATCATTTCATTAGATGCTGAAAAAGCATTCGACAAAATTCAACACCCCTTTATGATAAAGGTCTTGGAGAGATTAGGGATACAAGGGTCATACCTAAATATAATAAAAGCTATTTACAGCAAGCCGACAGCTAACATTAAATTAAACGGAGAAAAACTCAAAGCCATCCCACTAAAATCAGGAACACGACAAGGCTGTCCACTCTCTCCATACCTTTTCAATATAGTGCTTGAAGTTCTGGCAATAGCAGTGAGACAACATAAGGGGATCAAGGGGATTCGTATTGGAAAGGAAGAAGTTAAACTGTCATTATTTGCTGATGATATGATAGTATACATAAGCGACCCCAAAAACTCTACCAAAGAACTCCTACAGCTGATAAACACCTTTAGTAGTGTGGCAGGATACAAGATCAACTCCAAAAAATCAGTTGCCTTCCTATACACTAAGGATAAAGAAACAGAGAGGGAAATCAGAGAAGCATCACCTTTCACGATCGCCACAAAGAGCATAAAATATCTTGGGGTAACCCTGACGAAGGAAGTGAAAGATTTATATGACAAGAACTTTAAGTCTTTGAAGAAAGAAATAGAAGAGGACACCAGAAAATGGAAGGATCTCCCTTGCTCTTGAATTTGGAGGATCAACATAGTAAAATGGCAATTCTACCAAAAGCAATCTATAGATTCAATGCAATCCCCATCAAAATCCCATCAAAATTCTTCACAGATCTGGAGAAGACAATAATCAACTTTATATGGAAAAACAAAAAACCCAGGATAGCCAAAACAATCTTATACAATAAGGGAACGTCTGGAGGCATTACCATCCCTGACTTCAAACTCTATTACAGAGCTACAATAGTGAAAACGGCTTGGTATTGGCATAAAAACAGAGAAGTCGACCAATGGAATCGAATAGAAGACCCTGACTTTAACCCACAAACCTATGAGCACCTGATTTTCGATAAAGAAGCTAAAAGTATACAATGGAAAAAAGAGAGCATCTTTAACAAATTGTGCTGGCAAAACTGGATGTCAATCTGTAGAAGAATGAAAATAGATCCATATCTATCACCATGCACAAAACTCAAGTCCAAGTGGATTAAGGACCTCAATATCAAGCCGAACACACTGAACCTGATAGAAGAGAAAGTGGGAAGTACTCTACAACATGTGGGCACAGGAGACCACTTCCTAAGTACAACCCCAGCAGCACAGACAGTAAGGGCCTCATTGAATAAATGGGACCTCCTGAAACTGAGAAGCTTCTGTAAAGCAAAGGACACTGTCGCTAAGACAGAAAGGCAACCCACTGACTGGGAGAAGATCTTCACCAACCCCGCAACTGACAAAGGTCTGATCTCCAAAATATATAAAGAACTCAAGAAACTAGACCGTAAAAGGCTAAGCAACCCAATTATAAAATGGGGCACTGAGCTGAACAGAGATCTCTCAACAGAAGAAGTTCAAATGGCCAAAAGACACCTAAGGTCATGCTCAACTTCCTTAGCGATCAGGGAAATGCAAATCAAGACAACTTTAAGATACCATCTTACACCTGTCAGATTGGCTAAAATCAAAAACACCAATGATAGCCTTTGCTGGAGAGGTTGTGGAGAAAGGGGTACACTCATCCACTGCTGGTGGGAATGCAAACTTGTGCAACCACTCTGGAAAGCAGTGTGGAGGTTTCTCAGGAAATTCGGGATCAACCTACCACTGGACCCAGCAATACCACTCTTGGGAATATATCCAAGAGAGGCCTTATCTTACAACAAAAGTATATGCTCTACTATGTTCATAGCAGCATTGTTTGTAATAGCCAGAACCTGGAAACAACCTAGATGCCCTTCAATTGAAGAATGGATGAAGAAAGTATGGAATATATACATATTAGAGTACTACTCAGCAGTAAAAAACAAGGACTTCTTGAAATTTGCAGGCAAATGGATGGAAATAGAAAGCACTATCCTGAATGAGGTAAGCCAGACCCAAAAAGAGGAACAAGGGATGTACTCACTCATATTTGGTTTCTAGCCATAAATAAAGGACATTGAGCCTATAATTCGGGTTTTTAGAGAAGCTAAATAAGAAGGAGAACCCAAAGAAAAATATATAGGCATCCTCCTGAACATTAACCTTCATCAGGCGATGAAAAGAGACAGAGACCCACATTGGAGCACCGGACTGAAACCTCAAGGTCCAAAGCAGAAGGAGAGAGAGCACGAGCAAGGAACTCAGGACCACGAGGGGTGCACCCACACACTGAGACAATGGGGATGTTCTATCGGGATCTCACCAAGGCCAGCTGGCCTGGGTCTGAAAATGCCTGGGTTAAAACTGGTCTCGCTGAACATAGTGGACAATGAGGACTACTGAGACCTCAAGAACAATGGCAATGGGTTTTGATCCTACTGCACGTATTGGCTTTGTGGGAGCCTAGGCAGTTTGGATGCTCACCTTACTAGACCTGGATGGAGGTGGGTGGTACCTGGACTTCCCACAGGACAGGGAACCCTGTTTGCTCTTTGTGCTGCGAGGGAGGGGAACTTGATTGGGGGAGGGGGAGGGAAAGGGGAGGCGGCGGTGGGGAAGAGACAGAAGTCTTTAATAAATAAATAAATAAATAAAAATAAATAATAAAAAAAAAGAAAACAAAAAAAGGACTTTTCCAAAGCATCATAACCTTAGATCCAAATTCTGAAGTCAAGATACCTTTAGGACATATGTGTAGGTTCAGCTTAGCAGCCCATATAATGAAATGTCTCTCTGTATTTAGTTCCTTTACAGTCAAAAAATTTAAAGAAAACGCAATAATACAAAGAATCCAGACTCTCTGTGAATTTTTTATTTTTACGTGGCTTATTTTTTTTTATTTCTTTTAATCTCTAACTATCTGTACTCTGTCTCTATAAAGACTTTACCCTTCTTTATGGGCATTAACTTTATTCTCTATTTTTTTTCTCTCTCTCAAGCCTATGTACATTCATCCAACATTGTGACCCATTTAGTGGTCTGTCTGAATCTGTTTTATTGTGAATCTGTAATATTTTTACTATCCAGGAGCATTTCTTAAAATGTTAAGCAGTTCTTAAAAACTTAAGTTGCACCATGTACAGGTAATACGGTACCGCCTCCCATATCACTGGTAAATGGTGGTTGCTACAAGATCTTAGAGCAGTAAATGAGTGCATGGAAGTCATGGGGACAACTCAACCTGGGTTGCCTCAGCCTGTGGGTATTCCTGTAGGATATCATCTTTTAGTTATTGACCAGACGGATTGTTTTTTTTACCATTTCCTTGCATCCAAAAGACTCTGATAAATTTGCTTTCAGTGTACCGTCTGTAAATTTCAAAGAACCATACAAGTGCTACCAATGGGTAACATTGCCCCAGGGTATGGCCAATAGTTCTGTAATTTGCCAAATGTTTGTGGCTGGGGTTATTGCCCCTATAAGGTATAAATATTCTCAACTGTATATAAGTCATTATTTGGATGACATCCTATTAGCTGGACAGGACCCAGAAATCGTACTTGAGGCTTTTGCTGACTTGCAAGAATGCCTAGCACATCCTGGGTTAGTTATTGCTTCTGAAAAGGTACAACAACAGTTTCCATATCAATACTTGGGGCATCAGCTGTTGCAGACAAGAGTAAAATCGCAGAAAGTTACTCTTCACCTAGATAAACTGCAAACTTTAAATGATTTTCAAAAGTTGATTGGAGACCTAAATTGGGTCCGGCCCAGTCTGGGAATTCCTACTGGAGACTTAAAACCACTTTTTCTCATTCAGCAGAGGGATCCAGACCCAACCTCCTTTCGTGAGTTAACACCTCAGGCAAGGTAATGTATTACTTTAATTGAAGAAAAGCTTGCCTCTGCTCATATTCATTATATTGACTATAGTCAGCCACTGCTGTTGATAATTTCCCCCTCCAAGCATAGTCCTACTGGAGTTTTTTGGCAGCAGGGACCCATCCTGTGGGTACATGAACATGTGTCACCTGTAAAAATTGTTATCTCATATCCTTCAGCTGTGCTACGTGTTATTCAGAGAGGGTATAAGCTTAGTTTGCAAACTTTTGGAAAGTTACCTGATAAGGTTATTACACCATATACCCAGGCAGAAATAACTTGGTTGCAAAATTTTGCTGAAGATTGGACTTTATTTTTATGCACTAATCCCTGCAAGTTAGACAATCATTATCCTTCTGATAAGTTAGTCACCTTCTTTAAAAATCATCCAATATGTTTCCCTAAAGTTATTTCTTTGTAGCCTCTGGCAGGGGCACGAAATGTGTTTATTGATGGATCTTCCACCGGGAGAGCTGTGGTAGCCTCCCCTCCTGATTTTGATATTCAGTCTGTTAATACCAACTCTGCTCAGGTGGCTGAATTGGTTGCTGTCCAGATGGTCCTAGAGAAATATACTGATATTCCATTTAACCTTTTTACTGATCGTCAGTATATAAGCAAAATTCTTGCACCGTTGGAAACTGCAGCTTATATTGTCTCTGTATCTCGAGTCCAGATGCAGTTATTGGCTATTCAAACTTTGCTTTGGGCCCAATCTGTACCCATTTACGTAGGGCATTTGCGGGCTCATACTGACCTCCCTGGTCCTTTGTGTGAAGGAAACGCTTTGGCTGATCAGCTTACTTGTCAAATTCATGCAGTGAGTCAGGAATCTTATGAAGCTGCAGAAAAAGCTCATAATCGTTTTCATCTCAGTGCTGGATCTTTAAGATTTCATTTTAAGATTTCTCGAGAGCAAGTCACTAATATTGTTAAAAAGTGCTCTCTGTGTACATAACTTTTAACTGTTCCCCATTTGGGAATTAATCCTCGTGGGCTTACCCCTAATTATTTATGGCAAATGGATGTCACCCATGTTCCTTCTTTTGGGCGCATGCAATATGTTCACGTAACTGTGGATACATATTCTCATCTCATTTTTGCCTCAGCTCACACAGGAGAAAGATTACGAGATGTTAGAAGTCATTGTCTCCAGGCTTTTGCCTACATGGGAGTTCCTAAAACTGTAAAGACTGATAATGGACCAGCATATACTAGCACTGGATTTGCTAAATTTTGCTCTGAGTTTTCAATTTCTCACAAAATGGGAATACCTTATAATCCTCAAGGACAAGCTATAGTGGAGCCAGCACATCGTATGCTCAAAGCCGATTTGCATAAAACAAAAAAGAGGGAATATGGTTCCACCCCCAGAGATCATTTATCTTTTATTTTATACATTTTAAATTTTTTGACTGTGGATGCTCAATCTCATACCACCGCTGACAGGCATTGGCGGCCAGATTCTTCCGGGATGCCTCATGTAAAATGGAAGAATCTATCAGATGGCACCTGGTATGGTCCAGATCCTGTACTGGTGTGGGGTAGAGGGGCTGTTTGTGTTTTTCCGCAGGATGCTGACAATCCAATATGGGTACCTGAACGGCTGGTGCGTGCTGTGGATTTTCCTGTCCAAAAGCCTGAAGACAGGACAGAACCAAGAGGTCAAAGAGATTCTGGCTTGTCAACTGAAGAGTCGTGGGTTTCCTGAGGAGCTGGCTGCAGTGGTCCAAGTGCCAAGGATTGCCCGTCTACCCATTTACCCTTCCCATGATACTGGCAACCATTGCTGTTGCTGCCACAGCAGCTAATGCTGCTGGACTTTTCATTAGTCAGTCAGTTGCTTCCTGCTAGCACAAAGGATACCTTCTCAGGGCAGGTTGCAAATGCCATAGCCATTCAAATTGAGCTAAATTTACAAATGAATATTGCAGTTAATTTTGCTCTTGGTTGTGGTTAAAGACCACTGCTAGATGTTACAGTAATAAGCTTATTGCTGTTATTCACAGACCCTGAGATGTACAATTTACGAATTGGCTCTTAAAATTATTCTAGTTAGCTATACCAGGGTTCCTTTTACCAGCGCTGAGACCTTACTTAAAGGGCTCCAATTTTGGGCAGAATTATTTAGGATGGAGCAGGCACCGTCTCCTTAAGGGATGCTTATATATGCTGGAGCATCATCTTCATGGTTATGATGCCAGAGCCAAAGGCAAGCTCAGGTCAATGTTGCCACTTGGCAAGTCCTCTTAGCTATTGCCCCAGAGAATCTTTCAGCACAAATCTGGTTGAACTTGGTGATGGATGACTAATGAGCCAATGACGGGAAAGGCTTTTGGGGGGCTGCCTCAACTGAAGACAAGAAATATGTATTGACCTGGATGCTTTCCCATGATGGGTAAGGGGTATTGCCTGATGTCCAATGCCACCCAAGACAGGCCTAGTCATTATTTATATTAAAGGGGGACCTTTAGGGCCCTGGTCTCCCTTATTCCTGGGGTGCATTCGTGGGGACAGTTTATGATCAACTAACTAAGCTTCCTGTGTGTATCTGTGCTCTTCCTGCCCTGTCTGGTGGTTAGCTGCAGGGCATTAACTCCTTTGTTAATATGGTAATTTCCCACCTGCCTGGGCAGACATCCTTGTGCTGCAGTTAGGTAGATAAGGATTTCCCCAAGTCTGAATAAATGGCATTCGGTTGATCTCCTTTCGAATGACCCTGGTCTCTGTGTGTTCTGTTCAATCTCCAGGACTTGCCCGACTTGCGTTCGGTACAGTGGCGCACGAACACCAAAACCGGGTGTTACACCCTATGAATGTAATCAGTGTGGTAAGACCTTTGCTCATCATAGTACCCTTAAAATACATGAAAAAAATATACTGGAGAGAAACCCTATGAATGTAATAAGTGTGGTAAGGCCTTTGCTGAAAACAGTACTCTTTAAAAGCATAAAAGAATACATACTGGAGAGAAACCCTAAGCATGTAGTCACTGTGGTAAGGCCTTTGGTCAACACAGTACTCTTTTTTTTCAAGGTTTATTTATTTATTATGTATACTGTGTTCCTCCTGCATGTATGCCTGTAGGTCAGAAGAGGACACCAGATCTCACTACAGATGGTTGTGAGCCACCAAGTGGTTGCTGGGAATTGAACTCTGGACCTCTGGAAGAGCAGCTATTGCTCTTAACCACTGAGCCATCTCTCCAGCCCCACAGTACTCTTTAGATACATCAAAGAACACATACTGGAGAGAAACCCTTTGAATGTAATCAGTGTGAAAAGGCCTTTGCTCAACACGGTGCTCTTCAATTGCATAAAAGAACACATTCTGGAGTGAAACCCTAAGAATGTAATCAGTGTGGTAAAGCCTTTGCTCAACACAGTAATCTTCAGACATATCAAAGAACAAACACATACTGGAGAGAAACCCTATGAATGTAATCAGTGTGGTAAGGCCTTTGATCAACACTGTCATCTTCAAAGGCATAAAAGATCCCATACTCAAGAGAAACCCTATGAATGTAAACAGTGTGGTAAGGCCTTTGCATGTCACAGTCATCTGTAGTTGCATAAAAGAACACACATGTTTGTAAAACAGTATGCATGAAATGAGTTTGGAAAAGTCTTTTCATGTCTTATTCATCTTCAAAAGCAGAAAAGAACACAGATTGGAGAGAAACTTGTGAATGGAATTTGTTTGGCAAATCCTTTGTCACAATAATCTCCAAATATATGAAACAAACCATCCTGGAGAGAAACTGTAAACTTAAGGAGTGTACTTTTCAAAAACATGAGAATAATCATATTGTAGTGAAAAAATAAACAGTGTGGTATATGTTTTGCAGTTTTTACAGGAGTAAAACTTTTTGCGTGTAATCAATCTGATAGTTTTTAGGCACCTGAAGCCATCACACTTACAGTCTATTAACCAACACTATTCATTCTGTAAAAAATGATAGTGTCATCAATCTGTTCAAGCATTATGATACCAGCTTTTATTTTATTTGCACCAGGAAACTGATGGACAAAACCTAATTTGTGATTTTATGAAGTCTTATGGGAAGGAGATAGAGCCAGGATAAGAATCACAACCTGGTACTGAAATGAGATACAAAACAAAACACTTTGCTCCTAAATCCAGAACTAGTGAAAGATACAACATCACCCTGAAACACAGTCAAAAATCAAAAATGGACAGTGAAAGAAATCTGCTTTGGCTCTCAAACCAGTTCCAAAGAAATACAATCTACCCTTTTCTCTCTGAGCTCAAAACCAATCCCAGAGCACAAAATCCAGCCCATCTTTGAGCTTGTTCAAACCCAGGCATTTAAATCTCACCAATTCCCGCATTCTAAATCTCCTTAGAAGCGCTCTGGCTCCAAGAAGCCCTATATGAGTCATATGCTCCTTCAGTTGGCAGATGCCCCTTTCCAGCCTTGCAGAAGAAGTCACACTCTGGATTCTTCCCTCCCAAATAAATCTCTTGACTGAAATTTATATGAACACCTTCTTTCACTGGAATGGATCAGGAAGTCCCTAGTGGAGTTGACATCACTGTTTGGAAACTCACTTTGCCCAGAAGAGCACAGAAGCAATGGACACCTCTCATAGGATGCTCCCTTAGGAGAGTGGAGCAGATCAGCAACAGACATTTCTGCTGGGAAGCTTTCATAGAATGGAACAGAGCCCAGCTATAATGACTGTCTCTCAGAGAGGAACAGAATTGCTAATTCTAGTGGGGCAAACTTCTTTTCACAGCTGTTGGTATTGCCTAATTTTTGGTAGTCAGTATATCCTTCCTTCCAGAGTTTTAAGACTTGCAGGATGAATTTGAACAATAATGTAACCCTTAGATTTTATATTTCTCTTCAACTGCATGGAATATGTAATTCAGGTGTAAATATTTATGGGTGTGTACTGTCTCCTTTTTGGTTGTGATATGATGTCTATTTCACAATATAAAAGCATCTTATTCAGGCCATGGTTCTAGAGGATAACAGGATCACCATGAAAGAGCCATGACAAAGTGTCAGACATGGCACTAAAGCTGGAACTTAAGAATTCACAGCTGTAATCTTCCACATAAAGCAGAGTATTGGAACTGGAACTGTTTATGGATGTAAATTCTCATAGCCTAAAGCTTCCCAAATGATACCATCAACTTACAAGGATTAGTTTCTCTTACTTCTAGTTTTAATTTGCTTTCTCTTTACATGAACCAATACTTAATGAAGAAAAAAAATCTGTAAGTGAGTTGTAAGATGCCTGGTCTCCTATTTTACATTAATAAATGCTTACAGAAGAAAAATTTTCATGAGTGAAGAATTGTTTAAAAATTTGCTTTTATTGTAATGATGTGATGTGTGTGTGGTGGGGAATGTAAATGTGCATTCTGCATCCTGGAAAAGTTAAACACCTTAGATCTTCTTGTAGCAGAAATTACAGATATCTGTTAAAAATCTGACCTGAGACCTTGGAATGAAGATTTCTTAGTCACCTAGCCATGACTCTAGTGCTATAAATATTTTAATGTCTATTTATATCTCATTGAATTTTGGAAATAGGAACAAACTCATAAAGCAGAAAGCCCTATTCATGAAAACAATTTTAGTGACTTTTGCCATCAAAGTTGTCTTCAGCTTGAAGAAAAATTATTTTTCATCATAGCCTTGGAGGAACTAAATTATGTAACACGTTCACTCAAGATTGATGCTGGAAATCATTGCATTTTGGTTTCTATTTTGAAACATTTGAGGTAGGTACTAAAGTTTTATATTGTGGCAACTCCATTTACTAAAATTTATTTTGTAGTCATTTTATTCCTTCTATGGCTTTTGTTCAGCTTCTATTGTGCCTTTACCTAGTAATAGATATTTTTCTGATATAATATATAAAATGGCCTTCTCATCATTGAAGTATCCCATTGGTTATTAAAATATTAGTACATGTCTGATCATACTTTTCAAGTAAGGGTGTCAGTGAAAGGGTGGTCAGTGGTTGTTCGTGGTTTTGATTTTCATCGTTTCACGAAATCCCTTGTTGTTTTGTTGTTTGTTATTCATCCTGTCTTAGATGTCAGTAATGATTCAGAGATACATTTGAACTCATGATGCTCATATGTCTGCCACCTGAGCACAAGTTCAAGGGTAGATGATGAACTCCCAATGTGTTCTGTTTTCTCAACACAATTTAACAATGTTAATGTTAAAATGACTGAAAATGTAATTATAAGAAACATTAAATACCTCATGTGTGTATTCAAAAAATGTTTCCATTTATGTGATATTAATATAATAAGGTAAGATAATCAGCAATCAGTTGTGTATTTCATACCATAAATTGATGTTCTACCGGGATTAAGGTTAGGTTTCTTGCCTAGTATACAACAGTTTCTTCCCACAGACCTATATCAGTGTGATCAAATTTTACTTGAAGAAATAGTACATCAGTAAGTTACTGTCTTTTTTCAGATTGTAAATGTAAATTTTTTCAAAGTATAAGAACCCAGGACATCTTGAATAATAAATCTTCTTTGCATAGAAAAATATTTACACCATCATACATATCTAATTAGTTCATTCTGCAGGCTAAATATTTATTTCTAACACTTTCTTAAAATATAAGAATTGTGGGCTGGAGAGATGGGTCAGTGGTTAAGAGCATTGCCTGCTCTTCCAGAGGTCCTGAGTTCAATTCCTGGCAACCACTTGGTGGCTCACAACCATCTGTAATGAGGTCTGGTGCCCTCTTCTTGCCTGCAGACATACACACAGACAGAATATTGTATTTATAATAAATAAATATTTAAAAAAAAAACATAAGAATTGAATTCTTCAGAGAATTGCCTCATTTAGTAATGTTCGTGGCTGCTAATTCTGAGAACCTGAGTTCTCTGGGTTACTGGTAAGACTTCTGCAGGTGTTTCTCATATTTTCACTTGGGTAGTTTTATGTGCACACTTCTATATGGGCTCATTGGTGAATAATTTTGAAATACAAAGAAGTGCCATTGAGGTCACTTGCAGCCAAATGGTTCCCCAGGTATCATCACTAGAACTTACAAAGTGGAAGTAGATCATAGACCCCTGTTAGTTTTCCTGTTAGTGCTACATACACATCGTGGCACAGGTGTATTCACATAGTCACACTTTATTTTTAAATGGATGAAATTAACAATGCAAAGAAAATAACCCATTATTGAGAACATATGAAATGATTTGGCTATTCAAATTATAGAATTTCAAGAAATATTGCTATTCATGAAAACAATGGTGCTCCCTCTAAATCTTATTTTATTTCTTTCTCTGATTCAATGATAAGTCCTTTAAAAACACCTATTTCAGCTGGACTTAGAGGTGCATGGCTTTATCATAGCACACAGGAGTATGAGTGGGGCCCACCTCAGTAAGTTTGAGGTCAACTTGTTCCCCCTTGGGAAATGGGGATACTGTGATTGGTGGAGGACAATGTCCATTGTCGTCTCTGAGGCTGCACAACTTCAAGGGCATGGCACCAGGAAGTGTTGGCTTAGGTAATCACTCTTCCAAGTTTCCTATTCTTACTAATGTTTTCTGTCAAAGGCAGTCTAGATAACATAAAGCTCAAACTCATGTTGCTCAATAAAGATAAGAATTCTACTGCAAGTGGATGATTTAGCCACATGCATGGATGACCTATTTTTGTATTCAAAACAGGCTGTTCACTCTTGAAACTATAACACACAGCCAACAGAAATGGTCCCAGCAGATTTTACTCACTTTTTTAAACCTACTATTCGCTCACACTTAACAAGGAAGAAATTGAAAGAAGAATTTGGAAAGGCATGTAGATAGGACAAGGAAGGGATAAAGAAATTGAATATATTTTACTTAAAATGTATAAGAATAAATTTTTAATAAACATGTGGCTTGAGATAGCTTAGCAATTATGAGCGATGGGTGTTTTTTGAAGAAGACAGAGGTTGTAATTGTATAACTTTAGCTACTTTGTCAAAAATCCGGTGTCCATTCTCTTTGGATGGATGCCTAGCTCAGCCTTGATATAGTAGAGAGGGCCTTGGATCTTCTACAACAAAGCAATGTGACTACTCTCTCTGTGGAATGAATATTGGATTGGGTGGGAGGCTAACTGGAGAAAATTAGAGGAGGGGAGGGAGTGGAAACTTGGATTGATATGTATAATGGATAAAGATAGTTTGTTTTCTTTTTAAAAAATAAAAATAAAAAAAATCATCATTCAAATAAAATGATGATTGTTTGGAGTGTGATTTTAATTAGTATTATTAACAAAATTCCAGAGTCAGATTTTGGGGTAAACATGACAGAACAGATAAGCAACACAGCAGCCACATTTACTTCTTACCTCCCCAAATCCTCAAACCAATGCTGGGATTAGATTCTTTTTTCATCTCCCAAATGCTGGGATTAAAGTCATGATCCACTTCCTGCCGGATCCTGAGGTCCACTAGTGATTGTTAGCTCTGCCCTCTAATATCCAGGCAAGATTTACTTGTCTGAACAAGAACAAAATATCATATTAAAATTTGGTAAGCATAGTGAGTGCACATTTGTAGCATCAACAGACTAGGGACTCAAGAACTGGGAAAAGCCGGGTGGTGGTGGCGCACGTCTTTAATCCCAGCACTTGGGAGGCAAAGGCTGGCGGATCTCTGTGAGTTCGAGACCAGCCTGGTCTACAAGAGCTAGTTTCAGGACAGGCTCCAAAACCACAGAACAACCCTGTCTCAAAAAAAAAAAAACTGGGAAAAAAAGAACTTATTATGGAACCAAAATAGGACTGTGAAGACCATGTTAGAGATATAGCCCTTTGTGTTCATAGGTTTCATGTACATGAACATGATGATGCTATAGAAAAATAGGACCACAGCAAGGTGCTCCAAGCAGGTGGAAAATTATTTGCAGGGCCTGCTGACTGAGGGCACCTTTAGGAATGTGACCAGGATTGGCATGTCGGAAAGGCAAATGTGGTACTTGAATAGAGGCAGCAGGATGGCACGCACAAGGACTAAGTCATTGCTGTCTGATGTGTGACCACAGGCCAGCTTCAGCACACCCACTACATTACAGGCTAATTATCTGAATACTTTTTGGCCATAAAATGGCAGTCTCATGGCAATAACTGTTTCTGTCACCAAACTGAAGAGGTAGAATACCCAGAAGACTCTGAGGCATCAAGAAAAACCTGTGGCTCATGTGCACCGGTACCTGAGTTGCTGACAAATAGCAAGGTAGTGATCACAGGCTATGATGACAAGCAGCAGGTATTCTGTGGAGCCTGTGGAGTGTCTCAGGTGTATCTGGATGTAACAGCCATTAGAGAAGATGGTCTTCTGGGATTAGAGAAGGTAGAACAGCATCAGAGGCACAAAGGAGATGTGTAGCAGATTCTCTAAATGGAAATAATACTCAGAAATTGTATATGGGTGTGTGTAGGCAGAGATCCAACATGCACACAGCCATGAAGGCAGTGTTCCAAGCAGGGTCACAAGGTACATAACTGAGCACAGAAGAAAGAGTAGATGCTCCCAGGATGAGTAGTCAGAAAATTCCTTCAAGATAAATTCAGAGACTTTTGTCCTGCTTCTGAGCTACATAATGCAGAGTTATGCCTGGATACACAGTAGAGTAAAAGGACAGAGGATGCAGGGTATTGAAAACAGAAAAATTGTTAAGTTCTTTTCCAACATGGAAACATGTTCTGTGACTTGGGACAATCTCCTAATTTTCTGTAGTGAATAGTGAGGATGATATCCCTAAGAGGATATATATGGAAGTATGAATAGGCAGACTGAAGAATCAGAGAGCCAATGCTGAATGAGAAATAAAGGTCTTTACTGTAGGACTTCTTTTTATTTTTTTAATTTATTTATTTATTAAAGATTTCTGTTTCTTCCCCGTCATCACTTCCCATTCCCCCCCAATCAAGTCCCCCTCCCTTGTCAGCTCAAAGAGCAATCAGGGTTCCCTGCCCTGTGGGAAGTCCAAGGACCACACACCTCCATCCAGGTCTAGTAAGGTGAGCTTGAAACCTTTAAATGGCTAATGTTTATTGGTGGCTTTCCAAAAGCAATGTAGATTATGCACTTCCAAACTTATGTGAACTTACATCCACTTCACCTCTGGTCCTACCCCCAAGAAGAGCCCTGCAAATAGCATCTGAGAGTTGATAGCCTGGATCAGAGGTCCTAAAACTTACACACATACTGGAATTATTTGGAAGACTGTCAAAACACAGTGTGTTTCCCTTCCAGAGTTTCTGGCTTTGGGCAGATAATGTGTTGTTGCTGCTCTCTTAGCACAGGCTTGAATCTCTAAAGGTCCTGCTGACTTTGCTGCAGCCTCTAAGCCATGGCTTGCGCTGTTCTCACTGTCTGGAATATTTTCATTTTCCCCTCACCTGTAGTAGCTGATCTGTCTCTTGGTTCTGGTTGTCACACTGCATGCTTTGCATCTCAGGAAGCGGGCAGCTACTGACCTGTAAACCTATGAGTAGGCAAGCCCCAAGAGATAATCTGTTAGGTGCTTTGTATGGGCTACAGCTTTAGAAGATATTTCCTTTGTGTTTACATCTCTACTTCAGAATCAGAAATGGTTTTAGAATTAGACAATGTCTATCCTTCTCTAAATCCAAGCATGATGTTAAAAGAAAAGTTTAGAATTTCTGTCTCGCCGGGCGATGGTGGTGCATGCCTTTAATCCCAGCACTCGGGAGGCAGAGGCAGGCGGATCTCTGTGAGTTCGAGACCAGCCTGGTCTATAGAGCTAGTTCCAGGACAGGCTCCAAAGCCACAGAGAAACCCTGTCTCGAAAAACCAAAAAAAAAAAAAAGAATTTCTGTCTCATGTCAACAGCTTTCTGGTTTGGGACATAAAGAAGATAAATTTTAAAGGAATATTTTACATTCCTACATGCCCATTTTCTCTATATCTTATCTTTCACTGAAAATATGTCTACATGAACAATGTTGACATTTTCAACAAAGAACAGCTTCTAAGAAGAAGACATTGGAGCCCCACAATGTCTCTACCTGGTTGATGTGACGGCATGATGCTGATAGCACTATGAGAATAATTTATGGGTACAAGCTGCAGATATGGTGCACCTTCTTACAACATTCTGGCCAGAACTCCAAATAAGAACTTCAGAATAACCCTATCGAATACTCAGAAACCATTTACAATTATCCAAAACAGCAATCTTGAAATTTAACCATCATTTTACTTTATAAAATTCTGTAGAAAGAACATCGCCTCCATGACATCTGGAAGCAATTCTAGAAGATGCCATTCTCTCTCCCAACAAAGTTTGTCTTCACGGTCAGGGACAACATTTAAGAGTTATAATTTGAAAGTGGTCACTTTTGCCAGTGTGTTCAAGTATACTTCCTATGTTTTTTATGTGGTTTAGTGTATTTGGCTTTCTGTTATGGTCTTTGATCCACTTGGACTTGTGTTTTTTTCATGATGATAGATGTGGATCTACTTTCATTCTTCCCCACCTTGATATTCAGTTTTGCCAGCAAAATTTGTTGAATATCCTTTATTAACCCAGCATCCTTTGTTCTAATGCTTCTTGTTGGCAGCTGCCACCTGTCCGGCAATTCTGTCCAGATCTCTCTGTCCCTGAGGTGTTAGCTTGCGGCTCCCATCTTGGTCCTTTTCCACCATTTTCAGTCCCTCCAGGGCTTGGAGAACACGGCAGGCCACACTCTTGGAGCCTCTGCTGAAATGGCTGGCCTGACACCGTTTCTCTGTCGTCCTCCATAGATCTTGGTCATGGAGCCAACCCTGGCACCACCACGCAGGTACAGGTGCAGTGCTGTAGAGGCAGCTCGTGTGTAGAACCAGTTCTCATGAAAGGGGGCAAGCTCTTTATGTTTGGCCAGCTTGATTGTGTCCACCCATTTGGAGACTTTCAGCTTCCCGGACATTTTGAGGAAGGCTGCTAGAGCTCTGACGAACTCCTGCTGTTTAACGTCTTTTACAGTAACTCCAGGCATCGTGCGGCCAGGGGAAAGGGCTCATCTTATATTTTTTGGTTCTTTGACAAAATGCAGATGTAGTAGGTGAGTGGATTGATATCCAGTTCTAAGAATCAGTTCCATTGGTCCTCCTGTCTGTTTTTGTGCCAGTACCAGGCTCTTTTCAGTACTGTAGCTCTGTAGTAGACCGAAGTCAGGGAATGTGATGCCTCCAGAAATTATTTTTTGTATACGGTTGTTTTGGTTATACTGCAATTTCTTTTTTTGCTTTTTTATATGAAGTTGAGTATTTTTATTTTGAGGTCTGTGAAGAATTTTTCTGATATTTACATGGGAATGGTATTGAACCTGTAGGTTGCTTTTGGAAAGGTTTTCATTTTTACTATCTTGATTTCTACCTAACAAGGGCAAGGGACATCTTCCCATTCTGTGGTGTCTTCTTCAGTTCTTTTCTTCAAAAATTTAATGTTCATTTCCTAAAGTCCTTTCACTTCTTTAGTAAGTTATTCCATAATATTTTATATTATTTCTGGCTATTGTTAATGGTGATATTTCCATAATATATTAATTCTAGCCATCTTTTTCAAAAAATATTCCTTGTAACCACCTTCTATCTACCTTCCTGATGACCAATCCCAATCTTCTGATAACCATAATTATACCCCAACTTCTAAGGGAACTTTTAAACAAAACATACAAGTAAACGTTTGAGAGATTTGACTCTTCATGCCTCTCGTATTTCACTTAATGGTATCCTTTGGGCTTAAAAACATCGTTGAAGGGCTGGAGAGATGGCTCGGTGGTTAAGAGCATTGCCTGCTCTTCCAAAGGTCCTGAGTTCAATTCCCAAAACCACATGGTAGCTCACAACCACCTGTAATGAGGTCTGGTGCCCTCTTCTGGTCTGCAGGCTACACACAGACAGAACATTGTATACATAATAAATAAATATTTAAAAAAACATCGTTGAATTTTATGATTTTATGGTTCTGGTTTGAGAGCCAAATTGTGTTTCTTTCACTGGCTCTTTTTTAATGTTTTGGCTGTTTTCAAGGAGATTTTTTTTTTACCTAGTTCTAGATTCAGAAGCAAAGGGCTTTTCTTTGGCTCTGGCTTCAGGCCCAATGTTGGTATACCCTTGCTATAACCCATAATATTTCATGAAAGGTTTTATCAAATACAATCCTGGTTCAAACTAAAATAAAAAGAGATATCATGATGCTTAAAGAGATTGTGGACACTATCAAATTTTTCTCTACACAATAGCTGCTTTTGGTTAACTGATTGTAAGTGGCTTAAGATCTTAAAGAATAATTTAAAATAAGCCCCCAGTTTTTTCCTCAGGTCAAAAATATTATAATAATATGCACAAGCTTTATCAGATTGATTACACACAAAGTCTTACTCTTATATGAAGCACAAAATAATATGACACTGAATTAATTTATAGAGTTTCACTACAGTATGATGTTTTCTCATGGTTTTGAGGAATAAAGACATTAACTTCAGAGTTTCTCTACAGGTAGGCTCATATTATGTATTTGGAGATGATTGAAGGAGCTGCGGGCTGCTTCCTGCCATCCAGCTCCCAGCTGCCTGGCTAGCTTATGCCCCAAAATAACAACACACAAATTGTATTCAACAAAACATGGCTTGGCTCATTATATCTAGCATCTTTTAGGCTAATTCTCACGATTTAACTTAGCCCATTTCTAATAATCTGTGTAGCACCATGAGGTGTGCTTACCGGGAAAGATTCAGCATGTCTGACGTGGTGGCTGGCTGCATCGCATCTGCCCCAGACAGGAGAGGAAATGACGTCTGCCTCACTTCCCTCTTCCTCCCAGCATTCTGTTCTGTCTACTCCACCCACCTAAGGGCTGGCCTATCAAATGGGCCAAGGCAGTTTCTTTATTAACCAATGACCTTCCTCCATCATTTCCCCTTTTTCTGTTTAAACAAAAAGGAAAGGCTTTCACTTTAACATAGTAAAATTACATATAACAAAACAATTACAATTAAGAATTACAATATTTACATCTATTTTATCTTTATCATAACTAAGGAAAACTATAACTATCCTTTAACTCCATCAAAGACTCCAGAAAGATACAATATTACCTAAGTAAATGAGAAGTAAGCAACTTACAAAACTCTAGAAATCACAGAGACATCTCACTTCCTGGACAGTCACCCAAGGTTCCTCTGTACAGGTGGGGCATCCATCTTCAGCCTACAGGCCCATAGTTTCCAACAGACGTTTCAATGAAGCAGGAAATTTCAAAGGCAGTTCAGTCACTATCTGCTGTGTCCTGCAGAATGTCTCTCAGACTCTTTCATGAATCAGGAATTTTGAAAGATCATCTCACCTTTAGGCAAGTTCAGCAGTCCTCTCTCTGAGGGTTTTCTGTGTCCAGTTTATGAAATAGTCCAGGCAAGAGCAGTTTCTTGCCCAAATGGCTATCAAACTTCATAAGGAGCCTCTTCAATGCCCATCTTCCTCTTGAAGTAGCTGGTGTTGCCAGGAGCAGATGTGTCTCATTGCCATGCAAAACCCTGTTATTAAAATATTTTAAATGCCATATTCTGCAGTCTTTGAAAGATATGAAGAATGCCTATCTAAAATATATCTATCACATCTAAAAAATATAACTAACATGACTACAAACTTGACTATTATAGATGATTATCTATTAACAACCTATATGCATTTTTAAATGAACTACACAATCACAATACCGTAATCAATATCAGAAATATATACACACATAACAAAATTGACCTTAAATTAGTATCAGTAAACCAAGATTCATATCAATCCAAATTATTTATATCTATATCATATGCCCCTTTAAATGTAAAAGAACATTTATAAACAATATTTGGGAATATGGACATAGTTATTTCTCTCCAAACTGCTTCCTGGTGTATAGGGGTGCTGTTAATCAGGTCTTTGAGGGTATAACCTGTGTGCTAGATTCATCTCAGTCAGCAGTTGAGTAAAGTAATTTTCTGAAGGTGTGCACAGCAACCTTTCAGGAGGGCGTGGTCTATCATACCATATTAGAATAGAAGCAATCCATGAGGTCTTAACCTCTGTGAAAACAAAAGAAGAACCTCTTTTCCAAAGTATCATATACTTAGATCCAAATTCTGAAGTAAAGGTATATTCAAAATATATATCTTGGATTAGTTCAGCAGCATTTATAAACAAGTATCTTTTAGCAGATGTTGCTCTTTTCTCACCATTAAAACAATTCAAATAGAGCATAATAGCATACAGTATCAAGATTCTCTGTGTATTTTCCATATTTGTGTGGTTTTACTTTAACCTCTATTTCGTTTATTTTTACTTATATATTCTCTGTATATCTTTGTCCTGGAATAACTCTGTATACCAGGCTGTCCTTGAACTCTCAGAGACCTGCCTGTCTCGGCCTCCCAGGAATTGGGATTAAAGGCATGTGCTACCACACCTTGAAGTCACAGAGGTCAATCTCCCTCTGCCTCCCAATGTTGAGAAATTAAAGGTGTGTACTACCACACCCAACTACTCTCTTCCTTTTTTTTGTTTTTTACTTTAAGAACTTTAACTTTTAGACAGGGTTTCTCTGTGGTTTTGGAGCCTGTCCTGGAACTAGCTCTTGAAGACCAGGCTGGTCTCGAACTCACAGAGATCCGCCTGCCTCTGCCTCCCGAGTGCTGGGATTAAAGGCGTGTGCCACCACCGCCCGGCCAGCCTGCATATATTTTCAACACACTGTAAATCATTTAAAGGTTTTCTGTTTTTGAATCTCTCTTTACTATATATCTCTTTTTCTGACCACACGAACTTTTAAATTACTGAGCAATATGGGCAGGATTAAAGTCGTGGCTTTGGCGGCTAGATCCAGCCCATTCCTTAGCTTTCAGCCTCATGGCGGAGGTACCGGCTGTAGCCATGTTTATTGCCACAAGTCTATGGCATTTCAAGGTCCCTGCCAGCAAGCAAGCTGCAGCATTCTGCTCCCAGACCACACTCAGTCAACTGCCTGCCTGAAAGAGTCAGAGTTTGCCCTGGCAGGACAGCCCAGAAAGGGGACATTTTAAAATGGCACAACTTTTTTCCTGCTACAGCTGAAAACAAACAAGCATTCAGTCAGTTTTATCAACACAATCTAAGTGTTTCTTGGCAGGACCTCTTAAGAGCTGCAGGGTTTTGCAGCTAGAGCTCAGTCAGGAAGCCTCTCTTATTGAGAGTGCTTGCTTGCCTCTAGCAAGCAGAGCAGACCCTGAGAAATTGCTGCTACCAAGAAAACATGCTTTACTCTATTCTTTCCCAAGCTTTCTCAGGCTTTATGTGGAAGTAGTTGTCCATGTGGGCACCATTCTGTTGAAGGAGCTGCAGGCTGCTTCCTGCCAACTAGGTCCCGGTCGCCTGGCTAGCTTATGCCCCAAAATAACAAAACACAAATTGTATTAATTAAACCACTGCTTGGCCCCTTATATCTAGCCTCTTCTAGGCTAATTCTCACATATTAATTTAGCCCATTTCTAATCTGTGTAGCACCATGAGCTGCGCTTACCAGGAAAGATTCAGCATGTCTGACCTGGTGGCTGAGTGCATCACATCTGCCCTGGACAGGAGAGGAAATGACGTCTGCTTCACTTCCCTCTTCTTCTGAGCATTCTGTTTTCTACCCCACTCACCTAAGGGTTGGCCTGTCACATGGGCCAAGGCAGTTTCTTGATTAGCCAATGACCTTCCATCACCTATCACAGATTTCATTCATCATTATCTCTACAGTATGTGTTATTTTATGCCTTTCAAGAGTACAGGGGTCTGTAAGGCCTTACCACACTGATTTCACTCATAAGGTTTCTTTCTAGTGTGCATTCTTTTATGAATGTGAAGACTAGTTTGATATTCAAAGGTCTTAACACACTGATTGTATTCATAGGGTTTCTATCCAGTATGTGTTTTTTCAAGCAATTGAAGATGATTGTGACATGCAAAGGCCTTACCACACTGATTACATTCATAGGGTTTCTCTCCAGTATGTGTCCTTTTATGCCTTTGAAGTTGACAATGACGTGCAAAGGCCTTACCACACTGATTGCATTCATAAGGTTTTTCTCCAGTGTGTGTTCTATTATGTATTTGAAGACCACCAAGTTGGGCAAATGCCTTACCACACTGATTACATTCATAGGGTTTCTCTCCAGTATGTGTTCTTTTATGCAATTGAAGATGATAATGACATGCAAAGGTGTTACCACACTGATTACATTCATAGGGTTTCTCTCCAGTATGTGTCCTTTTTTTTTTTTTTTTGGTTTTTCGAGACAGGGTTTCTCTGTAGCTTTGGAGCCTGTCCTGGAACTAGCTCTGTAGACCAGGCTGGTCTCGAACTCACAGAGATCTGCCTGCCTCTGCCTCCTGAGTGCTAGGATTAAAGGTGTGCGGCACCATCGCCCGGCTCCTGTATGTGTTCTTTTATGCAATTGAAGATTACTGAGTCGAGCAAAGGCCTTACCACAGTGATTACATTCATAGGGTTTCTCTCCAGTATGTATTCTTTTATGCACTTGAAGATGATCAGGATGTGCAAAGGCTTTACCACAGCTATTACATTCATAGGGTTTTTCTCTAGTTTGTGGTCCTTTATTAGTTTGAAGAACACTGCATTGAGTAAATGCTTTCCCACACTGATTATATTCATAGGGTTTCTCTCTAGTATGTGTTCTTTTATGCATTTGAAGATGATTGTGATAAGCAAAGGTTTTATCACATTGCTTAATTTTAGAGTATTTTTCTCCGGTATGTGCTTTTTCATTTCTTAGAAGATGAGTGTTATAAGACAAGGCTTTAGCACAGTGAGAATATATGTAAAACATCACTCCAGTTTGATTTCTTTCAATCCTGCAAGGATAAGTTACACATGTAAAAGCTTTACCACATGCAATGCAATGTTAAACCTCATATCTATATGAATGTTCATAGTTTTTTCCAATTGTAAAAAGGATCAAATATTATGGTTTTATAACTTTCTTTAAAATCATGTTTTGTTCAACCTTTAGGGGTCATTTTGCATCTCAAAAAATATATGTGATGATAAATTCCTTTTTGCCTTGGTTTTACTTTTTATCTATACCTATATTTTTCTATTTTTTTTTTACATTTTTGAAGAGAACTGCATACACTGAGTGCTTTACCAACTTTACTGCATTTATAAATTTTAATATATTGTGAATCATTATACATTTGTTAAGTGAACTAAGACACCTAAAAGTATTTGCACAGACCTAGAACTCATCATGTTTTTTTCATAATGTGAGTTTATGTATTAACAATGATGGTAGAAAATGAATTATCTTTGTATTCTTGGATCAAATTCAACAAGTATACTCTACATAGGAACTACATTTTATCTTCTTAATTGTTCTTAAGGAGAGGTATGCTAAATCTTTCCATATCCCTATGCTCATACTCTTGTGTCAAGAGTAACATATGATATATATAGGAAAGGAAGAATAGTCAATAAAAGATTTCCACATTGAATCCTCACGGTTTGACTTTCTGTTCCTCACAGACTTGTGGTATAGATATTAAGGTTTCTCCACATCTGCCCTGTGATCCTTGACTCCAACAGCTGCTTTCATTAAACTTAACACAGTCACAAAAAGTATGAGGAATACAAGGCTTAACGTGGGCTATTGATTTAGTAAAAAGTTTTGCAGCTATATTCATCATCACTGAAATGTGTATTTTCTGTCATGAGTAACAAGAAACCAATGGACTGACAGATGTATAATATAGCTCTCATGGTTAATGGTAAAATCTGTTTAGTCATTGCTTCCTTGACTTTTTCTTAAATGAATGCCTTGCAAATGCAATTCACATACAGGAAATTGAGCTATATGGATTTGTGAGAATTTAATAACCATAAATGCATTTAAAGATGTGCTCATTTACACTGTTGTTTTGTTTAAAAGTGTCATAACATATTACAAACTCATCAGAGGCACATTGTTATAAACTTTTTTTTTTGGATTTTCGAGACAGGGTTTCTCTGTGGCTTGGGAGCCTGTCCTGAAACTAGCTCTTGTAGACCAGGCTGGTCTCGAACTCACAGAGATCCGCCTGCCTCTGCCTCCCAAGTGCTGGGATTAAAGGCCACCACCGCACGGCACATTGTTATAAACTTGCACAAGAAAATTACCTTGCATGCTTTCTATAACATTGACAATGTTCTTCAGTATTATGGTCTTCCCAAATGTATCCTAAAATACAGTACCAGAATATGTATGTTATATTATTTAACACTGTGCAATAATTATTTTATTATCCTAAGAACTATGACTGTGTTATTCACCTCATTCTTCTTCTTTCTAAATAAAATTACAGAACAACAACATAAACCAAGGAAAAGTTGTCTCCATATTTTGAAACATGAAAGAAATTTATTTTTAGCTATAGTAGTGAGGTTCCTGAAGGTCTCCAGCATCACGTCTTTGTAGAGATTCTTCTGGGAAGCATTTAGCAAATACCTCTCTTCCTTAGTGAAGTTGATATGGACATCATCATAGGTCACTGCCTTCAAAAATATGCCACACATGGGTACAATGTAAGCATGACAGTAGCAACATTGGAATGCATACTTCTTTGAAAGTACTATTGTATGATTCTGGTGTTACCCACTCTTATTCCATGACATAGACAGTCACTTTATAATGAAATTTAAAAGGAGAGTCAATTCTTTTATTTCTGTACCCTTTGTAGGGTATACCACCTTATAAAAGCAATATCTATTCATAGGGAGAGAAAAAGAGAAAAGATCAACAGTACATTGTATGCATGAGAAAACTGTATAAAAAATTACTGACTATAAGATTTAACAGATCTGTGAAGAATTTTGCTGGGATCTTGATGGGGACTGCATTGAATCTATAAATTGCCTTTGGTAGAATTGCCATTTTTACTATGTTGATCCTCCCAATCCAAGAGCAAGGGACGTCCTTCCATTTTCTAGTATCCTCTTCAATTTCTTTCTTCAATGCCTTAAAGTTCTTGTCATATAGATCTTTCACTTCCTTGGTTAGAGTTACCCCAAGATATTTTATGCTGTTTGTGGCTATCGTGAAAGGTGAAGCTTCTCTGATTTCCCTCTCTGCTTCCATATCCTTTGTGTATAAGAGGGCGACTGATTTTTTGGAGTTGATCTTGTATCCTGCCACATTACTAAAGGTGTTTATCAGTTGTAGGAGTTCTTTGGTGGAGTTTTGGGGGTCGCTTATGTACACTATCATATCATCTGCAAATAACGAAAGTTTAACTTCTTCTTTTCCAATTCGAATCCCCTTGATCCCCTGATGTTGTCTTATTGCTATTGCTAGAACTTCAAGCACTATATTGAAGAGATATGGCGAGAGTGGACAGCCTTGTCGTGTTCCTGAGTTAAGTGGGATGGCTTTGAGTTTCTCTCCGTTTAATTTGATGTTAGCTGTCGGCTTGCTGTATATAGCTTTTATTATATTTAGGTATGATCCTTGTATCCCTAATCTCTCCAAGACTTTTATCATAAAGGGATGTTGAATTTTGTCAAATGCTTTTTCAGCATCTAATGAAATGATCATATGGTTTTTTTCTTTCAGTTTATTTATATGATGAATTGCATTGATAGATTTTCGTATGTTGAACCAGCCCTGCATCTCTGGGATAAAGCCTACTTGATCATAATGGATAATTTTTCTAATATGTTCTTGGATTCGGTTTGCCAGTATTTTGTTGAGGATTTTTGCGTCAATGTTCATGAGTGAGATTGGCCTGTAATTCTCTTTCCTGGTAGAGTCTTTGTGTGGTTTTGGTATCAGAGTAACTGTAGCTTCATAAAAGGAATTTGGTAATGACTCTTCTGTTTCTATATTGTGAAATACATTAAGGAGTATAGGTATTAGGTCTTCCTGGAAGTTCTGGTAGAATTCCGCATTGAAGCCATCTGGTCCTGGGCTCTTTTTGGTAGGGAGGTTTTTGATAACAGCTTCTAATTCTTCGCGACTAACAGGTCTATTTAGATTGTTCACCTGGTCTTGGTTTAACTTTGGTAAATGGTATTTATCTAAAAAAGTGTCCATTTCTTTTACATTTTCCAGTTTTGTGGCATACAGGCTTTTGTAGTAAGATCTAATGATTCTCTGAATTTCCTCTGTGTCTGTGGTTATGTCCCCCTATCCTGAGTGAGGTAACCCAGGCCCAAAAAGATGAACATGGGATGTACTCACTCATAATTGGTTTCTAGCCATAAATAATGGTCACGGAGTATATATTTGGTGAACCTAAAGAAGCTAAATAAGAAGGCGAACTCAAGGAAAATCATATAATTATCCTCTTGGCTATGGGAAGTAGACAAAATTGCCGGGTAGAAGATTTGGGATCTTGGGGGTGGGGTGGGATGGGATTAGCGGGGGATGGGGAGAGAAAAGGGAGAAGGGGAGGATGAGGGAAACTAGGGGAAACAGGTTGATTGGGATAAAGGAAGGTTGGATAGGGGAGTACGGAAGCACAATTCTTAGTTAAGGGAGCCACCTTAGGGTTGGCAAGAGTCTTGAACCTAGAGTGGGTCCCAGGAACCCAAGGCGAGGTCCCCAGTTAGATCCTTGGGCAGCTGAGGATAGGGAACCCGAAATGACCCTATCCTATAGCAATGCTGACGAATATCTTGCATATCACCATAGAACCTTCATCTGGGGATGGATGGAGATAGTCACAGAGACCCACACTGGAGCACCGGACTGAGCTCCCAAGTTCCCATCGAGGAGTGGAAGGAGGGAGAGCATGAGCGAGGAAGTCAGGACCACGAGGGGTGCACCCAACCACTGAGACAGTGGGGCTGATCTATTGGGAGCTCACCAAGGCCAGCTGGACTGTGACGGAAGAAGCATGGGATAAAACAGGACTCTCTGAACATGGCGAACAATGGGGGCTGATGAGAAGCCAAGGACAATGGCCCTGGGTTTTGATCCTACTTCAAGTTCTGGCTTTGTGGGAGCCTAGCCAGTTTGGATGTTCACCTTCCTAGACATGGACGAAGGGGGGAGCACCTTGGACTTTCCACAGGGCAGGGAACCCTGACTGCTCCTTGGACTGGAGAGGGAGGGGGAGAGGAGTGGGGGGAGGGGGAGAAGGGTGGAAGGAGGGGGAGGGAAATGGGAGGCGGGGAGGCGGGGGAAACGTTTTTTTTTTCTCAATAAAAAATTAATAAAAAAAAAAAGATTTAACAGACCTGTTTATCCATATTCAGATACCATCTATCTTGTCAGTAGTTGAGGCATGAGCATATTTTTGCCCAAAAGACAGTTTTGCCAAGAAAAAAACAAGCTCCATGTGGAGTGTTTTTGGTGTTCAACATTCTCTGGGGGAATAGATCAATGCTACCAGGAGTAATAGTGCCTCACTTCAACAGAACACTAAGTTAGTTAAATGTCATATTCTAGAGCTCTTTGAAGAGGTTAAGATTACCTATCTATGCAGAATATAATCTCTACTTTTCTAAAGAACCTGATTGTTCTAACTATAAGTATGACAAACATAGATGACTATTGATCTATAATTTTTAATACCTATGTAACTTATAGACTAAGATTTCATATTAAAACATTATATAATAACCAACTTGCAGCAAATGAGGACAATGACATCAAAATGTAAACAATGTATCTTGATCAGTGGTAGAAATGTACGTTGCAATATGATCAATATATATCAATATATAAAATATTTTAAGCAGAGGTAGAAGCATGAATGCATATAATATTCAGTATCAATATATAAGAATCTATACAAATGCAATTGCCTATAAATTATAACTCACAAGCATTCACTCTATTACTCACTATTATTAGTGTGTGTAAGCTCACACTAATCTATTATTTCATCAAATTTTCCCATTTTTTTTTCTTTTTTTTTAAACTTATTTATTTATTTATTTATTTATTTATTATGTATACAATATTCTTTCTGCGTGTATACCTAAAGGCCAGAAGAGGGCACCAGACCTCATTACAGATGGTTGTGAGCCACCATGTGGTTGCTGGGAATTGAACTCAGGACCTCTGGAAGAGCAGGCAATGCTCTTAACCTCGAGCCATCTCTCCAGCCCCTCTCATTTTTTTTCAAAGAGATCCCTGAGCCTATAAAATTTCCCCTCCATCCCATAATCCTTTACCAATTATCATCAACCCCTAAATGATGTCCCTAACCCTCAGGACAAACTTTGCTGGGAGAGGGGATGTAGCCTTTTAGAATTACTTCCAGCTGTCATGGGGGCCATGTTCTTTCTTTGGGATTCTGTGAAAGTAAAATGATGGTTAAATTCCAAGATTACTGTCTGGTATAATTGCAAATGGTCTTAGTATTTGGTAAGATTTTTCTGAGCTTCCTATAAGGAGGTCAATCCAGAACATTGTAAAAAGTGTACCATTTCAGCTAACTAAGATGGAACCATCTTGAGCAGCTGGTACTCAAAACAGATCTTTTGAAACAGCACTATTACCATCATGGCATTATATCAACCAGGTTCAGTTGTTTTTGTGGGGCCCCATCTTCTTCCTGGAAATTTAAAAATTACTGCAGGAAAATTCATTGATCATTGTGAAAAACTTAAACACTATTTATATAGATATATACAGACATATATATTCAATGGCATGTACAATAGAGACAAAAATAGATATGAAGAAAAGTGAAAATTTTTCTGAATTCTTTTTTCTTTCGACCCCATGCTCCTGACATGAGACAGAAACTCTAAAATATTATTTTAACAACATGCTTTCATTTATAGAGGGACATAGCCAGTTTCCACCACTGTACACTCATAAATATACATCCACCTAAAAAAAGCACCCAATGAAATAATAGGATAAAAGTGTAGATTACTGAATCTGCTCTAAAAAGAATAAAATGGCATATGTATGTATGATGAGATAAAAGGGTAGACCATTAAAATTAATTTTAAAAGTAACTACTTATTTATACATTTTACATGGATATAGATATGGACACTTCCTTTTGATACAAACTTGACATTATTTTTGGTTTAAACATACTGTCTATGATATTATATTCTTACTCAAGATATTTTACCTAATACAACTCACTTAAACATGCAATGAAAATTTCTAGTCCTCGAAAGTTTTATCATAAACAAATGATGGTATAAAGTACTGCAGGTTAGTAGTTTGTTACTTATTATAATTTCAATTATATTCAAGTTAGGTATGCTTTCAACATTATACAGAATTTTATTAGATGATTCAAATAAACATACTTTAGAGAAAATGTTTGCTGAAGTAAAGCAAAGTTTGTCTCCTTGGGGATTAAAAATTACTTCTGAAAATATACAAAAAGGAGATTCTATTAATTATTCAGCATGTAAAGTACTTTTACAAAAATTTGAGCCATAAATTTAAAAATTAGGGAGATTATTTGTGGAATCTTAATAATTTTCTGAAATTGCTGCAAGGCATTGACCATCTATATCCCACTACTGGAGTAAAAAATTCAAAACAGTAATTAGAACCAGAACATAAAAGGTGACAAAGATTTAAATAGTCAAAGAGAATTATCATCTAAAGCAGAGAAAAAAAATTGGTTTAGTGGAAATAAAATTATAAGACGCACATACGGATTGTTTGGATCTGAAGTTTGGTTACATTCAAGACATTTTTCTCTGTAGCTTTGGAACATGTACTGGAAGTAGCTCTTGTAGACCAGGCTGGCCTCAAACTCCACCTGCCTCTGCCTTCCAAGTGCTGGGTTTAAAGGCTTGAGCCACCACCTCATGGTCTTCATTCTAGACATTTTAACCTCTATGCATTCCCCTATAGGAATTTTACTGCAGAGGAAAGATATTATTTTAAAATCAATATTTTTACCATATAAACAGACAAAAAGCTATAAAGTTATGTGGGAAAAAATATGAGTGGATATTAAAAAGAAAATTGAAACTTCATCTATTAGCAAGAATTGACCAAGGTTAAATTATGGACTGTTTTACTAATGTTAAAATTGAATCATAATGAACAGCAAGTAAACATTGGCAAAGTGCTTGCAGTAATTTTTTGGGAGAGATTAACAACAAATATCTCTTTTGCCATAATATTAATAATCATAATAATCATCTGGAGTCATTTTAGACTTAAGGAAGCCCTTTGAGTTCAAGCATGCCTGCTGTACTTCTTCCAGTAACCTTGAGGGCTGTGAATAACATCTGTCTTAGCCAACAGAAAAAGCATTTTGCCCAGCTGAAAGAGTCCATTTTTTCTATTAAGATTTGGGCTAGTGTTGGCCAGCCAGGGGCACTCCTTGTTAGTGATTAGAAGCTGCTTAGCTAAATCAGATAATGCACAGGTTTAAGCACAGTGCATGGAGGTGAGGAGCTCACTGTACTGCTTTTTGATCTGCCTTTTGACTGTGTTTAGTATATATGCTGGCTGAGAAATAAACTCAGGCTGCTTTCTCTTGACCTTTCATCCTCTAGGTCTAACCTATGATTCTGTCTTCATTTCTCTTAATCTAACTTTTTCTTAGCCTCAGCATCCCCTCCAAGGGAACCTCTAGGTGAATTTTGCTAGACTGATTAAATGGAGTATCCTATAAGTCCTCAGTATCTATAAGTCCTCAGTATCTATAAATGGAGTATCTATAAGTCCTCAGACTGAATGCTGTTTCTAAAAACCATTCAATCCTCAGCTCCTTGCTCGTACCACCTTATATTCCTCTCTCTGTCCAGACATGTCACTTTCTATCTGCAACTCCTTAGTGATAGGATTAAACATATGAGATACCAGCATTTGACTCTACAACAAACTAGTGTGACTACTGGGATTAAAGCTATGTGTCAGCCTTGCCTGTGGTGTAAGGCTGGCCATGGCATGTGTTTTAGTTTATGATCTTCAGGCAAGCTTTATTATTAAAATATAAATGAAAAAATAAAATTAAATAATTAGAAGCAAGCATCTGAGATCAAGAAGAGAAATGTAGAACTGTTTATCACCAAAGAGTATAAGAAATATTCTGAGTACAAATTGGTGAAGGTCCATCATTTTCAAAAACAATGAGTGATATGATTAAATTATAGTTCACAAAATCAGCAATATAGATGACACTATTGACAAAACAAGAGACAAACACAAATATATATATACATATATGTTTCTTAAAGAACAATTGTATATATATACGTGTGTGTGTGTGTGTGTGCTTGTATGTGTTTGTGTGTTTCTTAAAGAAGAACTGTAAGATTCTTATCAAAATCAATTCCCAAGAAATCACTGGCCATCATACATCCTGTACACTCCTGTTCTCTCCTTTACCAATAATAGAAAATGGGTTTGGTGAAAAGGGCTGTTTCACCAAAATTTACAATATTCTCTTGAAGTCTTCTGATGTTTTTACTTTACAGAAAATAGTTTTGATTACTGAAAGCATCTCATTCTCTAATGATAAGGAAAATGATGTCTGTTAGGATCACTACCATGTCGTTTCCTACAATTGATGATTGAATCCAAGTCTGCACCACAGTGAGGAAATGAAATCTTTTTAAATGGTTTTTCAAGAAAACAGATTTTTAAAGAATCAGTGTACATGTAAAGCAACTTGCTTTACTCCATCCAACTGCTTTATAAGTTCCAAGAACTTTTGAAAATAAGGTTACTGCTATTTTTGTGTTTTAGTGCATGACAGAGAATATCATACACACACAGACACACACAGACACACACAGACACACACACACGTGATGTACAGAAGAGAAGGTTGCTGAATTGGGAATATTAGAGATTTGTTAACTGTAGGCCCATATTTCTGTATGGTGTAGCAGCCAGGCATAAAAACCATAGGCCCAGTCTGAGCTGATCCTGTAGCTCAACAGACAAGCTGTCTCTGCATAACAATAGCAAGGATGTTCCTTTCTTCTTTTGTTAGAAATGTAGATCTCCTGAGGAGAGGTGTTGGCTGAAACTGGTCAGGATGTTTGGTGCCTATTTCTTGGAAATTTGGAGGAAGTCTTATAGAGATGCTAATTCATGGCCTGCGAGACAGCTAGCATACACTTAGGTGCAGACCTGACAAAAAGCCCATTCACCTGGTTGCCTAGGACACAGCCTAATGTGTTTTCCTGCTCAATTTATGTGATGATATATAAGGTGTTTGGATAATAAACAAGAAGAGATCTTCAAGAGATCTTGCCCTACAGGATGACCCTGTAAGTTGCGTCTGATCATTCCTCATGACTCCATTCCAGTCCAGTTAGGGAAAGTAACTATCTGTGTTGGACCCACACAGGCTTCAACAATTAACCTATCAACTAGCATGTAGGTATCTGAATTCAGGTCATCCACAAAAAGAATATGTGCTGAGCCACCTGCCCAGACACATAAAAGCTTTTATCCAGTAAGTCAAGTCTTTCTCAGATTAATAAAAAAAAGAAAAACAAAACATAAAAAAGAAAAAGATGATCCTTATGAAGATTATCTATAAAAATTATGATTTTGTGTATGATAAGTTTCCACCATTAAATGAATACAAATAGCTTTGCTCAACAATTTATAACTGGACAACTGATAACAAACCAATGTTCACAGTGGAAACACTCAGAAAGCTCAAGGGATTATGTATTGATTATAACAACACTTAAGTAGCAATGATTCAAATATGAAGATAGCAACAACTGGAAAACATGGAAATGCCAGGAAATGGAAAGAAGCAGGCATCTAAGATGAATAATAGCAGTCTTTTAACATAAACTTTCCAAAAAACAATAATGACCTGATAAAATAAGAAATTTTCTGAAGAAAATTGATGAAGGTCCATTATTTTAAAGATAAACAATAATATATTTAGATTACAGTTAGATTACAGAAAAAGTAGTATAAAAATTCATGTATAATGACTTTTATACATTCCACAATTATACATAAATAAAAAATGTGCACATTTTTTGTGAAAGAATTAAGGGGAAGGATATAAAAAGGCAAAAGCAGATGCAGAAATATATAGTCAACTTTTAATCAAAAGACCAAAGAAAACTCAGGCAAGGAAAAGTGTGATCTTGACCAATGTTACCCAGCTACCTCTGATTATATGTGTACAGAAATTAAATAAACACAAACTGCACAACTTTCACAAAGTTATCTCAAAGTAACACTTAAACTGTTGTTTCTGACCTCCAGTTACTAATGTCTTTCAAAGACAGAAGCATCATGACATAGATGTTTTCTTTGCAAACAGAGGAGATCTCTTGTGATGGCTCTCCATTCCCTTGTGTTTTCTTCTGATTTCAGATAAATGCTGCTCCACTGATACCCAATCCCATACAACCTAGAAAAATGATTTAAGGAATAGAAGGGGAAGCAGGTGGTTGGAGATTCATGCCTGAGCAGTGGGCCCAGGGCCTTTTGGGAGCCTGAGAGGGAGAGCCAGGGGTGCAGGGGACCATGAGAACAGCCTTCCCAAAGAGCACTGGTCCTGTGCCCCCTGTACAGGTCTGGGCACACCTGGGTAGTCCCTGGCAGCCAGGAGCAGGAAGAAGAGCCAGTACTACTTAAGTTGAACCCCAGGGATAGCATCATTGAGGGCTTAGAGCTAGAAGTGATCAAAGCTTCAGGGAGTCAGGGAGATAGAGGAAGAAAATGAGAAATTAAAGGAGCTACAAAATGAGGTAGAGAAGTAGAAGAATAAGAGTACAACCCCAGGCAATGCTGGCTCAGTGATCATCTCTTGAGGAGGAGATGGAGGCTGATGCCAGTTCCATCTGTGTTGGCAATGTGGACTATGGTGCAACAGCAGAAGAGCTGGAAGCTCACTTTCATGGCTGTGGTGCTGTCAACCCTGTTACTACAGCCTGTGACAAATTCAGTGGTCTTACCAAACAGTTTGCCTATGTAGAATTATTAGACAAAGAGTCAGTGAGGACTTCCCTGGCTTTAGATGATTCCCTGTTTAGAGGGAGACAGATTAAGGTGATTCCCATCAGCACAACAGATGGGTTTCCAATGTGCCCAATACCATGCACGAACTGCCAATTACAGCAGCTCCCAGTCTTGATTCTAAGATCAAAAAAAAAAAAAAGAATTAAAAGAAAAGAAAGAAAAACAGAAGATGGAAAAACATTTTTTAAGAAAGATATACTGTGGAAGGGGGAGAATCCCATAACTAACTGAGGAGGGACCTGCTCTGTGCTCTGTGTAGTAGGGCAGGCCCAGGGACTGGGGCAGTGATGACATGTTCCCTCTGGAGATTCGATGTAGACACTTCTCAAATGTGCAACCCGCTCCCTGTTTGCCTGCTCCACTTCACTCTCTTTGGGCCTGCTCAAGGGTAGGTGGGCATGGGTGGTAGGAGGGCTTTTTTTCACCCAGAGCTCTGGAAGGGCACCAATCTGTTCAGCTTGTTTCCTTCCCTCATCTTCTCCCTGCCTACTGCAGACCCTGCCTGCCTTCTCCTGTCCTTTCAGGTCTAGGCAAACTCTGCCTTTCTTTCCTAGGGGCTCCTGCTCCTCAAGATTGTCTGGTGAACTATTGTTTGTTTTTTTTTTGTTGTTTATTTTTCTGTCTTGAGTGTCTTTCTTCGCAGGTTTTTGTAGTGGAAAGAACTCACTACCAGTGGATTCAGTGTGAATTACACTTTCCCTTGGGGAAATACACTACTATGTTTGGGGAAGTTTTAGAGTGTATTTTTGTTGTTGTTGTTCAAGGAGGTGGGAGCTGGATTTTGTTTATTTTTTTAAACTCATTTAAAAGGGATATGTTTAGACCGGGCTGTGATGGTGTACACCTTTAATCCCAGCACTCGGGAGGCAGAGGCAGGCGAATCTCTGTGGGTTTAAGGCCAGCCTGGTCTACAAGAGTTAGTTCCAGGACAGACTCCAAAGCTACAGAGAAACCCTGTCTCAAAAAAAACAAAAAAAAAGGGGGGGGTGGGTTTTTTTTTTAAAAAAATGTGTCATGAATAAAGCTGTTTATGGAAAGAAAGAAAAATGATTTAAAATTTATGTTCTCCTACATGGATTATGGTCCAAGATATGAATTATGCTCTATCTACCTGCCCAACACAATGCACTCCTGAGAAATGTCTGCAGATCAGAAACTCCTTTGTCCCCTGGAACTAAGCTTCACTGGATCACACCATTGCAGCTAGTGACAGCATCACATTAAAAGCATTCTAATCATGCATCGCTAGAAGATCAATATCATCATTTCCTACCAGTTTCTAAACTATTTGTCATCTTTATAACACAAATCTGAAATTGGAATGGAATATTGAGAACTTCTGGAAGCTAGACCTTCAGTTTTCTAATCTCTCTTCCCACTGCACACCAAGAGCAATGCCCATGTGTGTACTCTGGACAATCACCATCATATCCTGAATTTCCAAAGTCTCCCTTGCCCCAATAAATTCATATACAGAGAGGCTCAGAGGACAAGGGACACTGCCAACATGAACCACATGGACCAACATAGCTACATTCTTGTTCATGATCAGTCCAAGTCACAGCAGAAATGACAGTTCAACAGACCTCAACAGCCAACACGCACCACAGTATAGTTTGTGATCTTCCTTACTACTCCTACTGCAGAGGCAGAATAGAATCATGGAAAGAACCCACAAACTGCCACTAGTAATCCCCATTTCTAACTCTTCCCAGAATTCCTCACTGGCTAGGGCCACCTAGCTAGGACTCACAATATTAGCAGCTCCTCTCTAGGAAAATCAGAGATCAAATGACTCAGACAGCACAGTCCTTCCAGTTCTGCTCTCCCAGCCCAGCAGACAGGGGCCTAGATTAGAAAGTTTGTAATTAGTACACATTATTCGACTCCCCTATAGCACATCCTGTTCCTCATCCAAAGCACAGGGTCCTTTGTGTGCACATTGCATTGCACACTCACTTTCCAGTGCAGCCATCCCACTGCCTCAGAGATGGGAAATCCTGCAGGCAAACACAGGCCACATTCATAAAGGAATCACTGTTACTGTGTAACTGTGGTTACTTTGTAACTGTTGTTAAAGAAAAACAGACCATGAATGAGAAAACTATCAGGATCATGTTAGGGCTTGGAGGGAGCAAAGACAATGTGAATATGATGTAGTTTTAATCTCAAAAATTATTTTGAAAAGTTGAAATAGGCTTCATGACCATGTGCTCCAGAGACTAGGAATTTGTATTAGAACACAATAAATATTTGTCATGTATTTTCCCTAAAGATGAAGATCTTAATCCAGAAAAGTAACAGTCCTGTTAAGCAGGGACACAACATTTTACCCAGATCATCTATTTTGGATAAACTACTGTAAATATCGCAATTAGGTTTCAAGATAAGGTCAGTCCATACCCAGATTGCCATTGTCTGTACTGCAAACAATGGTCAATCAGGACAATCAGACAGAATCACAATTGCACATAAGTAATCTCAGTTGAAGTAGGAAAGCTCTTACCCTCAGGCCAACCTTTCACTTCCTGCACTGTGTCTCCACCAGCTTCAAAAGTGGTCAATGAGTTCAATTCTTATACCAATCCCTCTTCATTTCTAAGTCCCCAATAAAAGCCAAAATGATTAGAAGACAGTCATTAACTGCTCTATTTTTCTTTCTTACTGACTGGTAAAGGACAAAGCTGGAAGGAGTTGCAGGACTGTCTTCCCAGAACTCAGCAGCAGAGGCAGGATTAGGTATTCAAAATAATTCTCAATTACACAGCATAAGGCTACACAGAAATCAACATAACTTGAAAGAAATGAAACTCTCAATGACTTAGAAACATTGGAGAACAGAAACAAATAGAGATAAGAGCAGCAATACACATACAGAAAGTATTTGAAATTGATACCAAAAAGTGACTTTAAAAAAATTATTTATTTATTTATTCTGTATACAATATTTTGTCTGTGTATGCCTGCAGGCCAGAAGAGGGCACCAGACTTCATTAGAGATGGTTGTGAGCCACCATGTGGTTGCTGGGAACTGAAAACATGACCTTTGGAAAAGCTGGCAATGCTCTTAACATCTAGCCATCTCTCCACCCCCCCAAAAAAGTGATTTTAAAGACATAATAATAATGCACTGGGCAGTGGTGGTGCACGCCTTTAATTACAGCACTCAGGAGGCAGAAGCAGGCAGGTCTTTCTGAGTTTGAGGCCAGCCTGGTCTACAAGAGCTAGATCCAGGACAGGCTCCAAAGCTACAGAGAAATCCCGTCTCAAAAAACCAAAAAAAGTGCACTTTTAAGATTAAATAAAATTTTCTATATTGACTTTAAAAAAAGAGTAGGCTCTTCCCTAGGAGAGGGGATGTCATTAACAAGAGATAGATTGATAGTGCCCTTACATATGTTGACTTCCAAGATCTGTAACCTGACACATAGAGTTAGGCAAAGGCCTGTTTTTTGAATCTCCAGGCTGACATAACTCTGTCAAGCAAGATCGATCATATTTCTTACCAAAAGCAATCTACAGATTGAATACAATGCCCATTAAAATTCCAGCAAAATTCTTCAAAGATTTCAAAAGAACAGTACTCAAATTCATATGAAAAAAAAAAAAACCAGGAAAGCCAAAACAATCTTATAAAATAAAAGAACTTCTGGAAGCATCACAATCCCTGACTTCAATCAATTGCTGGTGGGAATGTGATGTGGGAGTGTCATATATCAATCTGTTGATTTCATTGGTTAAGTAATAAAGGAACTGCTTGGCCCTCATAGGTTAAAACATAGGTGGGAGGAATAAACAGAATAGCATACTGGGAGGAAGAGGAAGCGAGGTCAGACTCGACAGCTCTGCTCTCTGGAGCAGAGACGCCATGCTCCGCGCTCCTGGGTAGACGTGATAGCTCCTCTCTGAGACACACGCAGATGAAGCTCCGATTCAGGATGGACGTAGGCTAGAAACTTCCCGGTAAGCGCACCTTTGGGTGCTACACAGAATATAGGAAATGGGCTAGTCCAGGTGCGAGAGTTAGCCGAGAAGAGGCTAGATAGAAATGGGCCAAGCAGTATTTAAATAAATACAATTTGTGTGTTGTTATTTCGGGCATAAGCTAGCCGAGCAAGGCGGCTGGGGTGTTGGGGACGCAGCCCCAGCCGCTCCTATTTCAACAAATGGCGCCCGACGTGATGGACTAAATCCACTGAAAGCCTGAGAAAGCTTGGGAAAGAGTAAAGCATGTTTTCTTGGTCTCATCTAACAGAGGCTTCCTGATTCAGCTTTAGCTGCAAAACCCTGCAGCTCATTAAGAGGTCCTGCCACAAAACACTTAAATGGTGTCGACGAAAAGTGAACGCATGCTTTTCGGTTTTCAGCCTTAGCAGGAAAAAAGCTGCGCCGTTTAAAAATGCCGGCTTTCTGGGCTGTCCTGCCAGGGCAAACTCTGACTGTTTGAGGCAGGAGGGCCGGCTACAGAGAGAGGACTACTGAACTTGCCTAAAGGTGAGATGATCTTTCGGGGTTCCTGATTCATGAAAGAGTCTGCAAGACATTCTTCAGGACAAGCAGATAGTGACTGCCTTTGAAATTTCCTGCTTTGTGGAAATGACTGCTGGAAACTATGGGCCTGTAGGCTGAAGATGGATGCCCCAACGGTACAGAGAAACTTTGGGTGACTGTCCAGGCAGCGAAATGTCTCTGTCATTTCTAGAGTTTTGGATTTCTTGTTCACTTAGGTAATATTGTGTTCTTCTGGAGTCTTTGATAAACTTGAAGAATAGATAGATAGTTATAGTTTTCCATTGTAACTGTAATTCTTGCTTAATAACTGTTTTGTTATATGTAATTTTGCTATGTTAAAGTTATAGCCTTCCTTTTTTTGTTTAAACAGAAAAAGGGGAAGTGATGTGGGAGTGTCATATATCAATCTGTTGATTTCATTGGTTAAGTAATAAAGGAACTGCTTGGCCCTCATAGGTTAAAACATAGGTGGGAGGAATAAACAGAATAGCATACTGGGAGGAAGAGGAAGTGAGGTCAGACTCGACAGCTCTGCTCTCTGGAGCAGAGACGCCATGCTCCGTGCTCCTGGGTAGACATGAGAGCTCCTCTCTGAGACACACGCAGATGAAGCTCCGATTCAGGATGGACATAGGCTAGAAACTTCCCGGTAAGCGCACCTTTGGGTGCTACACAGAATATAGGAAATGGGCTAGTCCAGGTGCGAGAGTTAGCCGAGAAGAGGCTAGATAGAAATGGGCCAAGCAGTATTTAAATAAATACAATTTGTGTGTTGTTATTTCGGGCATAAGCTAGCCGAGCAAGGCGGCTGGGGTGTTGGGGACGCAGCCCCAGCCGCTCCTATTTCAACAGGAATGCAAGCTGGTATAGTCCCTTTGGATGTCAGTGTAGCAATTTCTCAGAAAATTAGGAAACAACCTTTCTCAAGACCCAGTAATACCACTTTTGGGTATATAATCTAAAGATGCTTAATTGTGCCACAAGAACATGTGCTCAACTATGTTCATAGCAGCTTTGTTTGTCATAGCCAGAATGTGGAAACAACCTAAGTGCCCCTCCATAGAAGAATGGATAAGAAAAATGTGGTACATTTACACAATGGAGTGCTACACAGCAGAAAAAAATAACGACATTTTGAATTTTGCAGGAAAATGGGTAGAGCTAGAATACATTATTTTGAGTGAGGTAATCCAGACACAGAAAGATAATTATCACATGTACTCACTCATAGGTGGTTTTTAAGCATAAAGCAAAGAAAGCCAGCCTACAAACCACAATCCCAGATCTGAGACAAAATGAGGATGCTAAAAGAGACTTACATACATCTAATCTACATGGGAAGTATAAAGTAGAAAAAGACAAGATCTCCTGAGTAAATTGGGTGCATGGGGACCTTGGGAGAGGGTTGAACTGGGGAGTGGAGAGGCAGGGAGTGAAGCAAAGAAAATTTTAGAGCTCAATAAATATCAATAAACAAAGATTGATCACATCTGCAGGGGATAGTTGCCTAATTGCAATTTCAATGTTCCTTCACTCAAGATAACCTTCCTAATCTGGACACCCACACAATCTGGTCTGTGTTCATTCACATGACATTAATTTACACATGCTGGGCAATTACAAACCACTCTTGCTATCACAGTCAGGCCCTTTTTCATAGTGGTGGCTCCAACAGCTGATTGCCTATGCTGTGCCACCTGCAGTGCACACAATAATCTATTCTTCCTATTGCGGTCTGAGGACAGAAGAAATGCTCCATATGCAAATCCTTTTTCTGCGACTGCATTGCGCAGTCAACTACATGGCTCAAATGCATTATTTTATTTTATTGGTTTTATTTGAGACAGGGTATCTTTGTAACTTTGGTGCCTGTCCAGGTACTAGCTCTTGTAGACTACACTAGCTTCAATCTCACAGAGATCTACCTGCCTCTGCCTCCCGAGTGATTGGATTAAAGGCATGCACCACCACTGCCCAGCAAATACATAATTTTAAAACTGTGAATTGGTAGAGTCATTTAAGAACTTTGATGGTGAGCCAGGTGGTGGTGGCGCACACCTTTAATCCCAGCACTTGGGAGGCAGAGGCAGGTGGATCTCTGTGAGCTCAAGGCCAGCCTGGTCTACCAGATTGAGTTACAGGACAGGCTCCACAGTCACAGAGAAACCCTGTCTCAACCCCCCCCCCAAAAAAAGAACTTTGATGATGTTATATAGTGGACACTCAAGGTCACTGTCCAGGAAAGCAACAGACAGGGACCACGGCCACCTGAGTCAACTTAACAGAAGTTGCCTCAGCAACAATATTTCTATCAGGATGGAAATGCAACTCTTCTAGAATTAATATGCCTTCCCACTGAGAAATCACATCACACACTTAGAAGATTAATAAAGAAAAGTCTCTTTAATGATGTTATGCATTGATCTCTGTCCAATGCTCAAGGGGAGCTAGGTTAGACAGATTTTGCATTCAATATATGCTGTTATCCATAAATATCCCTTAGGATAATGGTCCAGATTATACTCTGAACATTTGAAATAGAAACAGACAACTTGCCATTCTAAATATTTAGGCAAAAATATTCTCAGACTATTTTCTCAAGTATGCCCATGACTTGTTACAGCAGGTCCTTCTTCACTGACAGGGTTCTAAGGTGAAGATCACAAGGGAGGAGAAAGACTGGACAAGAGCCAGGTGATGGTGGCGCATGCCTTTAATCCCAGCACTCGGGAGGCAGAGGCAGGCAGATCTCTGTGAGTTCGAGACCAGCCTGGTCTACAGAGCTAGTTCCACAAATTTAAATCTCAACTCAGATTATATTTAAATCTTAAATGCAAAGTGCTCGATATCGAGAAGATACTGGAGAAACGAGGCTTCTCTGAGTTTGGCAACTTGTATCCATGAATGCAGGAACCCTGTTGAAGTTGACTAGGAAGGAGTTTTGGAGCTTCCTGCTCCCAATACTCTAAGGAGAAGAAGCCACAGAGCAAAGTTATTCAGAGGCCTGCCCCTAGGTTCAGGAGTTAGCAGGGACCATAAGGAACTTCACAATACAGGGAATATGGCGGCAGGTTCCCACCCAGACCCATGGAGGTAACACCATAGTGTCTTCCGAACCTCGCCCTCTGCTCCTCCCCATCAGGAGACAGCGTTCCCCCACTCACCATGTTGTGCTTCTCCATTTTGCCAAAGTTCCCAGCTCATCATCTCTCTGCAACAGCAACTGCACCGGAGAACAGGAATCCACTGGCACCAGCTACTCTTCCAAGTGAAGACTGAAGGCGGCTGCCTGGAAGAGACCTGCACTACTTTTGAATGGCAGGTCATCTGGAGTGCATGATTGGCTAGTGAGTCCTGAGTGACTAGAGCACCTCCCATAGGGCTATAGTGTGCTTAAAGAGACAGAATACTGGTTCCTGTCCAATCCATTCACCCTAATAGAGAACTTCTCCAGATCTATATACATTTCAATAGCATTTGCCCCTCGCTACAAAAGCAATCGATGTCATCTTCTTGCACTCCATAGGAACTTTCTCTTTTTCTTCCAGCACACTATGTGACTTGTAAGGTGCACTTGACTAGGTGGGTGGAGTAATTTCCTGTCCCACAGATGTAAGGATGCCTAGAATACTAACAATTAAAGAGAGTTTTAATGTTACAAAATGAAATATTTTTTCTGTGGCTTCATTCTGAGGTCAGATGAACTGAAGGTACTTTTTACATGGTTTTCACAGGGATTTTATACAACAGGAAAGAGAAAAGCAGGAATGATGATTGGTCTTTCCCCCATCAGAAAGCTGGATGATGACTCCATTGTTTATGGGTTTTATTCCTGAAATTTGAAGCAAACTCCAGGAGAATGAATAATAATAAAAAGAGTAGTGTTCATGGAAATTTGAATACATAGAGAAAAATGGAGCTAGAAAGAATGTCTTTATGAGCACTATTGTTAGCCAGCACATCTCCCTCCATAGTCAGGTTAATAAAATATACAACTGCAATATTTAAGATTCTCTATATCAACAGGACTGGTAGAATAAATATTACCATGTATGTAAAAAGTGGGCTTATTAGAATGTCTCACAAGCTGTGGTACAGGTAACTTAAAAACAGCTGCCTACCAATGGCAATTGAAGAATCCAATAGCTTGCTTCTCAGCCTTTTGTCTAAGATCAAGTGAAGAATCCAGTAGTTGTTCTGCCCACAAGGCTCTGTGACTCAGCTGGTTTTAAGTATTCACCAAAATTACAATGAAGTAGGCACTAATGCTAGTAAAAAAAAAAAGACTTTTCTTTTTCAAAATACTTTATATGTGACTGCTGCTCCAACAGAATCGGAGATGCTGATTAAAGATGGGTCATGGTCTTTACTTGATTCAGTTTTTTTTTTTTTTGGTGATTTCAAGACAGGATTTTTCTGTGTATTTGTAGAACTCATTCTGTAGGCCAGACTGGTCTCAAGCCAGAAAATTCCACTACCTCTGCTCATGAATAATGGTGTTAAAACTGTGCACACACGGGCTGGAGAGATGGCTCACTGGTTAAGTGTGCACAAACACCAAGCAGCTTAATGTGGTCCTTGTTGTTCTTTTAGGAGACTACAGCTCCCAGAATCCTCATGGATCACGGACAGAAGCGCGCGCATGCGCAAGGACATTCCTCCCAGGAACCCTCGCGTTCCCCGTTAAAACTGAGAGTTGCCTTAAGGCGCCCTCTCTCTCCCTTCTTCCCCGTTTTCCCCCCCCGCCCTATCCTCTCGTGTGGCACACCCGAACCCACCTGTAGCCCTTTCCCCCATTAAAGACCCACGTGGGATCCACGTGTCTGCGTGTTCTTCCACCCCTCTCCCGTGTTCGTCTTGCGTCTCGCGTCCGTCCCTCCACACACACACCCGCGGTTCTTTTCTTTTTTAAAAGAACAAAATTGGTGCCGAACTGACTCGGGACTTCTCCGTTCCAGGCCTTCCACCCGAGGCCTGGGCTCCGGGCTTTTGGCGCCTCCCGGGGTCCGGCCCTCTCCCTGGACAAGAAGTCAGATCGAGGACTCCATCCGCCTCTGTCTGCTTACCACGGCCATCTCCGACCATCACCTACTAATTCGTGAGTTTTCTCCGCCGGCTCCCCTTTCCCATCACGCCTAGAGAAAGTCCGGCCAGCTTTCTCCGGTGCGTCCTGGGTTGGGTTCCGCATACCCTTTTCCTCCCCCCGAGCCTTCCTCCTGGTTAAACGTTGCTTTCGCCCACCGCCGCCGGGGGTTCGGTGCCCCTGGCTGTCTCTTCTCTCTCCTTTCCTACTTTTTCCTGTCCTTTCCACGTGCGGGCTCGCCGTGCGAGCACCTCCGGCTGTTTGGTACAGCTCCAAAGGGCCTGCCGTCTCCTCCCAGCCGGGTCTACCCCTAGACCCGACGTTGCTGGGTTTCGGGTCGGTCCGGCCCATAAAACGGCCTTCCGGTCCTATGGGGACGCCTGAGGTCGGAACTACTGTTTGCGAACGAGCACCTTCGGGCGCTTTCCGGCGGGCGATTTCACTGTTTAGCTATGGGTGCTAGGCATTCTAAGACAGTCCCCCTTAATTCCCCACTCGGTCAACTTCTGGAATCTCTAAAGCCCCATGCTTTGATTCCATCCATTAAATTAAACAAGCTGGCGCGCCTCTGCTCCAAGACTTGGCCCCGTTATAAACTACAGGGTGATCTCCGCTGACATTCTGAGATGTCTCTCCAAGAAGCTCCGGTTCCAGCTCCTCCGATTCGGTTTCGCCTCGTTCTTCCCGCAGCAGAAAGCAGCGTAAACAACTAACAGTTTCCTTCCGCCACAGGCAGCCGGACTCGGATTCCTCTGTTTCTCCTCCCCGCCCTACCCCGCCCCCTCGGTCTTCCAAAACCTCCTCAGGCCCTAACCCCATGCGCCAGCTCCGCCCCTCCGCTGCAGTCACTAATCACCACTCTTCCATTGTTATTCACTTAAAACACTCACCTATTCACCTAACACATCTCAGACAGTTCATTTCCACAGCTCAGGGTCATCATTCGTACACGGTAACCCAGACAGGGCCCTGCTCGTTCAGGTTCCAAAGGAAACCAGACTCAGCCCCCTCCACTCCGGCCTAAGGAAAACAGTGGCCACCATCTGTGTTAATACACCCTCCCTCCCTTAAAATCCTAACTAACCATCCAGCTGTCTTTACAGATCACCAGATACGAAGTCAAGGGCTCAGGCGATGAGCAGATTCTTAACAGGGTTCCCTGACACAACGGACGGTCACTGACTGCAGCGGTGGCCCCAGGATGTTAAGGAACGTACGGTTAAAAATTTCTGTTAAGACGCTTTTTTTTAGGCTCCAGGACGCCAGCCCACCCCTCCTGAGCAGATCAGACACAAGCAGATTGTAAAACGGAATAAGTATCATTTAATTTTTATCACTCCCTACCCTTTAAGACTTCCCCAAACTCCTAGAACCTCCCCCACCCCAAATTTCCCTCCAATCTTCCAAACCCCCTCTTAATTTCTTTCTCCACTAATGTGACTTTTGCCTTCCAGCATCTTAACGACAGAAAAAGCCAGACATGTGATTTCTTCAATCAGCCATCTCAGAATGCCAACGGACAGGACACAGCCAGCAGAACATCGCCAAGATCATCAGACAATCAGCCACCTCAGAACGTCAGCGGACAGAACGTGACCAACGGGACACCATCGAAAATCGGACACTCCTTGGACCCCTCGGCGCCCAAAGCCAGCAGGAAGCAGCCATGAGAGACCGGGCTACGCCCCCATTCCCTACCCTTTAAGACCCACCCCCCAATTTTTTTAATAAAACCAAAAGGGTGAAATGTTGTTCTTTTCGGAGACTACAGCTCCCAGAATCCTCCTGGATCATGGACAGAAGCGCGCGCCTATCATCTCAAACTATACACATTAATGGAGGATTTTCCCATTTCAAAACCTTTAAGTAAAATCTACTCAGGTATAATCAATTCTTTGTGTATCAGATGATCCAAGAGGTAGTCAGTTTTAACTACCAAAAATAGCCAGACATTTCAACAGCCAAGACAGATAAAATGAGAAAAAATTCTTGCCTGCAGGAGGCACAAAGATCATGGGAGTTGTTTAGTTGTTTTCTTTCTTTCTTTCTTTCTTTCTTTTTTTTGGTTTTTCGAGACAGGGTTTCTCTGTGGCTTTGGTGCCCATCTCGGAACTAGCTCTTGTAGACCAGGCTGGCCTCGAACTCCCAGAGATCCGCCAGCCTCTGCCTCCCGAGTGCTGGGATTAAAGGCGTGTGCCACCACCGCCCGAAGCATGGAGATTTTATGTAGGGAGTCTGAACATGCTCATGCAATGTTCTTCCTTTCCTTAAGCATGCTCAATTAACAAATCCACTTTAATGATAATCACAATGTAAAAGCAGAGACATTTAGGGACATTCTTTCCTCAAAATCATGTAGGAACAAATGTAAATTAGACAAACAATGGAAAGAAATGTGTCTGGCATGTTCATATTGTACCATAAGGTTTTAGTTGAAATTCAAGTGGATGACACTGTGAAAAACCAACTATCAATCTTGATGCTTATTCAAAAAGATAACTATACCAACACCATAAAAAGTACCTTCAGTTCATCTGTTCTCAGCATGAAGCCACAGCACAAACACCCCTGTTCATGACCTTAAAACTCTCCTTAACTGTTAATATTCTGGGCATTCTTTCCCCTGTGGGACAGGGAATCACTGCACCGACCGAGCACAGTGCAGTACACTGTACAAGCTAGCTAGCCACATTGTGTCCTAAATGAAAAAGGAAAAGTTCCTATGGAGTGCAAGATTATGACAGTGTCTACTTTTGAAGCCAGGGGCAAGTGCTATTGAACTACATACCTTGGCCCTTCTAGAAAAATTTTTACTGGGGTGGGAGGAATGGCCAGGAACTACAGTGCAGTGTCTTTAAGCACACTATATCCCTGTGGACAGTGTTCTTGTCACTCAGAACAAACTAGCCAATCAGGCCTACCAGATGACCTGCTAGTCAGAAGTCGTGCAAGCCTCTTCCGGGCGGTGACTTTCAGACTCAGCTTTGCAGAGGAGCTGTTTTCAGTGTTTTTTTGTGCTGCTGTGAAGTTGCTGCTGATGTGAATTGAAGAACTGAGAACTTTGGCGAGCTGGGAAACAGCAACACGGTGAGCGGGGGAATGCTGTCTCCAGATGGGGAGGAGCAGAGAGTGAGGTGAGAGAGACAGCATGGTGTGTCCTCCTGGGATGGTGTGGGAACCTGCTGCCATGGTCCCTGTATTGTGAAGTCCCATGCGTTTTTTGTTAATTCATAGACCTAGGGACAGGCCTCTGAATAACTTTGCACTGTGGCCTAAATCTGCTTAGAGAATTGGGAGCAGGGTGCTGTGTGTACAAACATTTTTCTTGTCAACTTCAATATGCCATACTCAGAGAAGCCTATTTTCTCCGGTATCTTCTCAAAATTGAGCACTTTGCATTTAACCTTTACATACAATCTCCATTTGTGTTTAACTATGTGGATGGTATCAAGGCATCTCACCTATTGGGTAGCGCTGCACTTCTAAGCTGCAATGTAGAAGAGGAAAATTGCTGATATTAAGAATTTGCCAATGCCTTGGACATAGTTCAGTCTCACAAAATAGAATTAGCTGAGGGAGGACTGCCTCTAAATCACCCAGAAGATAAGTGTGTTTTAATCAGGGCTGTTAAAGATTAGGATGCTAGGGCACACACTTTTCAACTGGATTGTCCAGATATTTCGCTCCAAACCATTACAAAGAAGCCACCACTGATTTAAAACCAGAGACCAGGCACATCCCCATATCGAAAAACAACCTCTAGCCGGGCGGTGATGGTGCACCGCCTTTAATCCCAGCACTTGGGAGGCAGAGGCAGGTGGATCTCTGTGAGTTCGAGGCCAGCCTGGTCTACAACAGCTAGTTCCAGGACACGAACCAAAAGTGATGGAGAAACCCCGTCTCGAAAATTCAAAAAAAAAAAAAAAAAAAAAAAAAAAAAAAAACAAGGTTTTCATGGAGGCATTACAGGTTCCTAATCTACTTTAAGGCCTGATGTGGTATAAAGTTCCAGTTTTCTTTTTGAGAAAAGCACAGATCTTTCAGATCGGCAATAGGACACCAGGTGACATATAGTTGAAATGCAAAACATTGTTGTGTGGAGGAGTAACCTGATCAATCAAGGCTTTTCTTTTATGCCCTCTTCAGGAAGGAGGAACAATCTTGGGAGACCTAGTAACAGTCCCGGGGCCTAAGCCTTATGAGTTTCCCTAAAGACCTGATGTATTGATAATAAAACAGAGCTCCTTCTCTAAAAGCAGGAATATACTTTGGAGAGGTGGTAATGGTCTGGTGCTAAGGCCTTTGTGGAGGGGTTGCTTCATATTCTAAGAACCCAATTCTTCCCACCATATGGACATATACTTATCAGTCTTATGACCACTCTGCTCTTAGTAAAGATCTTGAGAATCCCTGTGGTCCCCTTGTATAGGATTGTTTGAGTAGCCTCCTCTTAAATTCATGTGATAGTTTGTACTGACTTCTTATAATTCTCTCATTTCTCTCCATTTCTCCCCTGGTAGTATACAAGATGCTCTTCTTCTTCTTCTTCTTCTTCTTCTTCTTCTTCTTCTTCTTCTTC